>VCAZ01000252.1:0-63270 GCA_005784505.1 Bagarius yarrelli
GTTTTATGAGGGTGTGAAAGCCATGACTTCAGGTATGACCTCATATAACAATTTACTCCTCTTCTAGCAACGGCATGTGTTCTACAACTACACAAAGTTGTATGATGGGATAAACAGTTACTGAATGTGTTGGACTGCTGTTTAGAATATTATGGGTTTAATTCCCAGCACTATTAAACTGCCCCTGTGGACCCCTGGGCATATTAAAAAACGAGATGAATGGAAGTGATCTGGATAAGGCATCTGCTAAATACTAGAAATACCAGGATGTGTGTGGTTGAAACACCTCGCGTCGTTGCTAATTGGAGAAAAGTCCAAAAATAGGGAAGTAACACTGATGGAGGTCAGATGAGGATTAAGACCCACTGTGTGTTTAACATTCCTGGTAGTCCCTTAAGCCGATTTTGGGTATGTTAATTCAGTTGTTAATTTAGTAATTCTATCCACTGAGCAGTGGTCGAAAACGGGCGATAGAGGGGGGGGGAGGAATTGTGTGCAACAGATATTAAGTCCAAAGACAGATGACAGATTACTGTCGCTCGCTATACACAGTTTGCACGGGTGAAAGTGAAAATTAGAAGCAAGCGCGCATTTAATAGTGATTTTACTACCAGACTCATTGATACTGGTTCCCTGCAATGTCACAAGCCCTGAATATTGTATTTTCAAAAATTTATACAGTAACAGGATCTAGACCTCCACTCTGTATTTAGTCTTTTTCCTTCATCCTCTTTTTTTCGGATGAGCAACAATATTTATCTAAAACCACCCAACCCAATCACTGTTTAACTAGGTGAGTCAAATGTATTGCTTCTGCCCCTAAAGCCTTAAGACTGTATCGCTTTCTGCCCCTCGAATTACCTAACACCGTTATCGCTTCCTTGCCCCTCGATTACCTCAAACCTGTATCGCTTTCTGCCCCTGGATTACCGGATCAAACCTGTTATTGCTTTCTGCCCCGGGATTACCTCAAAACCTGTATCGCTTTTGTTATTGACTTTCTGCCCCTTAAAATTGCCTTTAAGACTGTATCGCTTCCTGCCCCTCGATTACCTCAACCCTGTTGTTCGCTGTTGCCCCTGGATTACCTCAAAACCTGTATCGATTTGTGCTCTCTGGATTACCTTCAAACCTGTAGTGTGTCTGCCCCTGGATGACCTCAAAAACCTGTATCACTGTCTGCCCCTCGATTACCTCAAACCTGTATCGCTTTCTGCCCCTCGATTACCTCAAACCTGTATCGCTTTCTGCCCCTCACCTGCTGAGTTGGTATCATGTCACTGTTTCAGGTATTTGTAAAGGTTATGAATAAATCTGCCCTTTACAGTTATTAAAGCGTGAAAGCTTCTTTATCTCTTCAGCTCCATGTCTGGATCTGGATCTGTGGTTCTTCAGGCAACTCTCTTGTTCTACACAAACCAAATCAATGCTGTGGTGATCAAATTCATTTCTGCAGGCACAAAGGCCGACTGAAATAACGGTCTGCAAATCAACCTGCTTCATAAAGGGTAAGAATACGTACCGTCTCATTTACCATCTAAATCTAACTAACACTGTGTTAATAAAATACTAACACTGTGTTTATCTCACAGTCATACAAGGATCAGGTCCTACACCGACGAGTGTCCTCAGCACTCCGCCCACCACTCCACCAACCACTACTACAACAACCAACCTATCGACCACTTCACTACCCTTTACACCAACCACTACATCAACTACTACACCAACCACTACACCAACTACTACACCAACCACTACACCAACTACTACACCAACCACTTATACAATAACGTGTGACCCATTTTTTTCAACCCAGAGTTCTCTCCTTAAAAAACTTATGTCATGTCTTACCACACTCCAACCACTCCACCCACCACACCAACCACCATTCCAACCACTCCAACCACCACACCAACTACCACAACAACCTACCCTCCATTCTTTACAACTACCACTCCAACCACACCACCACCCCAACCACCACTTCAGTACACCAACCACCCCCAACCACTATTCCAGTTACTTCAACCATTATCTCGGCCATTACTTTTCCTGTGGCTTTGATATTTAGCCCTAGCCCTCCCAAATAAATTCACCCTGTCTTTTAACAACAACTACTCCAACACCACCAGCACCCAACCACCATTCCACCCTTTGTAACTACCACTACAACTATACCCCAGCCTCTACTCAACAACTACTCAATTGTTATTGTATAGTTATAATATTATTCAATTTTGCTCTCTGAGACTTTCTCTGAGAATTGTTACTGTGGACAAATGAAATAAAACGAAACGAGTATATAAAATAAAATGAGTGTGGTGTGTGTGTGTTTAAATACCTGTATATCATAATAGATAAGTGTTGGACCATTAAAGAGAATCAAAGCTATTTAAAATATCAGGCGCATCAATTAAACAACATAATGTTAAGATTTATAACAAATACTAACCTAAGGTGGGAATAAAAAAGTGGAGGAAGTTTATCAAAAGTCAATAATAATTCAATGTGAAATTATTATGTATATGAGCATTATAAGCTGTGCCCAAAAATTCCATACGTATGTATAGTACTTCCATATATGTAGTACGTATAGTCTTTCATACTATATTGTATAGTATACTCCATTCTTTGTTTTGTTTTTATACTATATATATAGTTTGGACTTTTACACTTCGTATAGTGTATATAGTATTAGTATAGTACAGTTTATATTCCATATATATATATGATGAAGAACTATACTTTAAAGTATGAAAGAACTATAATATATAGTATGAAAGTATGGAAGTATGGCGGATATACTGAATCCAAATTTCATTTATACTACAGATAATTATACTATATAGAACGTACTTTTCAAACCGTTAAGAAGTAACACTAACTTAATTAGTCCTTATTTAAGTTTAACAATTTAGACGCAGCATACATCGGCACAAAAAAAAATGTGGAAGCGAGTGCGTGTTTGTTTACCTCTCGCGGAGGGGCGTGACTTCCGGCCCCGCCCCTTTACTGCCGGTGCGGAAGTGGAGTTCGGTCTGTGAGACTTGACCACGTGGTTTATCAGAGACTCAGCTTTTCAGCAGAGATCACAAAACTATCGAGATCGAACACAACACAACAACTGCTGTGGTTTATTTTATTTATTTCTATTTATTTCATCATACATGAAGAGCTAGCTGAAGTGTTAGCTTAGCAAGCTAATTAGCCGGTTTGCACTGGAGGGCATCAAAAGGAGGTAAAGAGGTAAGAAAAAACAATCGTGCCTAAAAATGTGGAATTTTTTTATTTATATTTTCAGGACAAAACTTACATTTTTTAGCTTTAGTAAGTGAAATTGTGATTTTAAAGTATTATCCATCGTTATAAATGCGTTATTACACACTGTGTGTATGTGTGTAATGCTTTATTATTGTTTATTTACATCTACTTACATTCAGATTACATTAAACAATGTCTTTCGTATGTTATATACTGTTAATACTAAATATTCGACTCATAATTAGTATTATTTTAGATCACATGGTTTTGTTGAAAACAGAAAACTGTTATTTGTGTGTTTATTCTTAGACGCAATGTCAGGACGAGGTCGAGGTCGGAGTCTTTTCACCTTTAACGTGGATTCTCTGGGTTTCGGCAGAGGAGACGCTTTACCCAGCAGCGCTCAGGCTCCGTCACCGCTTTACCCTGTACGCACGCCATTCACTCCAACACCTTCACAGTCGCACTGATATCACAAGCTTACAGAAAACACCAGCGCTCCGTCAGCCATAACAACCTGAAGTAGTCGAAACAGAGACGTTTTCTGCGTTTATTTAACTGTTTAGTACATCCTCCATGTCTGTGTGTACATTTACAGCCCATGCAGTTCAGACCGGTTCCTCTGCAGACGGGAGAGGAGGTGGACTACATGCTGGCTCTTAAACAGGAACTCCGAGCCTCCAGCAAAAATCTGCCCTTCCACATCCAACCACGAGCATTGAAGAAAGGTAGAGAGACAATAACAACAAACACACACACACACACACACACAAAGACAACTATTATTAAATACATATAATACGAGCGTTAATCTATGTTACATCACAGCACTGTTCATATCAAATCATATAAAATATACATATAAAAAGCTTCAATAGAAATAAGAATCAAATCAAGAATCAGTTCTCGAACCTGATTGGTCAGAAGAATTTATTGACAGTAAAACAGGATTATGTTAACGCACACATTTAAATGCTTTAGCGTTTCTATAGAAACACAATCGTATGTAGACGTTTCACCCCCCAGCAGTCGTGAAAGGAGTCTCCAGTGTCTGGACTTTAGATCACAGTATTGGAAGTCGTTTGCATCTAAATGAAGTCTGCATGAGTGTAACTGTCCAAACACAAAGAGGAACCGTTCCTCAGTTCTCAGGTCATCAGGGAGCTCAACGACCCGAGCATAAGACACATCGCTTCTGTTTCTTTTGTTTCGACAGACGTGGCCCGTTACTCCGATAAATACCAGACGGGGGAGAACAAACACAGAGAATGGACTCCAGGTGAGCAAAGTGTCCAGAGCTTAGCTAATCAGTGTCCTACATGTGTTATAAATGTGTTATAAATGACCTTTTTGAAGAGGAGTCGTCGTAGAAGGCAGACGGAAACTGATGCAAATGCAGAGTGGGTTTATTGTTCATTACATTTGATTACCATTACCTTCAGCTGTAATGAACAGACATGCGGTGTCTGGTGAAGCTGCTTTAGGACAATGTCCCCCGTTAAAGCCCAAAACAAAACAAACTAAATGAATTAATAAATTGAATTGAATTGTGACATCCACACACAAATCCAAGGTACAGTTACTTAGTCAGTCAGTCAGTCAGTTAGTTACAAAACTGAAATGAAAAACTAAAAACTAAATATAAAATCTAAACAATGAGTTAGTTACCAGTTAACACTGTTATAAGTGTGCTGCTTTTCTATACTAATTTAAGGGGAGGATTTATAGTGACATTCATGTAATCGAATATATCCCAGGTAAAGATTGTTTGTTAGTTAGTTAGATAGTTAGTTAGATAGTTAGTTCGTTAGATGACACTAAAAATTTAATTAATCTAGACAGAAAACCAAGAAAAAAAAACAAATATTAAAGACGAATTTAAATAATGTCCGTTTAGATAGTTACTGATTAACACTTTGTTATAAATGTGCTGCCCGTTACCATTTTAAGAGGTTAAATTCAAGGTTTAGTTAGTTAATTAATTGGTTAATCAGTGACAATAATGAATGCTAAACAACAAAACTAAGACAGAAAGAAATATAAATTATAAAAAAATTAGTTACTAATTCATTACTAATTTAAGGGGAGAATTTATAGTAACATTCACAATCGAATAACTCCAAGGTAGCGTTAGTTAGTTAGTTAGTTAGTTAGTTAGTTAGTAGTTAGTTAGATGACACTGAAATTAACAAAAAACGAGAAAAAAACAAATAATAACAATGTCCTTTTAAATAGTTAGTTAGTTACTTTACCTTAAATTTATTTGCTTGTTTTTCAAATACTGTCTGTTGTGACTGGAGATGTGTTTTTCATGTGTTTGGTGACGTGTGATCCAGGCTGCAGGGCAGACATATTTGTAGGTCAGAGTGTATTCTGTAAAACGTGAGTGTTTGTGTTTCAGACTGGAGTCGACTTCCTAAAGAGCTCTGCATTAAAGATCAGAAGTTACGCAAAACCAGTGAGTGAAAATACATATGATAAAACACACAGTGACTAAAATGCAACTCAAAATATAACTGTATCTAACACACACACACACACTGTTCTTTCTCACAGAGACCAAACCTGTAGTAAAGAATAAAATGAAATCTGCTGCTCCCAAAGAACTCTTACAGAAACTGGAGGTAAAATATCGACTGACTTCCTAAATGATTCTGTATATAATTCCTAAAATGATACACCATGCGATTCCTCATGTAATACCCTAAGTGCCGTCCTATATGATTACATAAAGGATTCCCTATGTGATTCCCCAAGTGATTCCTTAAGTTATATGATTCCCTGAGTGATTTCTCAAGTTATTCCCTATATGATTCCCTAGGTGATTCCCTATAACCCGCAACGATTCCTCAAAATCTTCCCTATATGATTCCCTAGGTGATTCCCTAAATGATTTCCTATGTGATTCCCCTAAGATATTCTTCAAACGATTTCCCATATGATTCCCTAAGCGATTCCCCAAGTAATTTCTAAAGTGATACACCAAGTGATTCCATAAGTGAATCCCCATATGATTCCCTAAGTGATTTCTTAAGTTATTCCCCAAATGATTTCTCAGGTGATTCCATTTACCCCTAATGATTTCTCAAATTCTTCCCTATATGATTCCCCAAATGATTTCCTATATGATTCCCCTAAGCAATTCTTCAAACGATTTTCCTATATGATTCCCTAAGCGATTCCCCAAGTAATTTCTAAAGTGATACACCAAGTGATTCCATAAGTGAATCCCTATGTGATTTCTCAAGCAATAGCTTAAGTTATTATTTATATGCCTCCCTAGGTGATTTATTTAAATGATACCCCATTCATTCCTTAATAATGCCCTATTTGATTCCTCAAACGATTCCATAAACAAGCATAAAATTAATATATACAAATAAATATTGAGCTATAAAGTTATTTAGATATATACTGTATGTATATAATGATAAAACATTTCGTGGTCCAACCAGAACCTGGAAAAGAAAGAGGAGGAGAACCAGTCCGAAGAGGAGGAAGGCGACGAAGAGAAGAAGAAGAAGAGTGGAGAGGAAGAAGAGCCTGATGATGCAGAGGAGTACGATGAGGAAGAGTTTGAAGAGGTGAGAAGTTTGGAGATGTTTGGAGATGTGCTTCACTTTGTTATGCTTCTGATCAATCAGTATGAAGGGTCAATCTCAGACGCTCCTGAACGTCATTGGTGCTGCTGTGTGTCTTAGGAGACGGACTACATTTCGTCGTACTTTGACAACGGCGAGGGATTCGGAGGCGACAGTGACGACAACATTGATGAAGCCACTTACTAAAGGATTTACACACTCTATAATTTATTTCTATAAGGAATGAGTGTGTGTGTGTGTGTGTGAGCTGATCTAAAAAAGATCAAAGGACACAGACTTTTATATATATTTAAAACAGTAAATGTTGTTGCTGCTGATGGGATTACGTAACGGGCAGGTAGTGGCTCATTGGTTAAGGTGTTGGGCTGGCAATTGTACCATCATGTGTTTGATTCCCAGTAACACACACTGGGTTCACTGCTGGGTCCTTAAGCAAGGTTCTTACTGTACAAATGAGATATAAGGGCATCTGACCAGAAGCCATAAATGTATTGTGATGTAAGGGGAAGTGATAGCTCAGTGCTTAAGATGTTTGACTACTGACCAGAAGATTATGGGTTTAAACCCCGGCACCACCAAGCTGCCACGACTGGGGCCCTGAGCAAGGCCCTTACCCATTAACTGATCAATTGGAAGGGTTAAGGGTCTTGCTGAAGGACCCAACGCTGGCTGGCGGTGGTGGTGCTTGAACCCAGACCTTCTGGTCTTTAGATCAACAACCATTGTTGATCTGAAGACCATTTAAACCGCCACTGTCCTAATTTTCTAAGTTTTACATGACTGTATGTATAAAAAGCTAGTAAAATAAAAAGCTGTGAAATTTTATCAAAGGTGTTTGAGAAAAAAAGAAGCTGTTCACTGTTGATAAAACGCTGATAAAGAGACAAATGTAAGCGATAATGACGTCATCCAGCAGATGGCGCAGTTTCCTACTGTAGCGCAGCTGTACAGGGCAGTCTAATGTTCATCAAACTTTATTATTTTAAGCTGTAATTTGATTAACTCTTATTGTAGTTTAGTGGTTACGGTGTTGGACTGCTAATTGGTGGATCATGGGTTTAATCCCCAGCAACATTAAAGCTGCTACTGCTGGGCCCCTGGGTAAGGCCCCTATTACTCAATTGCTTAGCTGAGTACAAAATGTGATAATATGTATGATATTTTTAATAAAGGCGTCTACCAAATGTCGGAAATGTGAATGGGTTAAAATCTGTGAGAGAATAAATGAAGCTTAACCTGACAATAGCGAGCACGACATGAGAAACACACCCGGATTCATTGAGGGCCTTGCTCAGGGGCCCAACAGCGGTAACCTGGTGGTGCTGGGAATAAAACCCACAATCCATTGAGCTAACACCTCTCGCATAGCCCCCCCCCACCATCAAAAAAAGTTGGTTATCAGAAAAGAACACACGCACACACACACACACACACACACACACACCATTTATACCTCCTGTATGTTTTTCACCTGAAATCAGAAAAGACATATAGGAACAACACACGTGGAGAAACTGGATGCAGACGGCGAGCCAAACGTCCTTTAAAAAAAAAAAAACTCCTAAAGGATTTACATAAAATTAATTTTATTTATTAAAATATATATAAAAAATAGAAAAAAATTAATTATTTAATTAAGCAAAAGTGAATCTGTTTTATCAACTTTCTGAAAAGGTTTTTTCTTCTCTGTGAAAAATTTGCATTATTATTTTTAGAACTGACCTTCAGGTGTGAAGACGTGTACACAACACTTTCCCTTTCACACAGTGCGAGTGTGTGTGTGTGTGTGTGTGTGTGTGTGTGTGTGTGTGTGTGCTTGAGCCTATCTAAAGGTAATGGAAAAACCATTGTGTAACACTATGAAGGGTATGTGCAGAAAAACAGGTCATAGCACAGTAGTGTACTGTATAAGTAACACACACACACACACACACATACAAGATAGTATCAGTGATGATTGTGTGACAATTAAAAGGTACTTAATTTCTCACATCCCAGTCTCTTTGTGTGGTCATATCAATTCCCAATGTTCGGAGAACGTTCTCCTAATCTTTTAAGATGTGACATAAAAATCTCCACTTTGCTTAACATTGCTAGAACGTTAGTTTCTGGTTATTTTATGTTGTTTTATGAACATTTTCTCCAAACTACAAATAACGTCATAATAATGTTCTATAAACATTGTCCTAGGAACGTTTTCTCTGAACATCACAAGAAGATATAATAATTATAAATAACTTTATGAGAACACCGCTTGAGCATTTTGGTTTATTTTTAGTTTTTAACATTTTAACAACCTTTGAGTAACGTTAGTAAGTGTTTCGTGTGGCTGTGGTGTGTCGTGTGGTGTGTGATGTGTAATTTGAGTTAAAAATCAGAAATATAGGATGTCTCTGGCTGAGAGAAAACTACCCATGATCCCGTAGGGTCTGTTTAATTTTTTTTAATTTTTATTTTCAAACAAGGGGCCTTGCTCGGGGGCCCAGCGGTGGCAGTTTGGTGGTGCTGGGAATTAAACCCAGGATCTTCTAGTCAACAGTCCAGCTGATCAACCAGATCCTCATGTGATGGAACTTTAAGCATTATAAATAAATGAATTCTGGCACTTTGGCGATAACATTGTTCCAGCTGCACTGAGGTAATAATAAAGTGTGTGTGTGTTCTATATTACTGTGACACTGAGATCAGAGACATTGTTAGCGAGTGTGATGAAAATAACACCACCGGTGTGCAATCGAGTGTAGTAAATTTGATTGACAGCTCTGTCTGCACCTGAACATGCAAACCATAAAGATTATTTGTGCATAAAGTGTCACTCGTCCCTAATATAAGCGATAAACACCACCGTGACCTTTGTACACAGATCCGAGCCTCTGGGTGTGTGTGTGTGTGTGTGTGTGTGTGTGTGTGTGTGTGTGTGTGTGCAACTTCTCCTGTGAAAGAGGATGTAGCTATTTACGCATTCTTTTATGATGAGCAGATAAAGAACACAGTGTACCACAAAGAGACCATATTATTACCCACGTGCTTATGTGTTCCATATTACTGTGAAAAAATAATTCACATACATGACACACACACACACACACACACACACACACCAAGCCAGCACACCATGGTGCCTTAGTGGTTAAGGTGTTGGAATGATACTGGAAAGAATGGGCTTTGATTCCACCAAGCTATCACAGTCGGGCCCCTGAGCAAGGCCCTTAACCCCCAATTGCTCAGTTGTATAAATGAGATAAATGTATGTTTATAGTTTATAGACATACGTTATATCATCTTCGAAAAAGACGAGGAAATTAAAATTAATTTTAAAATAAAGAAAATAAGAAACAAAAACAAAGAAAAGACTGAAATGCAGAGAGCAGCTGATCATTCTGGGGGCGGAGCCTCCCAAATCTAAATATTGACAAAAATCTATTTTTTAATAATAATGATAAGTTTAAGAATAATATTTTTTAAATAATAATAATAATGATTTTAATAATAATAACAATGATAATGTCTACTGACCCTTTAAATACCGCATTATTGCCGCTAGGTGGCAGAATGACGCAGGACAGACGTGACGTGAAGAAAATAAATTCCAGTTTAAGTCTAAAACGTAATTTCGATTTATGAGCGAAAGAAAAACTTCAGCAAGATTATTTTAATTTATTCTGTCAATTAACAATCAATTATTCGTAACTTGTTGTTTTTATGTTCAACTATAAAAAGCAAAATGATTAGAGAAAGTAATATTAATTGGTGCTCCTAAATTGCTCATAGGAGTGAGTGTGAGTGTGTGTGGCCCTGTGATGAACTGGTGACCTGTCCAGGGTGTCCCCGTCCTGCCTTTTGCCCTTTTAGAGATAAACTCCAGCAGATCCCTGTGATCCCGAATTAGGGAATAAGCGGGTATAGAAGATAAATGAATGAAGTTATATGAAATAATAATACAGTATCAGCATCTTTTATTTTATTAAAGGAGGAAGATTGAAGTAAAGAAAAAAACAGTCTCAGCTGTCCAGTTAAGCAATCACACAGTTAATCTAGAGACTCAGCAAACAGATAAGAACTTCCTCTGATGGACATGATGGTGACGCATCACATGGTTTCTCTGGGTCAAACTCTCTGACTCAACATATCCTAATCCTGTCCTATCCTGTTTTAATCTGTTTATAAATCTGCTATAAACTCTCTCATTACATATAACATCGATATTAATCTGTACTTTAATGATTTTATGCTTCTGATCTAAGAGAACAATAAAGAAATTCAGATATACAGCACACACCAGACAGGGAATGCAGGGGACAATGACGTCCTGGGATGTTGTTCCAGTGTTTACACACATTAAAGCTGAACAGAACAGGAGCTCTGTAACCTTTGTCCTACTTACCCACCCTGAATACTGACCTGCGGTGCCAAGCGGCTGTTTCAGAGCCTGGTACCCTGTTCCATAGTCTCATAGTGTCACAGGTGAGATTTATATTTATACACACTGCCACTTCCTACTGCATTCGATTCAGTCCTTACTGAATTAAATTCATTTTTTAGTGCATTTGATTCAGTTCTCATTGCATTCAATTCATTTCTTACTGCAGTTGATTCAGTTCCCACTGCATTCAATTCATTTCTTACTGCATTCGATTCAGTTCCCATTGCATTCAATTCATTTCTTACTGCATTTGATTCAGTTCCCATTGCATTCAATTCATTTCTTACTGCATTTGATTCAGTTCCCACTGCATTCAATTCATTTCTTACTGCATTCGATTCAGTTCCCATTGCATTCAATTCATTTCTTACTGCATTTGATTCAGTTCCCATTGCATTCAATTCATTGCTTACTGCATTTGATTCAGTTCCCATTGCATTCAATTCATTGCTTACTGCATTTGATTCAGTTCCCATTGCATTCAATTCATTTCTTACTGCATTTGATTCAGTTCCCATTGCATTCAATTCATTGCTTACTGCATTTGATTGATTCAGTTTCCCATTGCATTGAATTCAATTCATTCATTGCTTACTGCAGTTGATGATTCAGTTCCCATTGCATTCAATTCATTGCTTACTGCATTTGATTCAGTTCCCATTGCATTCAATTCATTGCTTACTGCAGTTGATTAATTTTTATTGGATTGGATCCAGTTAATATTACAATAGATTCGATTCCTACTGCATTTGATTCATTTCTCGCTTAATTTAATTTAGCTCCTACTTCACTCCCTCCAATTATAACAATTACATTCGATTCATCTCCTTCTGCTTTTAAATCAGTACCTACTGCATTCGATTCATTACTCACTGCATATGATTCAGGTCCTACTGCACTCGATCTGGTTATTTTACTGCATTAGATTTAGTTAATATTACACTTCATTTAGTATCTATCAAATGCATGCTTTGTTTAGGGGCTCAGCAGTGGCAACTTGGTGGTGCTCGGGAATCGAAGATCGGGGTTTGATGGTCTCCTGAGCAAGGCCCCTAACCGGATAACGGGTGTCTGCCAAATGATGTGAATGTAAATCTACTGCATCTGGTTCAGTATCTACTTCATTAAAATCATTGATTCATTTTATGCTGAATTTGATTCAGTTCCTACTTCACCTAATCCGGTTAGTACTATCCGGTTGATTCAGTTCCTTCTGCTTTTAAATCGGTATCTACCGCATTCGATTCATTTCTCACTGCATATGATTCAGTTCCTACTGTACTCGATTCAGTTACTTTGACATTTAATTCAGCTTCTTCTGCACTGTTTCCTGTACAGGAAGTGTGACTTGGGTGTAGCTTCTCTTGTGTTTTCTTTATTTCAATACAAAGCTAGAGAATCTTTTTAGTATGTACACATGGTCCACATTCCTCCATCAGCACTGAACAAAATGTTAGTTTGGGAAATAACGTAAAAACACATCAGCAGTTCAAAATAATAATAATAGAATAACAAAACAGAAGCAAAGAAAAAACCCCAGAATGTTTTCGGATACTTTTCAACAGTCGAGTGCAGGGTCAGAGCGCAGGGTTGGAGAGCAGGGTCAGCCTTAATTCAGCTCTTCTGGAGCAGGAGGGTGTTAAATGCCCTGCTCAAGGGCACAACAGTGACAGCATGGATCAACCTTTAACCCGCTGAGCCTCCACTCCAAATATATTAACTAAAATCTCGAATAAAAGCCTTTATTTTACAAGGTTTTACAAGGAATGATTAAAATACAGATTAAAGAAAACAACAGATAAATAATAATTTCTTTTAGGATGAGTTTATTTTAATTAAAGGGACAATAAGTGAATTGAATTTTAGGTGCCATTTAGGTACCAATCCAACATGCTACCACTTTCCCCAAACACACAGATCTAATAACCACCATCTGCCCAGGATTAAACAACAACCAACGTAAATAATGTATATTTACATTTACAGCATTTGGAAAATGTGCATTTTTCTATTTTTAATCGGCTGAGGCAATTAGGGGTTAGGGGCCTTGCTCAGGGGCCCAGCAGTGGTAACTTGGTGGTGCTGGTAATCAAAGCCTGATCTTCCAATTAATAGTCCAACATTTTAACCACCACTGCTTTACCACTTTCAAACTATTATCATTCCCCATAATATAATATAATATAATATAATATAATATAATATAATATAATATAATATAATGATTTTAAACCGATCACCCCCGATAATAACCCAGCGGTAGGTCTCACTGGACGCTTCCCTGTTTGTTTGTCTCAGAGTTATTACTTTCTCTTGCTCTGAGCTTCTGACGTGGGTTCGGCTTTCAACACAATCCCAGTGTTATTTCAATAAACAGCGCAGTTAATATCACTGCTCAGGTCAATGAACCATCTTCTTCTGACTTTCCTACAATCCCAAATGGTCTCTTCACTGGACTGTGTTCAGGGCTGGATAACCCATGTTCCTTAAGTGTCTTTGTTCTGCTTGTTTTCCAGCCCCCTCTGCCCTACACACTGCTGATCACCCGTTTCAGCCAATCAGAAGCTTAAAGCATTTCAGAGAAGGCTGGATTGGGGGAAGACCTGGTGATTTGGTATCTGAGAACATGGGATACCCAGCACTGACCATGACTTTAGATCACGTTTTAAATGGATTCACTTGTTTTAAATCCTGGATAAATAAAGTTAACATCTAGCTTATGCCATGCTGAGCCGAAACACAACATAAATCCTGAAATAAAGTAAGTCCTTCCCATGTACAAGAATCATCTATCCATCTTCTATACCCGCTTATTCCCTAATTCAGGGTCATGGGGATCTGCTGGAGTCTATTCCAGGCAGGAGAGGGAAACCCTGGACAGGTCGCCAGTCCATCACAGGGCCATACTACTGACCAAACTGCTGTAACAAACCTCAGATCCGAATACGTTACACCAGATTCAAGCCTTAACAAATGAGTTCGAGTTAATCCTTCATGCTAAGCCAGATCTAAAAGGAGAACCCTAGATATTGACCCTAAACCCCACACTGAAACATAATGCTAACTTTAGCTATATATAATATAACCCTTGGTTTATCTTCGGTAAATCATACCGTATTAAAAATAACAGACAAGAACAAAAACAATAACATGAGTTTAGTCATAACACGCTGTCAAGGCCTGGTGGCACGGCCCGTACCGCGTGTGATTTTGTTCAACGTGTTGATGTTTTGCTGCTGTTTTACAGTAAAGGTGTGGAGACGAGCAAAAGTGAAACCTATAAAAATACATAAAATATAAAATATATGAAATAGGAAGGGGAGGTGGAAAAGTTAATACCATATACGCTATCAATCATACACCATTGGCTCCGTCTGTGGAAAACTCATCACACACCAGACAGGGAATGCAGGGGACAATGACGTCCTGGGATGTTGTTCCAGTGTTTACACACACATTAAAGCTGAACAGAACAGGAGCTCTGTAACCTTTGTGCTACTTACCCACCCTGAATACTGACCTCCGGTGCCAAGCGGCTCTTTTAGAGCCTGGTACCCTGTTCCATAGTCTCATAGTGTCACAGGTGAGATGTATTTTTATACACACTGCCACTTACTATGGCATTTGATTCATTCTCACTGAATTAAATTCATTTTTTAGTGCATTTGATTCAGTTCCCACTGCATTCAATTCATTTCTTACTGCATTTGAATCAGCTCCTGCTGCACTCGATTCAATTACCATTACGTTTGATTCAGTTCCCACTCGATTCAATTCCTACTGCACCGATTCAACTACTATTACATTTGATTCAGTTTCTACTGCATTTGTCTTTGTGCTTAGTCCATTAGATTCAATTCCTACTGCATTCGATTCATTTCTCACTGCATTTGAGTCAGTTTCTACTGCACTTGATTTTACTATTACAACTACTATTACATTTGAATCAGTTGCTATTTATATTGATTTTATATTGATTCAGGGTCTATTTCAATAGATTCATTTGTTACCGCATTTGATTCAGTTCCCACTGCACTTAATTCAGCTACTATTACATTTGATTCAGTTGCTATTTATATTGCACTACTGCACTTGATTCTTTTGCATTTAATTTATTTTTAATAACTGCACTCGATTCAGTCCCTATCACATTTGATTCAGTTGCAGTTGCTATTGATTCTGTTTCCACTGCATTCAATTCAGTTACTGTTACATTTGATCCAGTTTATTTTTCTATTGATTAAGTACATTCTTCGTAAAATTCTATACCTACTTCATTAGATTTTTTTCTTACTGCATTTCTCAGTGCATTTAATTTTGTTCCTACTGCATCCGAATCAGTTTCTACTTTATTAGACTCAATTTCTTGCATTCAATTCATTTCTTATTGCATTAGATCCAGTTCCTACTGCACTTGATTCAGTTATTGTACTATAACATTTGATTCAGTTCCTACTTTATTAGATTCAGGTCCTACTGCATCTGAATCAGTACCTACTGCACTTGATTCAGTTCCTACTGCATTTGATTCAGTTACTGTAACATTAGAATCAGTTGCTACTGCATCTGATTCAGTTACTGTACTATTACATTTGATTCAGTTGCTACTGAATCCGATTCATTACCTACTGCATACAAATCACTACCTACTGCACTTGATTCAGTTCCTACTGCACTTGATTCAGTTACTATAACATTAGAGTCAGTTGCTACTGCATCTGATTTAGTACCTACTGCACTTGAATCAGTTACTACTGCACTTACTTTACTTTAACTTTTTTTAGAGTCAGTTGCTACCACACGCACACACACACACACACACACACACACACACACACACACACACACACACACACACACACACATTTTCAATCCCTTAATCAGGTGTTTATATAATATCAATCAAAAAAAAAAAACAGAATCTCTGGGGCGTGTCTCTGTCTGAGAAAAAAAAGAACCTCATATTTATCAAGTTCATCTTTGAACAGCAGGGCGGCGCAGTCCCACCAGCGGTGTCTTCTATTCTGCCTCGTCTGTTTTTTTCTAGACCTTCTCGTTTTTTTTCTCTTAAGCTCGACTGGGAACATTCTGATCTCTGCCTTTGAGGGAGGAGTGTGTTAGCACAGTTATGTTTCTATACAGTTCACCCCTTCCTGCACGCCTGCACGTATACAAACACACACACATGTTCTTGTACCTGAGCACATCTTCCATGCCTCCAGGCTGTTTTGAGTTGAAATACAACACTGTGGCTTTGCGCTTAAAGATATTACGTAATATTTGATCTGTTTTTTCCTGTAATGTTTGAGTCTCTGTTCCAGTTAGAACAGGATATAAAAATATGCTTAAAGTGTCTGAATTCCTGCTGCTAGCATGATCCGTTTTAGCTTCATTGTGGTTTGGGCTTCATTAGCATACCGCAGAACGCATGTTCTCGCTCGCTTGCTTACTCATGACCTTCAGTTTTTTTCCATGGGATATTTCCTGTTTCTCAATTCCTCCGGGCGAATTGGTTATGTTGTTCATGGTGTTGAAACACAGAAAAACAGGAAGTAGCAAGAAGTAGTACATACGCAGCTTAAATTTATGCTTTATACACATATTTATAATTAAATCATGACTTTTGCAAAATAAACGAATAAAAAATAAAAATGAAAACGTAGCAAATGTGACTGGAGACTGAAAGAAACACTATGTACTGTATGTAGCATGACATAGCCGAACGTCATGCTAATTTGGTTTTTGTCACAGCATGGCTATTATTCATATTTTAAAATAAAAATAATTTATTTCCTCTAAAGCGCCTTATTTATTTAAATTAAACTTTACTACTTTACTACACTTCCTACTACTTTCCATTTATTTGTTACTGCAATTGATTTACTTCCTACTGCATTTGATTTATTTCTTAGTGCACTCGATTCAGTAGCTATTACATTTGATTCAGTTGCTATGTATATTGATTCAGTTCCTACTGCATTCGATTAATTTGTTACTGCATTAAATTCAGTTCCTACTGCACTCAATTCAGCTACTATTACATTTGATTCAGTTGTTATTTATATTGATTCAGTTCCCACTGCATTCGAATCATTTGTTACTGCATTAGATTCAAATTCCACTGCACTTGATTCAGCTACTATTACATTTGAATCAGTTGCTATTTATATTGATTGTATATTGATTCAGGGCCTATTTTATTCAATTCATTTATTACTGCATTTGATTCAGTTCCTACAGCACTCGATTCAGCAACTGTTATATTTGATTCATTTGCTATTTATTTTAATTCAGTTCCTACTGCATTTGATTCATTTATTACTGCGTTAGATTCAGTTTCTACTGCACTCGATTCAGCTACTATTACATTTGATTCAGTTGTTATTTATATTGATTCAGTTCCTACTGCATTCGATTCATTTGTTACTGCATTAGATTCAGTTCCTAGTGTACTTAATCCAGCTACTATTACATTTAATTCAGTTGCTATTTTTATTGATTCAGTACCTAATTTCATTTGATTTGTTTCTCACTGAATTTAATTCAGGTACCATTTCAATCGATTCAGTTTTTTCTGCATTCAATTTATTATTAACTACATTTGAATCTATTCCTACTGCACTCGATTCAGCTCCTATTTTATTAGACTCAGTTCCTACTGATTTCGATTCATTTGTTTCTGCATTTGATTCAGTTTCACTGCACTCGATTCAGCTACTGTTCTGCTGTTATTGATTCAGTTCCTACTGCATTTGATTCAGTTATTATAACATTTTATTCAGTTTTGGAGCATGACATAGCCGAATGTCACATTAATTTGGTTTTGTAAGGGAAAGAAATGTCACAGCATTGGGTTTATTGTTCTGATTTTGCAATGAAACCAGTGAAAATGCCAGACACACATTTTCTCACAGAAAACGTTATAGTTACAGTTATATAAGTTTTATATAAACATGTTAACATACGCAAAGCAGGAGGCTTAAAATAGGTTCACAAGCTATCAGTGTGCTGGTGCAGCAGTTTTTCGACTGCATGCAGGAAGAGACTGGACAGGCTAATCAGGAAGGTCAGCTCAGTCCTGCAATGCCCCTGGACTCAGTACAGGAAGTGGTAGAAAGGAGGATGGTAGCTAAGCCATTGTCCTTGCTATAGAACGACTTTTACCTCCTCTTTCTCTCTTTCCTTTCCTCTCCTCTCTTCACTTCTCCTTTCTCTTCTCTTCATCCTCCTCTTCCTCTCTCCCCCTCTTCTCTTCTCCTTTCTCTCTCCTTTCTCCTTTTCTCTTCTGTTCTCCTCTCCTCTCTTCTCCCCTCCCCTCTTCTCTTCTCCTTTCTCCTCTCTTCTCTTCTCTTCTCTTCTCTTCTCTTCTCTTCTCTTCTCTTCTCTTCCTAAAGATATTACATAATATTTGATCTGTTTTTTCCTGTAATGTTTATGTCTCTGTTCCAGTTAGAACAGGATATAAAAATAAATATGCTTAAAGTGTCTGAATTCCTGCTGCTGTTTTAGCTTCATTGTGGTTTGGGCTCATTAGCATACTGCAGGACGCATGTTTTTTCGCTCGCTTTCTTACTCATGACCCTTAGTTTTTCCATGTGATGTTTCCTGTTCCTCAATTCCTCAATTCGGTTATGTTGTTCATGGTGTTGAACAAAGTGAACGATGACTGGTTACTTTACATGTCAATCAAACGGCTTAGTCCAGACTAAAAGAAGTCCTCTAGGCTCAAGCTGAAATCGTATACTACCTAAGTAGGTACTACATTTCAGTAAGTGTGCACTTCCAGGTCAGCGCTGTGGTGCAGTCGGTTAAGCTGCCGTCACCCACGTGCGCAGTTGTGCCCTGGAGACCCAGGTTTGATTCCAGCTCGGGTCCCCCATCTCTCTCCCTGTCCTACCAATAAAGGGCAAAATTCCCCAAAAATATCTTGGGTATGTATAAAATTTCAATGTACTAAATCTGCCATGAAGATATTGTAAAAGAGAAAATTTAAATTGTGATCATGTTTCATTTGGCTGTTTAAAAATAAGTAAATTTAACTACAATCTGAAATCGTACACACACACACACACAGGCACACGCCCCTCTGAACAGCCTGTACCCTTTTATAGAAGCCTGTGGTTACGCTGCTCTTTAAACTAAACTGTTTCGAGTCTCTTTGGCCTGCAGGAGAAACCGGCATGCACTCATTGCATGAACACAGCATGGCAGAGCTCGTCTACCAATCAGAGCACGAGTGATCAAGCTGAAGCACCAATCAGAGAGTGCACAATTGTTTATGTATGTAATGACACTGTTGTGTCTGCGAAAAACAGAAACTAAGAGAGAGAGAGAGAAAGAGAGAGAGGGGGAGAGAGAGAGAGAGAGCGATAGAGAGAGAGAGAGAGAGAGAGAGAGAGCGATAGAGAGAGAGAGAGAGAGAGAGAGAGAGAGAGAGAGAGAGAAAAAGAGAGAGAGAGAAGAGAGAGAGAGAGGGGGAGAGAGAGAGAGAGAGAGAGAGAGCGATAGAGAGAGAGAGAGAGAGAGAGAGAGAGAGAGAGGTGATCTCAGTAGTAGTAAGCGGATTTATAGGTTTGTTTTGTTATTTAGGTGGGAATTTTTATAGAGAAGTGACTGAAGTTAACATTAAACCAGCAGTAACACTCTTTCAGTACAGATCGATAAACACCAGAACAAATTTATTCACATTATTAAATAAATAACTATTATTTATATTATATTATTTATATTTTATATTAACCCTTAATTACCCTTTATTACATATTTAACACTAATATTACATCTGCACGAGTTACAGAACCACATAGTCACTGATACTAATACTGTTAAAGGAAAATGTGTGTGTGTGTGTGTGTGTGTGTGTGTGTACACAAGCAGGAAGCAGAGGCTTGACAGGTAGCAGGTATGACTCAATGAACATAATTGACTAAAAGAATTGCTTAGACTGATCCCTGCCTGTCTGTCTGTCTGCATGTCTTTTTGTTTGTAATGACCTTCTTGGGCCTTTACAAGTTTTCTGTCTCTCTGTCCATTTGTCTCTCTGTCTTGATATCACAGCTTGCCATTTATCATCTGTCATATTCTACTTTCCTGTGTTCTTACTATTTATCTGTCTGTCTACCTGTCTGTCTGCCTGTCATTATATCCTTTTTTGGCCCTTTTTTGGTCTTTCTGTCTGTCTGTCATCATCTTCCTTTTGTGGGCCCTTACTATTTGCCTGTCTGTCTGTCTGTCTGTATTTTTCAGGTCCACTATACACTTGTACATAATTATGCTTATCAGTGGAACTGAATGTTCTTCTTAAAGAGAATAAAACAGAGAGAATAAGAGAAGGAGGGAGAGAGAGAGATGGAGAGAGAGAAAGAGGGAGAGGGGTGAAGAAACAGAAAAAAATGTGGGGGCGATTGAGCACACCATGTGTGTGTGTGTAAAAAAGCCCTCATAAACGTCCTCCAGCCAATCAAACTTACCCTGATCTTCAGTTAGAGCCAATCAGAGAACAGCACTTGAATGCCAGGGAGACGCCTGGCAACTCATAACGACTGTTTGGATAGTGAGTCACATGACCGAGGGAACTTCTGGCTGACCTGATAGAGAGTCAAAACTGAAATCACAGCGTTTCTTGGAAAAGACTTGTGTTCCTGTAAGAAGTCCTGAATGGAGGAGAGGGTGTGAGGGTCCTATGGGGAAATTTGTCAAACTCCAGTGAGGAACCCAAACTATTCGAGGCCTGCTGGTGTGTGTGTGAGAGAGGGAGAGACTCTAACTGTGTGTGAATGTGTGTGAAGATTTTTAACATTCCAAAGCCATTTCGGCTCCTAGTTTGGTGTAAACATCATGTACATCAACCTTCACATGCTTTATTTCTAAATAAGGGCCTCCTGAGCCCCGTCCCTTAACGAGCAATTAAATAAAATAAAAGCCTTTATTTGTCATATGAACACCACAGCACAGTGAAATTAGTTTTATATCCCAGTTAAAGTGCAGGATCAGCCATGATAAAGCACCACTGGTGCAGGTAGAGGATGTGGGGCCTTTCTCAAGGGACCAATGGTGGCGAATTGGTAGTGGTGGAACTTAAACTCTGAATGTCTGAGCAAGAAACATTTAAGCCACCCCTGACCTAACATCATCCAAAACTGTGAGCGTTCTCATGCTGGGCAAATGCTGGCATTTTTTTAACCAGTCATGATTTCCGGGATAGTTTAGTTTAGTCTATTCTTCAATGTCTCATACTATCTCACCACAGTAACATGTGAAGCTGCAGCGGGTACTACAAAAGGGTGAGTTCAACAGAACAGAACGGCAGGCAGGATTTCCTGGACAGTGCGGATCAGGATCAGCGACGAGGTGATGAGATGTATCGGCACTCGAGGAGGTTCATCCTCATGTTACGCATTTGTTCCGTGCCGGTGTAGCGTTACAGTGATTAGCGGGGTGGCATGAAGCCTTCAGCTGTAAATAAATAAACAAGGACATACAGTATTCCAGAACTCCCAGAACTCCCAGGACTCCCTGGAGGAGGTGTCATTAGGTATCCACAAAAACATCTGACCCTGCTCATCCTACAGACTGTAACAACTTTGTTAGATTAAAACACATGACTGATTGAAAGAAAAAAGTGTTACTTTCCCAGCATGCTTTGCTTCTCTGTGGAGTCATGTGTCTGATGCTAACAATGTTAGAAGCCTTTTAATCGTTTCCTAATTTTGATGTTAATAAGCAGAAAATCATTTGAAGAAGTGGTTGAAATTCTGGAGACTTTATTGGATTGAACTCTGCAAAGTCTCACCAGGGGAATGACAGCTCAGTGTTTAAGGTGTTGGACTGCTAGTTGGAGACTTGTGGCTTCTGTCCCCTCCAAGCTGCCACTGCTGGGCCCCAGAGAAAGGCCCTTAACCTATAACTTCTCAATTGTATACATGAGATAAACGTAGGTCAATCTGGATTAGCGTTTCTGTCAATGCCAATAATTATATTATATATGAGTATTATAAAATTCAGTGTTGGGGCAGTAGTGACACTACTAGTTTAACTACATTTGCCATTAGCGTGGTGGTGGTACCATTGTTGATTTCCCGAATTAATAAGCTTTTCACTAGCAAAGCTACTTTGTCGCTTAAGTAGTGCAGTAGTGTGAGCTACATTAAGTAGTGCAGTAGTGTGAGCTACATTACCTGATCCTGGATCAGTAAATGACGCCACCGCCTCAGTATGATGGTAAATTATCCTTCTTTGTGTTTTATTGGTTGGCAAGCAGCCACTTTATAACTGCCACTTTTTGCTCTGGATGGTGATGTCACGAACCAATCACTGGGCTGACACAGGAGCAGCTCACTGAGCCGAGCCTCTGCTACTGCTTACTCTTGTTTGTTTGACCGAAATCACAAATTCTAATGAGTTTCTAGATTATAAAGTCAAAAGCTGTGATTGCACCCAAGCCTAACGTTCGATATAAAATTAAATAAAAAAGTAGCTGATATGTAGTAAGCTACTATTGTGGTTGCTATGTGGTTGTAGCTTAGCTTGCTACATTTTCCAGGGTGGTAGTTTCAATGTAGTGAATCTTCATTTAACATATAACTGATAGCTAAGCTTTTCCCAAGTAGCTTGCCCAACACTGTATAAAGTATAATTAAACATTTCTTACACCAAATAATAAAAGTAAATAAATAATACTGCACTTACCCCTGAATCAGTACTTACCTAATCATAAACTAATAAAGATTGTATCTTTATTACAAAATGGAGCTATAAGAACCAGAACAAAAATGCCACTATAGAGCTGTGAGAACCAGAACGTCTCTACAGCATACAGGTATATAATAAACAGAAGGACTAACGGTGCAGTTTATCGACACAGTGAACATAAACTAAACTTAACTTGACTACATAAACACACTTAGCAAAACAATAAACATGAACTAAACTGGACACAACCGGAAACACACACATGAACATGAACATTAGCATGGAATTTAGCCTTACAAGGGGGTATACAAGGGGGTACCTAGGCATATAAATAAACAAGGAACACCTGTGAACAATAAGAACCAAACTAACCAATGACACAAGGACAAGGGGAAGCACATGACAGGAAGACATGAGGAACAAGGAAGTAAACAAAACAAACTGCCTAGGCTAGCTAACCTAGCCTAGCTTACCCTATATATAAAACAATAAACATGAATCAACATAAAGCTTGAACAATAAAAAAACCATGAAAACCAAAAAACCCTGAACGTTACACCAGGTCCAAAGCCAGAAAATCTGTAAAATGTGAACCAGGACCACAGACGGATGATAAAAAATGGAGCTGTAAAAATCAGAGGGAAAGAAAACAGAGGGACTCTATAAACATATAAATGAAGAACTAGGACCAGAACCAAATGTTCAAAATTGAGCTGTAGAAGATTCAGACCCAGAAGGTCGGTATGAAACTGTGAAAGAAGAACCTGAACATAGAGGTGATCGGGTCACAATGAAAAAAATACAACTGAAAGGTAAGGTGACTATCAAGATCTGAATAAGGAACCGAAGACAGAAAGTCACTCTAGAGCTGTAAACCAACAGAATTACATCACTGGTAGGAAATCAAAAACCAGAATCCTGTGCTGCTAATTCCACCAACTCAAGAAGTTCTCAGAAATAAATACAAACAACTCTAAAAAAGCTGCAAAAATAACACTTCCTGGCTGTAACAACCACAAAAGACTCCTGAAAGGACGGATTCTTAAAAACGTGGATACTTATGACCTTTAATTTCTTCATGACATCATCATTTTCTTTCATTATAATTAAAAAAACAAATGATTTTGTTGTGTCTTCAGGTAACTCGGGGTTTATATTGTGTCTGAATATCTATATCCAGTATGTTATGTGTTCAGCTTTAAAGACTCTCAGTTCCATGTGTGTAATTCAATATCAGTAATATAAAAAATATAAAGGATTATATATTTGTGATCATAAATCTGACATATTCCAAGCAGAAGGTGTTTGATCTACGCCCGTGTCCTTCACGGGGCTACAAACACTTCGCCATCGCCCTCTGAGAAGCGCTGCATATATGATTCACCGTATGGGTGATGCGTAAACATGTTGTTTGCTTCTTGTCATTACGAAGTTACGAGAGGGGTCATAAATACGAGGTCCCAGCTGTTGAGATGATTCGACTCAAGCTAAAGTTACACAATGAGCAGAGTGTGAAATACTTTCAGCTCGGGTTCAGGTTTCTAGGAATAGAGTGAGGAGTCTGCTGTAAGAAAACAAGACACTACACGCTATAATATATGAGAAAACAAAGCCGCAACATAATCCTACTTTAGATGTCACTTATGTGACATCTTTTTCAGGTAACTTCCATCCATCCATCCATTATCTATAACCGCTTATTTCTAATCAGGGTCAAGGGGAGTCTATTCTAGCTGTCATTGGGTGAAAGGTCAGGGTCACCCTGGACAGGTGTGTTTACATCAAACAACAAAAAGAAGTGCAGTTCAAGTACCCGGATGATGCATTATATAGCGGTATATGGGTGGGGCTACCATACACTGCAACCGGATGAAAGATACATTTCTAAGATGCTCCAGTGGACAAAAATTCTTACGATCTTCTTTTACATAAGATCACGTGGATTAAAGTGCATTTAGCTTTGACACTTGAAAGACTTTCCAATCTGAAAAAAATTATTTTAGAAAACGAAATATACTTAAAACACACACCTGTCAAGTCAAGTCTTAAGGTCAGGGATCACAAACTCGGAGTCAGACTTAAAACTTACAGGTAGGTGTGTTGAGGCAAGTTGGAGCTAGTTCTGCTCTGGATGAAGCCCGACATCACCATGAAATCAGAACAAAGATGGTTTGTTTTTTTCGTAGAGCCAAAAACGAAAGTTCAAACTGAGTTTTTCTTCAACAAGGTCACAAACAATTGAAGTACATCTGCAGACCTTATCAGTGCACAGAGCTGCACATTGAGAGAGAGAGAAAGAGAGAGAGAGAGAGAGAGAGAGAGAGAGACCATGAGCATGTCCGTGGAGAAATCATAGATATCAACAAGAATATTTATATTTTATACCCGACACTTAACCTGTTATTAAAAACGAAAGTGTGTGAACAGTGTGTGGTGTGCGATAACGGGGACTCTGATACTGCTAAAGAACTGCAATGGTTTAGATTTTGTCCAAGCAAAATATTTACTGATGTAACCGTCCATTCTATGTGGATGTGTTGGTGATATCAGCAGTCTGAGGGTAAATATGCAGCTGTACGACCTTGGGGCAACAAGCTGACGTCAAATCTTTAGTATCTCTTTAATTGAGAGAGAAGTGGTAGCTCAGTGGTAATGGTGCTGGACTGCTGATCGGTAGATCATGGGCTTTAATTCCCAGCACCACCAAGCTGCCACTGCAGGGCCTGTTGGAGTAAACCTTCTCCTCGATGTGTATCCCGCCCATCCATTTTTTGCATGTGTTATTCCTGATTGTTCATCCGCACCCATTCCGCAACTCCTTCCTGATTTATGTCTCTCTATCTAAACCTAAACTGCCCTATGTTATATTTATCCCCACCCTTTATTGTGGATTTTTTACTTCCCCTCACAGAGCTCACTTTCCTGCCTCCTGGACACATGCTTTACCCCATTATCAGAGTTTTCTCTCACCACCCTCTCACTTACAGCTTCTAAGTATTCTCCGTTCCTGGAGTAGCCCTACGCTTCCCATGCGTCAATCCTCCCTGCCTCTCCTGCTCCCAGGATGCATATGGCTTTCACTTCCTGAACAAGACCCTTAACCCTTAAAATGTAGAAAAAAGAGTAGAAAAAAATGGAAGCCGCTCTGGATATGGACACCTTCCAAATGCCAGAAATGTGAAGATATAATGGATGCATATCTATCTGGCTTATCTTCCTGTCCGTCTTTATTATTATTATTATTATTATTATTATTATTATTAGTGTCTATAATGAAATTTGTTTCTACTTAGTAGAGGTTTGAACCAGCTTATCTTCTCTGCTGGTTTAGTTGCTGAAGGTATCTGGAGTAGTATTTCCAGCACAAGCAGTTGAGGTCTGGACATAACCGTAAATCCTGTCATGCACACAGTCACGTCCACCGACTGCTGATCTCTGAACTGTTCCTAACCACATGATGATGAAAATCCTTCAATACCATTTCCAAATGTGTCTTCAACAAAAACTTTCTTGACTCATCCGTCTCTCTATTTCTGTTTATTCTTCTCAATTTTTTCTCTCTTTCACTTTTTCTTACTTTCTTTTGTGCTATTTTGTCTTTTCTTGCTTTTACTTTCAGTTTCTAAATCTCTCATATTTTCTGTCTCACCCCCCCTCCTTTTCTCTACCTCTCTTTTTTTCTTTTCTTTTTCTTCTACTTTTCTCTTTCTCTTTCCTCATTTTTTCATCCTATCCTCATATACTTTTTCTCTCTGTCTTTCCTACATCCTCTTTTTTTCCCTCTCCATTTTTCTTTTTTACTCTCTCTCTATTTAACATTTCTCTATTTTATTTGATCTCTTTTGCTTTTACCTTTCTCCATTTTTTTCTTCTGTTCTCTCATATCTCTCTCTCTCTCTCTCTCTCTCTCTCCCCACTTTCTCTTTTTGTCTTCTTTTGTATCTATTTTTTGAGTATTGTTCTTTCACATTTCTCTTTATCTTTCTTGATCCTTTTTATCTGTTCTATACTCCTCCCCCTTTCTCTCTTTCTCTCTCTCTCTCTCTCTCTCTCTCTCTCTCTCTCTCTCTCTCTCTCTCTTTCTCACACACTTAGCTCCTGTTACACACACACATACACGCACATGTGTGAATGCTAGACTTTGAAGTAAGTCAGCAGTTTACACTTTACATCCTCTTGCATGTGATCTGTAAATGTTTGCCATGATCATGTGACCGGGTCACGTGACACGCTCCGAACAGTAGCTGCATTGGATCTCGTCCTCACTGCATTGTTAATAAGCGGTGTATGAATAGGATAGCGCAGCTGGTGAATCATTGGTTAGTCAGAAAAAAATATGGACCTACATTAATGTTATGAAAGACTTTCGCTATATTTAGTTCACTCATTAACCCTGGTGCTCTAAACGCTTAATCAGTTCATCAGCAGATCATTTGGGTGACATATTCATCAGTTCCTATTAGAAGTTTTGTTTTTCAGTGTTTGTAAAAAAGGAAAACATGAAAACGTGAGATAAATAATGTCTCTGAGGGCTTATCTCTGTTCTTCAAGCTGCAGGAAAGCACGTTATCACCCACACACACACACACACACACATGCGTTTACACACTGGTACGTGTCCTTACAAGTTAACTGACGCACTTTGAGACATGAAAGTACTAATCCAAAATATCATCTTCTATAGTCTCTAACACTTATTTCTTAGTTTAAATAATAAAATGTTAGGAAAAACGTTCACACACACGCTGGGAATCACTCATGTGTGTGAGCGAAATAAAACATTAGGCTGACATTTTGTTTTTGATTCTTCTTTATGAGTCAAATGCAAATGATTCTTTTTGTTTTTTCAAAGATATTTTTTGTCTTTATTGATAGGACAGAGGGATGAAATGGAGGAGAGAGAAAGAAGGGGTCGGAATGGAACACTCGTCGCAGGAACGCAAGAACTTGCGCATGTGGGTGTCAACGTCTTAACCCATTACACCACGGCGCCAGCCATGCAAACGATTCCTGCTGGAGTGAACAGCTAGCTATTAGCTTATTTAGCTAACCGAGCAGTTGAGGGTTGAGGGCCTTGCTCAGAGGCCCGGTGGTCACAGCCTGGTGGTGTTAAGAATTAAACCCCCCCCCCAAAATCTTCCAATTGGCAGTCCGCTAAGTTTTCAGTTTCAGTTTTATTTGTTTGGCGCTTTTCACAATGATGATTGTCACAAAGCAGCTTTACAATTGAAGAAATTATAAAACAGAATTAAACAAATCAGTTTGTCCCTGATGAGCAAGCCGGGGCGACGGTGGCAAGGAAAAACTCCCTAAGATGAGATATAGGAAGAAACCTTGAGAGGAACCAGACTCAGCAGGGAACCCATCCTCATTTGGGTGTGAAAACAGGTAGCAGGGATCATGAGGTTACATCGTGTGTGTGTAAAACACAACTATAATCATTAGTCCTTAGAGCAGCCGAAACGTCTTTATGGCGAAGTGGGTCGTCCTAGATCGCCCGGTGATGCCTCATCCGCTGGGCAGGTCACAGGGAAGGGACCCACAGGACGGGCCGGTGGTGGGGTCTGGATCACCGGCAGCTCCGTTGTGGCGTATGTAGCTCAACAGAGAGAGAGAGAGAGAGAGAGAGTGAAAGGAAGTCAAAAAGAAGGAAAACAGTTAAGTGACAATGTAATCAACACGGTTTGCTAAGCTACCACTTCCAACTTTATCTTCTCGTCAGTGTGTTTATTCCAGTCGGAAATCTGTTCAGTGTTTAAAGCGAAGTGACCATTAGAGGTTTTATTAACCATGTCGACTCTGTTGTTTAAATATTCTCAAACACTGTTAAGTGTAAGTGTGTGAAAGGTCAGTCTATAAATATGGATTAAATCTACCATTTTAAAATAAAAGACATACAAACAAAAGTGTATTTTTTGGACTTTTTATTGAAAACTAACCCATAGGGTTCAGATACAAAAACATAATTTATAATACAAAAAAAAAAAAAAATATCACAATCTCATCTGATCAAAGTCAATAAGAACGACCGTAATCGGAATAATATCAGAATGATTATCGGTAATAACATTCAAGCACAGTGCAAATCCTGATCTGAATTAAGAAAAGAAAAATAACAATAATAACAACACAAGCATCCCGACTTTGGCACTCTTTGGTCAGGATGTTGCTTGGCCCGCAAAACGGCCCCAAAAGTCCACGTTTAGACACCCGGTGCGTCGGTGGAGCCTTTAGGGAAGCGCCATAAAAGTGGAAGACATTATAATCACCATGAAGTTAATACAAGAGTCTCTTCAGTCGACTGCATCCATACCAAAGTGCATGATTACACAACACTGCTCCATCTTAAATCAAACACATTCGCAAACTAATCTTATCTCCTACAACACAGGCTGTCTACAGAACCGCCGGGAACAGGACGCAGCCTTTGTCTAAGGAATGTCTCAGAGTAACTAGAAGCCTTGCGTAAGGTTTAGCAGGAATCTCAAGCTTGGAAAAGTAAAATGATGCACTAGGGATCATGAGCTTGATCGGTCCCTGAAAATTCGTCATGTCACGCTCGCAGAAGAGCGTCCTGACAGCACAAACACGGAAAACCCTGGAACGCTGGACCTTCTTCGTTTGTCTCTCGCCTCTCTGGCATCTTTATAACACGAGGAAGACCAGGAGGTCCCTGAATGGTGAGAGAGAAAAAGCTGGCTCGCTTAGGAAAGGTATTTGAAGCCGTTCAGCAGACCGGAAGCATGCGGGGGTTACCATTGTACTCTTCCTCCACCTGGAAACGTGATAAAACTGGTGTTAGGGTGGTTTTTCTTCTAGAGGTACTAAAAAAAAATGTGAGCTGATATAAATCTAGATCTTTAAGGAAACGGCTTTAGACCTACCTCAGAGTAAGGTGGAAGTGGAGGAAAGGTGAATTGAGGACTGTGCATGAAAAGCGGGCTGTCCTCTCCGTCGTAGTCGTCCAGCAGCGGTGTGAGCGGCTGGTCCAGGCGGCAGTCACGCGTCACGTCGCAGTAACTTGGTGGACATGAGGACGGCAAGCGCAGAGACACCCAACTGCTGCTCTCCTGGCTGCTCATGCTGTTGCTGCGGCTGCTCAGCCCGCTGTAGGGCACCGTCCCGATGACCAACGGCAGCTCCAGGACTAACTTTTTACTTCCTGGAATTAGCATGTAGATCTGAAAACATAATAAATCATAAATTAGCATGCTAACTTACAGGGAACCCGGATTATCGTTTCAGTTATTATTTTAAGTCTTCACTGACAACTTGCTAACACTTACCATCAGGACGTATTCCACGCGGATGATCCCGCACTGAATGGAGGGCTTGATCTTTGGCACACGGATGGCCTTCCCTATCCAGGCGTCACACATTCCTGAGATGATATGATTTCCACGGAGTGAGGAAAGCTTCTCCCTGATCACTTTGTGGTTCCCGTTAGCCTGATACGTCTGTTTGGCCACGATGGCGGCTTTGGGTACCACGATGCGTGAGCAGGTGTTCTCAAACTTAGCATCGATGAAGATATCTTCACCTTCGCAGAAGCCGCGTCTGTCGATTTTGGCGTTCAGGGACACCTGGCCGTCAGGGATGAACATGCAGGTGACCTTTTTCTCCTTCATGCCGCCTACAGGAGACTGAAAACATCCAGAGATGAGAGTCAGCTACGCATGGCAAGCTAATGATTATCAAACAATGCGTCGCCTGATATTGCAGCAATTTTTGTAAATGCGCCTTGCTCACCAGCAAATCCGGAGTGTTCACATCCAGCGGCTCTTCCACCTCGAAGCTTTTCTTGCACTCGAACACAGGCTGGGACGCGCTCTCCATCAGGGCTTTGACGTAGTACTGCACGCTACCAAACTTTCCGCGGTATGAAGACACCAGTTGCCTGTGGATGGCAGAACAGGGAGTTAGTACATTGTGTTATTTGTGTCACAACATGTGCAGTGTGTTTATACACAATCTATGCAACGCTGCTCACCCTTGCTGTGGAAGCTCAAAGCCGAAAGTGTATTCGTACTTGTTTCCAGGCCGGAGGATCACCGAGCCATCAGTATCTGTGGAGAACATACACACTTGATGTTAACACAAGGATGGAGCTTAATAGCCGATTAGCTACTAAGCTAATTGTCAATCATTTGCATTTACATCTGCAGCATTTGGCAGACGCCCTTATCCAGCGCGATACTCTTTACATTATACAACCGAGCAATTAGGGGTTAAGGGCCTTGCTCAAGGGCCCACAGTGGTGGCTTGGTGGTGCTGGGCCATTCTGGACCATTTGGTTTTAATTTTGTTAAACAAATAAAGTAATATTATTTTTTAATAATAATTATAATAATAAATTCTATGTGGTAGCTACGCTTTTTGGGTTAAATCTATTACGTAGAAAACAACTTTAATGCGGGTCGCCTTACGCAGTCGTACTACGTAAAGTGCGTAACTACTGACCGGCAACTATTTAATGTTAAAAATGAAACAAGTTCTCGTTGTTTTTCTTACCTGTAGGATGGCCATCCAGATGAACGACTTCTTCGTATTTAAGATAATCGATCTCCTCCCTGCATCTGTGTTTATCCTTGGAGTAATTCACTTTAGCGCTGCCGATGCCGAGCACTCTCATCGCCGACACCCGGGTGATATCAGTCACCTCCACCACGATCTTCCCGGCCACTTTATCTCCACTGCAGTAAAAAGCTTTGGACGGATCGTTAAACACGATCTGGAAGATCTTCACTTTCTTGATCATCGCTACCATCTTTGCGTCCACTCTGTGATCTCAATATATATAATATGAATATGTAAAATATTGTTGTTTAGTTTTGTTTGGTTCTTAAACTCGCTATATCCTGACGTGCTCCTGTGCACCAAGTTCCTCAACGCTTTCCTGAGCTTTAGGCTTCCGTGCCTTTTTATACTGCGCCACCAGCAGCCACTGATTCACACACCGCGGCTTGTTTACCATCACACGGCTCCCACTTGTTCATGAACTAGCGCTGTGCAGAGCGTGTGGCTAGCACGTGCACACCGCTGCGATTGGATGAGACGCGGTGTTTGTGTCGACTCCAGCCAATCGGCGCTCAGCAGCGACGCGTGAACACCTCGTGGAGGAGGTCGGAGGAGCGAGTGTACAGCAGCTGCCGGAAAGAAACACGGAGGAGGAGAGAAAAGAAAAAATGTACTGAACAAAAGGGTGTTTTCCTGGATGAAGTCACAAGTTTCTAACTTCAGAACTATAGATTGTCCTGCAAAGAGAAACAGACGAGTTTTATAATAATAAAATGCCCGTTTAGACTTAAAGTCGGTGTGAACAGACGATTTAAGACTAGTTGAATTAGTATAGTTAATAAATACTAGTCATTTTTATGTGCCTTATATTCAGAATTGAAATATTCTTCTTTATGTAAAAGATTGAAATGAATCCGAGTCTCAGTGATTCACCAGCCTGCACACACAAGTGCACTGCATAATAACACCAAATATAACCTTCATATATTCAATTCAATTCAATTCAATTCAGTTTTGTTATTTGTTTAGCGCTTTTCACACAATGTGATTGTCACAAAGCAGCTTTACAATTGAAGAAATTATAAAACATAATTAAACAAATCAGTTTGTCCCTGATGAGCAAGCCGGGGGCGACGGTGGCAAGGAAAAACTCCCTAAGATGAGATAGGAAGAAACCTTGAGAGGAACCAGACTCAGCAGGGAACCCATCCTCATTTGGGTGAAAACAGGTAGCAGGGATCATGAGGTTACATCGTGTGTGTGTGTAAACAACTATAATCATTAGTCCTTAGAGCAGCCGAAACGTCTTTATGGCGAAGTGGGTCGTCCTAGATCGCCCGGTGATGCATCATCCGCTGGGCAGGTCACAGGGAAGGGACCCACAGGACGGGCCGGTGGTGGGGTCTGGATCACCGGCAGCTCCGTTGTGGCGTATGTAGCTCAACAGAGAGAGAGAGAGAGAGAGAGAGAGAGAGAGAGAGAGAGAGAGAGAGAGAGAGAGAGTGAAAGGAAGTCAAAAAGAAGGAAAACAGTTAAGTGACAATGTAATCACACGGTTTGGATTGATTAAGTGAATAATGTAGAGTGCAAGGATGGACTCCGGCAAGACTAACTAGGTCAGCATAACTAAAAGGAGAACCAGAGGGAAACACAGACATGAGGGCTCCCTGATATGTTAAGCAACCAGCCGCTCTCATCATCAACACCGTGATCAATAAGAGAGGGGAAGACAGCATCTAAACATACCAGATCACCATAATACTCAACACCCATGAGTCCCCCGGATCTGCTCCTTTATCTAAGGGGAATCAAATACAAAATGCTTGATTAAATAAATATGTTTTTAACCTGGACTTAAACACTGAGACTGTGTCTGATTCCCGAACATACATAGGGAGGTTATTCCATAGCATAGGGGCCCTGTAGGAAAAGGCTCTGCCCCCTGCTGTAGTTTTTATAATACGCGGTACTGACAGGCAGCCTGCATCCTTTGATCGAAGTAGGCGTGGTGGAACGTAAGACACTAGAAGTTCGCTTAAGTACTGCGGCGCGAGACCATTTAGAGCTTTGTAGGTTAAAAGTAGTATTTTAAAATCGATGCGGTGTCTCACTGGGAGCCAATGCAGTGCGGATAGGACCGGCGTGATGTGCTCGTATCTTTTAGTTTTAGTGAGGACTCTCGCTGCTGCGTTCTGGACTAGCTGAAGTTTATTAATGCACCTAGTTGAACATCCAGACAGTAAAGCGTTACAGTAGTCCAGCCTGGATGTGATAAACGCATGAACTAATTTTTCAGCATCAGTAAGCGACAAGATATTTCTTATTTTAGCGATATTTCTGAGATGATAAAAACGCTATCCTGCTAATATTGTCGACATGGGGCTTCAAATGAGAGAAGATTGGAGTCTAAAATCACACACCCAGATCTTTTACTGTTGCACTTGGTGAAACAGAAAGACTGTCTAGGGTTAAGGTGTGATCAGGAAGCTTACTTTGACTACCTGACTACCCAGAAGCCCAGGCCAAGCAGCAGACCAACAGGCTAATCCGACCGTCTGCTAGCTGCACAGAGTCGTCACTCAGGGTCCATAATATTGAGACTGTGTCTGTTCCCCGAGCTATACAATATAAATATAGAAAAACCCCAAAAGTTTGCTTTAGTAATTTAATAAATATAGATATTCGTAACTCAGAGAATACTGAACACACAGCCTGCACCTCTGATCTGAAGCTAGGATTGTTTAAACAATTAGATCTCTTACTTCTAAAGCACTTATGGTTAATGAAATGATCTCAGATCTGGAGTTTTGACATTTTATGTTTAACAGAAACCTGGATTAAACCGGACGAGTATGTAGCATTAAATGAAGCTAGTCCTCCAGCTTTCAGCTACATACATCAGCCTCGCCCTAATGGTAGAGGTGGAGGCGTAGCAGTTATTTTATAATAATAATCTAACTATTGTACAGAAAACATGGACGTAACTTTAATTCATTTGAAGCTCTCTACAGTAACCTTACATCTGCAGAGACAAATAATAAGCAGAGCCAATCAATTTCTCTAGTTCTTATTTACAGACCTCCAGGTCCGTACTCTGAATTTCTTAGTGAATTTGCAGATTTTCTGTCTAACCTGGTTGTCTCCGCTGATAAAGCGTTAATTGCTGGAGACTTTAATATTCATTTTGAAAACTCAGACGACCCGCTGAGAACAGCATTTATGTCTCTCTACTCGACTCACTCAGTGGGAGTAAATCAGTGTGTAATGGGACCCACTCATAAAGCTGGTCACACGTTAGATTTAATACTATCTCTCGGAATAAGTATAAGTAATATAGTAACAACTCCTCAGTGCGAAATTATTTCTGATCACCATCTTATATCGTTTAAAATGCGTCATACTAATAGTGCATATGTAGCGCCGCGCTACCGCTTTAAACGTACATTTACTTCAACTTCTGCTCAGAGCTTTATTAATTGTCTTCCAGACTTGTCTTCTGTCATTGGATCGCCGTCTGATCCAACAGAACTCGAGCAGGCGACTGAATATATAGATGCCGCATTCCGCTCTACATTAGATAACGTGGCTCCAGTTAAAAGAAAAATAATTAAAGATAAGAAACTCGCTCCATGGTATAAATGAACACAACGCGCTCTTTAAAACAGAGCGCCCCGTAAACTAGAACGTAAATGGCGCGCCGAACTAGATTGCTGGTTTTCCAGGCAGCATGGAAAGAGGGAATTCTAGCTTATAAAAAAGCTCTTAGTGTAAATAGATCAACGTATCTTTCTAACCTTATTGAAGATAATAAAAATAATCCTAGATTTCTATTCGATACCGTCGCAAAAATTAACTAGGAATAAGACGTCCTCAGAAACCTGCACCATAACTGCGTGCAGCAGTGAGGATTTCATGAACTTCTTTGATAATAAAATTGCAAACATTAGGCAGAAAATTAACGTTTTAAAACCAGACCTTTCGAATGATTCTTGATGATCAACTAACCGCATCAGATCAGAACTTAGAAAATTTTTCTCCTTTGGAAGAGAAAAAAACCTAATCGCACTCATCTCTTCCCACAAAACCGTCAACTTGTGTGTTAGATCCGATACCAACACACTTTCTTAAGCAAATTGTACCTGCAGTATCAGAACCCCTGTTGAAAATAGTTAACTCTTCTCTCAGCAGTGGGTATGTTCCTAAAAATCTTTTAAATTAGCAGTGATTAAACCTTTAATTAAGAAACCTGACCTTGACCAAAATGAACTGTCAAACTATAGACCGATATCTAACCTTCCGTTTGTCTCTAAAATTCTAGAGAAGGTAGTTGCGCAACAACTGTGCTCATACTTACAAAGAAATAACATACATGAACTTTATCAATCAGGTTTCAGGCCTCACCACAGCACAGAGACACGCACTGGTCAAAGTAGCTAATGACCTCTTACAGGCATCCGACCAAGGTTGTGTCTCATTGCTTATATTACTTGACCTTAGTGCGGCCTTCGACAACTATAGATCACGATATTCTTCTCCGCAGATTAGAAAAATTAGTAGGAATTAAAGGAACAGCTCTTGCGTGGCTCAGGTCCTATTTAACCGATCGTTACCAGTTTGTAGATTTAAATGGTGATTATTCTGCGTGCTCCCGTGTAAAGTATGGTGTTTCCACAGGGCTCGGTTTTAGGCCCACTTCTTTTCTCTCTTTACATGCTGCCTCTGGGAAACATAATCCGTAAGCATGATATCAGTTTCCACTGTTACGCTGATGACACACAGTTATACGTCTCATCAAGGCCTGATGCGAAAGGCCAGTTTAATAAAATTGAGCAATGTGTGAAGGAAGTAAAGAGATTGGATGCTTTGCAATTTCCTCTTGCTTAACTCTGACAAGACGGAGGTTCTGGTTCTAGGACAACAGGTAGCTAAAAAGTAAGCTTCCTGATCACACCTTAACCCTAGACAGTCTTTCTGTTTCACCAAGTGGCAACAGTAAAAGATCTGGGTGTGATTTTAGACTCCAATCTCTCATTTGAAGCCCATGTCAATAATATTAGCAGGATAGCGTTTTAAAATCATCTCAGCAATATCGCTAAAATAAGAAATATCTTGTCGCTTACTGATGCTGAAAAATTAGTTCATGCGTTTATCACATCCAGGCTGGATTACTGTAACGCTTTACTGTCTGGATGTTCAACTAGGTGCATTAATAAACTTCAGCTAGTCCAGAACGCAGCAGCGAGAGTCCTCACTAAAACTAAAAGATACGAGCACATCACGCCGGTCCTATCCGCACTGCATTGGCTTCCAGTGAGACACCGCATTGACTTTAAAATACTACTTCTAACCTATAAAGCTCTAAATGGTCTCGCGCCGCAGTACTTAAGCGGACTTCTAGTGTCTTACGTTCCACCACGCCTACTTCGATCAAAGGATGCAGGCTGCCTGTCAGTACCGCGTATATAAAAACTACAGCAGGGGGCAGAGCCTTTGCCTACAGTGGCCCCTTTGCTATGGAATAACCTCCCTATGTATGTTCGGGAATCAGACACAGTCTCAGTGTTTAAGTCCAGGTTAAAAACATATTTATTTAATCAAGCCTTTTGTATTGATTCCCCTTAGATAAAGGAGCAGATCTGGGGGACTGATGGGTGTTGAGTATTAAGGTGATCTGGTATGTTGAGATGTCTGTCTTTCCCCTCTCTTATTGATCACGGTGTTGATGATGAGAGCGGCCCCCGGTTGCTTAACATATCAGGGAGCCCTCATGTCTGTGTTTCCCTCTGGTTCTCCCCTTTTAGTTATGCTGACCTAGTTAGTTTCTGCCGGAGTCCATCCTTGCACTCTACATTTTTCACTTAATCAATCCAAACCGTGTGATTATTACATTGTCACTTAACTGTTTTCCTTCTTTTTGACTTCCTTTCACTCTCTCTCTCTCTCTCTTTCCTCTCTCTCTCTCTCTCTCTCTCTCTCTCTCTCTCTCTCTCTCTCTCTGTTGAGCTACATACGCCACAACGGAGCTGCCGGTGATCCAGACCCCACCACCGGCCCGTCCTGTGGGTCCCTTCCCTGTGACCTGCCCAGCGGATGAAAGGCATCACCGGGCGATCTAGGACGACCCACTTCGCCATAAAGACGTTTCGGCTGCTCTAAGGACTAATGATTATAGTTGTTTACACACACACACACACGATGTACTTCATGATCCCTGCTACCTGTTTTTTCACCCAAATGAGGATGGGTTCCCTGCTGAGTCTGGTTCCTCTCAAGGTTTCTTCCTATCTCATCTTAGGGAGTTTTTCCTTGCCACCGTCGCCCCCGGCTTGCTCATCAGGGACAAACTGATTTATGTTTAATTCTGTTTTATAATTTCTTTTCTTCAATTGTAAAGCTGCTTTGTGACAATCATCATTGTGAAAAGCGCTATACAAATAAAACTGAATTGAATTGAATTGAACTTTTAGCTGCCTGTGGTCCTAGAACCAGAACCTCCGTCTTGTCAGCGTTAAGCAAGAGGAAATTGCAAAGCATCCAATCTCTTACTTCCTTCACACATTGCTCAATTTTATTAAACTGGCCTTTTCGCATCAGGCCTTGATGAGACGTATAAACTGTGTGTCATCAGCGTAACAGTGGAAACTAATATCATGCTTACGGATTATGTTTCCCAGAGGCAGCATGTAAAGAGAGAAAAGAAGTGGGCCTAAAACCGAGCCCTGTGGAACACCATACTTTTACAAGGAGCACGCAGAATAATCACCATTTAAATCTACAAACTGGTAACGATCGGTTAAATAGGACCTGAGCCACGCAAGAGCTGTTCCTTTAATTCCTACAATTTTTTCTAATCTGTGGAGAAGAATATCGTGATCTATAGTGTCGAAGGCCGCACTAAGGTCAAGTAATACAAGCAACGAGACACAACCTTGGTCGGATGCCAGTAAAGAGGTCATTAGCTACTTTGACCAGTGCCGTCTCTGTGCTGTGGTGAGGCCTGAATCCTGATTGATAAAGTTCATGTATGTTTATTTCTTTGTAAGTATGAGCACAGTTGTTTGCGCAACTACCTTCTCTAGAATTTTAGAGACAAACGGAAGGTTAGATATCGGTCTATAGTTTGAGAGTTCATTTTGGTCAAGGTCAGGTTTCTTAATTAAAGGTTTAATCACTGCTAACTTAAAAGATTTAGGAACATACCCACTGCTGAGAGAAGAGTTAACTATTTTCAACAGGGGTTCTGATACTGCCGGTACAATTTGTTTAAGAAAGTGTGTTGGTATAGGATCTAACACACAAGTTGTCGATTTTTGTGGAAGAGATGAGCGTGATTAGGTTTTTCTCTTCCAAAGGAGTAAAATTTTTCTAAGTTCTAATCTGATGCGGTTAGTTGATCATCAGAATCATTCGAAAGGTCTGGTTTTAAAATGTTAATTTTCTGCCTAATGTTTGCAATTTTATTATCAAAGAAGTTCATGAAATCCTCACTGCTGCACGCAGTTATGGTGCAGGTTTCTGAGGACGTCTTATTCCTAGTTAATTTTGCGACGGTATCGAATAGAAATCTAGGATTATTTTTATTATCTTCAATAAGGTTAGAAAGATACGTTGATCTATTTACACTAAGAGCTTTTTTATAAGCTAGAATTCCCTCTTTCCATGCTGCCTGGAAAACCAGCAATCTAGTTCGGCGCCATTTACGTTCTAGTTTACGGGCGCTCTGTTTTAAAGAGCGCGTGTGTTCATTATACCATGGAGCGAGTTTTCTTATCTTTAATTATTTTTCTTTTAACTGGAGCCACATTATCTAATGTAGAGCGGAATGCGGCATCTATATATTCAGTCGCCTGCTCGAGTTCTGTTGGATCAGACGGCGATCCAATGACAGAAGACAAGTCTGGAAGACAATTAATAAAGCTCTGAGCAGAAGTTGAAGTAAATGTACGTTTAAAGCGGTAGCGCGGCGCTACATATGCACTATTAGTATGACGCATTTTAAACGATATATAAGATGGTGATCAGAAATAATTTCGCACTGAGGAGTTGTTACTATATTACTTATACTTATTCCGAGAGATAGTATTAAATCTAACGTGTTGACCAGCTTTATGAGTGGGTCCCATTACACACTGATTTACTCCCCCACTGAGTCGAGTAGAGACATAAATGCTGTTCTCAGCGGGTCGTCTGAGTTTTTCAAAATGAATATTAAAGTCTCCAGCAATTAACGCTTTATCAGCGGAGACAACCAGGTTAGACAGGAAATCTGCAAATTCACTAAGAAATTCGGAGTACGGACCTGGGGGTCTGTAAATAAGAACTAGAGAAATTGATTGGCTCTGTTTATTATTTGTCTCTGCAGATGTAAGGTTACTGTAGAGAGCTTCAAATGAATTAAAATTACGTCCATGTTTCTGTACGATAGTTAGATTATTATTATAAATAACTGCGACGCCTCCACCTCTACCATTAGGGCGAAGGCTGGTGTATGTAGCTGAAAGCTGGAGGACTAGCTTCATTTAATGCTACATACTCGTCCGTTTTAATCCAGGTTTCTGTTAAACATAAAATGTCAAACTCCAGATCTGAGATCATTTCATTAACCATAAGCGTTTTCGAAGTAAGAGATCTAATGTTTAACAATCCTAAGCTTCAGATCAGAGGTGCAGGCTGTGTGTTCAGTCAGTATTCTCTGAGTTACGAATATCTATATTAATTAAATTACTAAAGCAAACTTTTGGGGTTTTTCTATATTTATATTGTATAGCTCGGGGAACAGACACAGTCTCAATATTATGGACCCTGAGTGACGACTCTGTGCAGCTAGCAGACGGTCGGATTAGCCTGTTGGTCTGCTGCTTGGCCTGGGCTCTGGGTAGTCAACGATTAACTAGTCCTATTCTAAGACTATGAGCTATGTTACAAGACAGGAGAGCGGCTCCTTCCCGGGTGGGATGGACACCGTCCCGTCCTAACAGGCCAGCTTTGCCCTCAAAAGATTTCCAATTATCGATGTAGCCCACACTGTTTTCGGAGCACCACCTGGACATCCAGCGGTTCAGTGACCATAAACCTGCTGTAAGCTATGTCACCACGTCGCATTGGTATGGGGCCAGAGCATACTACGACATCGGACATCGCCTTCGCTAATTTAAACACCTCTATAAAGTTAGCCTTACTAGTTTCCGACTGTCGAAGGCGTATATCGTTAGCACCCAGCATGAACCACTATCTTTGCAAACCTATGCTGGCCTACAGCCCTAAGATTATCTGCTATGTCCGGTGCTCTGGCTCCTGGCAAACATCTAACTACACTACTGCCGCTGGCGCCCCTAAAGGCCTAGCTAATTTCAGTGCATTCTACATTTAATACACAGGCCTAAAAACCACCACGTGCTTAGAATTCAACAACATCCGAGGATGGCAGCACGGTGGCTAAGTTGTGAGCACTGTTGCTTCACAGTAAGAAGGTCCTGGGTTCGATTCCCCTGCAGGGGTCTTTCTGTGTGCAGTTTTTACGTTCTCCCTGTGCTCGTGTAGGTTTTACTCCGGGTTCTCCAGTTTGTACAGATGCTGATTGGTGATTCTAAATTGCCCATAGGAGTGAGTGTGAGTGTGTGTGGCCCTGTGATGGACTGGTGATCTGTTCAGGGTGTCCCTATCCTGCCCCTCACCCTTTCAGAGACGACTGGGATAGACTCCAGCAGATCCCTGTGACCCAGAATTTAAGGATTTTTTTTTATTTTATTTTATTTTTTTATTCTTCTTTTTTTTATTTTATTTTTATTTTTGGGAGTTCAGTTGTAAAGAAACATTTTGCTACCTGTCATAGCTTGTATTCCATTTAGACAACACCTTTACCACCACCACCGAGCAGAGCTACCACTTCCCCAACTATAGTTTAGATTTCAGGTTCCTTCATCTCACATACTAATGGGGCAAAAAATGATGCACAACAACAAGAAGGCATTTTTTGACACCTTCATTAATTCTGTAAGAATGTTTTATACCTGCAAAGACAGAACTAATACTTTTTTAACACGTTTTCTAAAGTGGGTGTAAAAAAAGGAGCTGTTTATTATTGTTAGCGCCCCCTGCTACCCATGAAAGGAAGTAAAAATGACCGGTTCTCCCCTCCAGCTGGAATGCCTGTCACTTCAAGGTTTGTGGGAAGTGGTAGCTCAGTAATTGAGGTGGTGGACTGCTAAATGGAAGAACGGGGTTCGATTCCAAGCACCACTTAGTTGCCACTGCTGGGCCTGAGCAAGGCCCCTCTGGATAAGGGCGTCTACACTTAGAGCCTTTACCTTTACAGCATTTGGCAGACGTCCTTATCCAGAGCAACTTACATTTTTCTTTTATAACTGAGCAATTCTTAAAGTCTAACTATAGATCTGAGATGAAGAAAGCAGCCAGATGTGTGGAAACACAGATGTGTTGCAAGAATAATAGTTACTCCGGTATCTTAGTGTACTAATAAACAAGCTGTCATACACAACCCGTCTAACAGGAAACATTCCCACAACCTTGGATAAAATGTAGGACAAAACGTTTTTAAAATAATGTTTACTTGACAAAAAAGCTCGGAACAATGTTCTTGTCATGTTTGTATGACTTTATTTGTACCCATTGATCTTCTATACCGATACAAATTGCCCGCTTGTTCCCCAATTCGGGGTCACAGGGATCTGCTGGAGTCTACCCAAGCCGTCTCTGAAAGGGCGAAAGGCAGGAGGGGGACACCCTGGACAGGTCGCCTCCTCACTCCTATGAATCACCAATCAATCGAACACACATGTTTATGGACTATGAGAGGAAACCGGAGAACCCATGCAAGCACGGGGAAAACCTGCCCCGGGAATCGAACCCAGGACCTTCTTGCTGTGAGGTAACTAACCACTAAGCTACTGGGCTGCCCGCGTACTTGATTAACGTTCGCAAAATGTTTAGAGAACATTCTTTGAACAAAACCATTAAATAACCACATGAAAAACTACTAAATAACATTCTAGCATCGTACAGCAAACGGGACAAGTTCCATTTTTGGAAGCTTTCAGGGGAAGTGGTAGTGCAGTGGTTAATGTGTTGGACTGCTAACCAGAAGATTGTGGGGTTGACTTACAGCACCACTAGTTATCACTGCTGGGCCCCTGAGCAAGGCCCTTAACCCCTAATTGCTCAGTTGTGTAAATTAGGGCTGTGTGATTTAAAGAAATTTTGATTTGCAATTATTCATTTCTGTTGTGGAAACTATTCTGCGACAGCTGACGCTAATTACCTATTTTTGGTCGTTGTCTTTCATTTTGAAGCCAAAATAATTGAATGTTATCAGATATGGATGTTACAGATGTGCTGGTTTTTTGGTTATTAATTGGCTTAATGTTCCGTCTGGCCATAATCTCACTCCATCACGCTTTCCTTCTCTTTATTTTAATGGTGGGCATTACACACACATGGCCAAGACAATGCTGATTGGCCGCACAAAGCTGTTGAATTGAATTGAATTGAATTGAATTGAATTGAATTGAATTGAATTGAATTGAATTGAACTGAACTGAATTGAACTGTCACTCAAAGAAGGCAGTCATGCATTTTCTCTGGGACTTTTTATATCGCATTGACATTGCAGCCTTTTGCGATTAGTTAATTGCAACGCTTTAAATCATGATTGCGATTCGATTTCGATGAATCGTTCAGCTTTAGTGTAAATGAGATAAACGTAAGTCGCCCTGGATGAGGACGTCTGCTGTAAATGTACATTTTAGATCACGTTTCTGAAGCACAACAATTAAAAAAAAACGTTCCCAGAACATAAATGTTGTTAGATGGAAAGACATTGTTCCCCCTATCTGTTGGCGATGGTGTGTAATAAACATGATGATTGGACAGTCTGTGCTTAGTTTCGTTATTTTAGTTTCAATGTAAGAAGCTTTTTTAATACTACGTGATGGAAGTATTTGCAGCCTCGTATGCGCAGGTGATGCATGCTTAAAAATATGAGATCCCATAGGTTTATATTCATGCCATGTGGTAGATGTACTAGAGCCACTTGGTTAGAGGTTAGGGGCCTTGCTTAGGGGCCCAGTAACTTGATAGTGGAAAAAACTTTAAACACTGCTGGCTGTAAAAACCCCCAAAAGATTCTCCGTTTCTGAAACACACCTAACACCAGCTTAAGTAACACCAACTACCGGTTTAAGATGCGAAATGGTTTGGATTATAATTTCAGCTGTTTTATTTTAATTGTGGTGTTTGATGTAAACATTAGCTGAAGCTCTGAACCTGCTGATTTAATGAAGCACGTGTTGATGTGTTCCAACAAAAGTGCGGAATTATCTAACAAGGGAAGTGTGGGAAACTGTTGGCCTTCCAAACCGAAAATTGTGGGTTCAATTCCCAGCTCTGTTGGGCCCTTGAGTAAGGCCCTTAGTTGTATAATTTAGATAAATGTTAGTTGCTCTGCATAAGGGTGTCTGCCAAATGTAACGTGTTTTATAGTTGCAGCTGCAGTGGCGTGATTCAAATGCGCCCTCTAGTGGATTTATAAATTATTATTATTATTAAAATTGAACATTAAATAACAATCTAATGATACAAACTGAAATCATTCATCATCTATCAATTATTTATCTTGTTTAAAGTTCCCTTTTAATATCTTTTAATAAAACATTTAACCCAACATTCCTTATTATTCTAGAGAATAAATTATTCTAGGGTCTTCAGCCTTGTAATGTTAAATTATTATCAATTATAATAAATAATTTCTCTTATAGTCGCAGGAAGTGACGTAACTGTTAAAACCGTTTTTAGATTTAGTGAAGAGACTTTTCTTTAAAAACATATTTTCTTCTTTAATTTATAGAAACGATATTATATGTTTAAGAAAATCTATTTACGGGGTTTATTTATATTATTTTTGCATTCATAGGCTCCCTTCTGATATTATTTTATTTTGTTTAGACAGATAGAAAGATCAATAAATATACAGACAGACAGAGGATTTGATGAGTAAATAGATAGACAGACAGACAGACAGACAGACAGGCAGATGATTGGATAAGCGGATAGATAGATAGATAGATAGATAGATAGATAGATAGATAGATAGATAGATAGATAGATAGATAGATAGATAGATAGAGATAGATAGATAGATAGATAGATAGATAGATAGATAGATAGATAGATAGATAGATAGATTAGTTCTTTAAATTAAAGTTGATGAGTATTATGTTCAAATAAACATTTTTCATATATTTCCTAAATGTTTTTTAAACTTATTTATACAGAAATATAAATAATAATAATAATAAAAACCAAAAAAATTCACGACGCGGCGTCAAAGTGTTTCCAGGTGAAAGGTTGCGAGTCATTCCAAAATGGCGGCCCCCATGGAGTTGTACTGTTGGAAAGGCGACTATGGTTTACCGTCGGTCGATGTGGATTGTTTAACTGTGCTGGTAAGAATAAATTCTCGGAATAAAACTGATATCCGTTTCCTGGATTCTGCTTCATTTTCAGTGTGTAATTGGAAATAAATAATGTGTGTTTTGGTTGTGAGGTTGAAGTGAACCTGAAGCTGAGATCCCCAATCGACCAACAGAGACTTTATCATAAGATTTCTTTATTTTACATCATAAACGACTCTGAACTCGTCAAATTAAGAAACTTTATAACATATGCAGGATAAAAGACATTAGATATAAAATCATAGCTTTGAGCCTTAAAACAGGACTGGTGTCAAGTCCTAATGTTACGTTATGAACTAAAGTGAAAACATCTGGAGAGCTGATTTAAGGATGGATGGATGGATGGATAAAAATGAGTGGATGGATGATGTGGTAGGTGAAAGAGTGCTATCAGACCGGGGGGGTTTAAACGATATGTAAGTGGGTGGAAGGACGGATGGATGGATGAATGAACGGGTGGTATTTTGGGTAAAAGGATCAGAGCATAATTAAGGAGTTTGATGACTTGTCTGTTTTGATGATCCAGTGGTTTAATGAATGAATGAATGGGTGAGTGGATCTGTTAGAGTGGTTAAATGAATGGATGAATAAATTAAATAAGCTAAAAAGGAATAGATGATTAAGTGGTATTTTTGATGAACTGATGGTTGCATAAGTAAAGAGTTTGATGATCTTGTGGTTTAATAAGTTAAATAAATAAATGAATCAATAGATTAATGAATGAATGAATGAGTCAGTGATATTCTGAATGAATTTGCAGGTTAAAAACTAAAGGGTTTAATGGGTTTATGATCCGGTGGTTTGATGTTCCGGTGGTTTGTTGATCCGGTGGTTTGATGATCCGGTGGTTTTAGTGATAAATGGATGAGTGGATATGTCGTTTGATCAGTTAAATGGATTGAAGGATGCATGAATGAATGAATGAGTCAGTGATATTTTGAATGAATAGACAGGTTGATGAACGACTGGGTTTGATAATTGTGTTTTTAATGACTGAGGGGTTGGCTGATGGGTGGTTGTATCAGGGGTGTTGATGATGCAGTGGGTTTGATGATGCATGGTTTGTAACTCAGGGGGTTGATGATGGCAGTTCAGTGGTTTTACCGACTGAGGGAATTGATGATGCAGTGGTTTATGACTGAGCGGGTCAATGATTCAGTGGGGTTGATGATGCAGTGGTTTATGACTGAGGGGGTTGATGATGCAGTGGGGTTGATGATGCAGTGGTTTTTGATGACTGAGCAGGTCATGATGAGGGCAGTTCAGTGGGGTCAATGATGCAGTGGGGTTGATGATGCAGTGGGGTTGATGATGCAGTGGTCTGTAACTGAGGGGGTTGATGATGCAGTGGTTTATACTGAATGGGTCATGATGGGTGGGGTCAGTGGGGTTGAATGATGGGTTGCATGAGGGTTTGATGATGCAGTGGTTTGTGCGGGTGGTGATGATGCGGGGTTGAACTGATGCAGTGGGGGTTGATGATGCAGTGGTTTGATAACTGAGGGGGTTGATACATGATGCAGTGGGTTGATGATGCAGTGGTTTGTAACTGAGGGGGTTGATGATGCAGTGGGGTTGATGATGCAGTGGGGTTGATGATGCAGTGGTTGATGCAGGGGGTTGATGATGCAGTGGTTTATAACTGAGGGGGTTGATGATGCATGAGCAGTGGGGTTGATGATGCAGTGGATGCAGTGGGTGATGATGCAGTGGTTTGTAAACTGAGGGGGGTTGATGATGGCAGTTGGGGTGGGGTGATGATGCAGTGGGGTTGAGGGGTGATGATGCAGTGGTTTGTAACTGAGGGGGTTTGATGATGCAGTGGGGTTGATGATGGCAGTGGTGATGATTGCAGTGGTGGGGTTGTGAAGTGGGTTGAACAGTGGTTTGTAGGGGGGTTGATGATGCAGTGGGGTTGATGATGCAGTGGTTTGTAATGAGGGGGTTGAGTGAGGGGGGTTGATGATGATGATGCAGTGGGGTTGATGGATGCAGTGGGGTTGTATGAGGGGGTTGAGGGGTTGATGATGCAGTGGGGTTGATGATGCAGTGGGGTTGATGATGCAGTGGGGTTGATGATGCAGTGGTTTGTAACTGAGGGGGTTGATGATGCAGTGGGGTTGATGATGCAGTGGTGTGTAACTGAGAGCGTTGATGATGCAGTAGTTTGATAGATAAGTTGAACAGTTGGATAAATAAGTAAATCTATTTCTTCCCCCAGAGGAACCGGACTGAGTTTATTTTCTGTCCATCTCTCCGGTTCCTGCTCCCGAATGCTGCAGTAATGTGTCACATGCTCCATGTCTGGAAAACTCACTTTCTGAGTTCTTTCTGAGGAACCGCATGTCTTCCTGTAAATCTCCACTCATTAGAAAAATGTAACGTTTTGCCATGTGGTTAATTATTGGGAGAAAACTCAAACTCATTCTGTTTTAACTGCGGAAAGCTTTCTTTGTTGTCATGGTTACCGTAAAAACAAGCTTAAGTGTTCTGCTGTTAATTACACCGTAAAACAAAAGGAGCTTTTTCACTCAAAGCTTTTTTCCGATTATAACGTCAGAGTGAAAAGTTTAGACTTTTAGTCATAGCTGAGATAATGACGGGTTTCTGACTGCAGGAAAATGTGCTATAATAGCTTTTCTTTTCTTTTGTTTATTTTTGCCTTCGTTTCTGATTTGCATTCATTCATTTCTTTATTCGTTTCTCTACCTTACATTTGTTTGTGCTGGTGTGTTTGTTTTTCTTGAGGGCAATAATTCTTTTGTAACTTGGTAAATCCATAAACCCTGTAACCCTTTAAACTTGCTATCTCCCTAAACTTTGTGCCACCTTGTAACTTTTTGTAACTTCCTGAAACTCTGTAACCCCCTAAACACAGTAATCCTTTGTAACTTGGTAACTCTTTAAATTCTGACCCCCCTTAACTTTTTGCAACTTGGTAACTTCCTAAATACCGTGACCCCCCGTAACATGGTAACTCCCTATATACCGTGACCCCCCGTAACATGGTAACTCCCTATATACCGTGACCCCCCGTAACATGGTAACTCCCTATATACCGTGACCCCCCGTAACATGGTAAACTCCCTATAATACCGTTGACCCCTATAACCGTGACCCCCCGTAACATGGTAACTCCCTATATACCGTGACCCCCCCCGTAAATGGTACTCCCTACTATACCGTGACCCCCCGTAACATGGTAACTCCCTATAATACCGTGACCCCCCCCGTAACATGGTAACTCCCTATATACCGTGACCCCCCCATGTAACATGGTAACTCCCTATATACCCCCCGTGACCTCCCCGTACCCCCGTAAACTTGGTAACTCCCTATATACCGTGACCCCCCGTAACTTGGTAACTCCCTAAATACCGTGACCCCCCGTAACTTGGTAACTCCCTAATAAAACCGTGACCCCCCACCGTAACTTGGTAACTCCCTAAATACCGTGACCCCCCGTAACTGTAACTTAACTGGTAACTCCCTAAATACCGTGACCCCCCTTAACTTGGTAACTCCCTAAATACCGTGACCTCCCGTAACTTGGTAACTCCCCAAATACTGTGACCCCCTGTAATATGGTAACTCCCTAAATTCTGTGACCCTCTGTAACATGGGTAACTCCCTAAATTCTGTGACCCCCCCCCCCGATACTTTTGTAAAACTTCCTGCCTCCCCTGAACTTCTTGTAATTTGGTAACTAGTTAAACCCTGTAATCCCTCCAGCCCTGTAACTTGGTAACACCCTGAACCCTGTAACCCTTTGTAACTTTCAGGGTTACAGTAATCAGCCGTCACATGTTAAAGCGACTATTAATGGGAAGTCTGGTTCTTTTCAGTTAAACGGTTCTTTAAAATAGTCCGTTTTAAAGAACTGTTTTTTGTTTTTGTTTTTTTTCCAACGGTTCATCGGTTCTTTTACCCCCTAACAAAATGATGTCATTCACGATTATGCATAATTATGAAGAAGTCTATTACCCCTGACCGGGATAAAAAAACACTCAAGACATTCGAATACAAATCGTCAGTAATCACAACTCAAGTCAGTTAGAACATCATTATCATATAAACTGATAAGTTTCCTACAATCAGCTTTGCAACTGAATCACCCGAATACAGGAACAGGAAGTGATTTACAACCAACCAAGGATGTACAGTAAATAAATTCTTCCTCATCAGATCCACTTCCTGTACATTCATCTATTCTCAATTATTTGTTATTTAATAAACTTAAGTTTTGCTGAATCAGTTATCCAAAACTGTTCAGACGGTGATGTCAGTCATGTACTGTTTGTGTCATCACCTCATCGGTTTTCCCATCAGACACATCTGGAAAGACTGTTCTCAGTACTGTGATCCAAACACCACTGTAACCGACTCTTAACTCGAGAACGATTATGGCTCTAGCAGTGGGCGTGTACAGTGGTTTTCATCAGTCATCTGAACGCGGCTACCAACTGCACCGCTCACGTTCCTCATCGGTTCCCTTTTCACAGCAGTTCAGTCAGTGTTCTGTTGGAGTTTAGACTGTCACAATGATTAATTAATCTTATGATCGCAATTATTTTACCTAACCACAATCGTTGAATCCAAGCGCAGTTATTGCACACTTTTATTAGCCACAAGGGGTAGTACCTGCAGCACCCTACTTTCAACCGGCGTTATTTGAAAGTTGGAGCATCAGGGGTTTTCTGATACTCCAAGCGCCACTTCAATAACGTAACATCACCAGCGCTACTCGTTAACGACCCATAATGCAACTGCACAGAAAATTTATTAATTTATATATTGCTAAACAGAAAAACGCCACTGGCTATTTATCTATAATAAAATATTAACAGTAGAGCGTTAATGGAGCACAAATTGAAGCGATTATAAAATACTTTAGGTTGCTTTTTTTGAATAATTAATTGTTAACATCTTAAAACAAAATTATTCGTTAAAGCCTTAAAACAAAACAATTAATCATTCAAGCCGAAAAACAGGCAATACATCGTCATAATTGCGATTATTTCTTCGACAATTAATCGCCACCCAAATTTGATAATCGTGACAGCCCTAAATAACTCCAGAATATTAATTTATTCCCAGTCAGATAGAGTGTCGAGCACTAAAGTAAATAAAAGTAAATCATTTAAGTCATTTTTGGGAAACCGTTTCAAATGATTCAGTCTGTTTTAGTGAATCAGTTCAACCGGTTCACTTAGAAGAACCAGTTAATAGAATGATTCGTTTGCGAACCAGTCATCGCTAATAGCGAGTTTAGTTCCTTGCTGACTTTCTTGTTTTTCCGTTTTTTAAGCTCTAAAGTAAAACAAATCCTAGTGTTTATCTTTACAGGGAATCGGTTCTTATTCCAGAGAACGATTCTGTGTAAAATCTCAGGGACTGTAAACATTTAGGAAATTTATTGGTAAGAAGTAAAATTTACTCACCAGACATGAATTTGTGTCTGAGATCGAATTAATTTATTGATGTATACTGATGCTTAAACTCTGACGTCACCCCGGTGAGAGGCATAAACGCTGGCCGTCTGCACCAAGGGGCAACATGGTGTGCCGTTTGAAGGGAGGTTCTTTTGCTTCCTCTGTGGAATATGGTTCTGCTGTAAACCTGTCGGAAAAAACGAGATGGAAATTCATTGCAGTTTGATGGCTTTCCTCAGTGTGGAAACGGGAGAGTGCCTCAGGTCACAGTGGAGGTCAGTCAGGAGAAGCTGCCCCCCAAACACCCCCCCCCCCCCGACCCCCCCCTACCCTGCGGTTTCATCCTCCACACCAGCCAACTCACCACATGAGGCTCTTTAAACAACTCTCAGTGCTGTAACGTTCCCAGGTCTAATAATAATCCTACGTAGCAGATCTAATCTAATCCAGTCTAATCTAATCTAATCCAGTCTAATCTAATCTAATCTAATCTAATCTAATCATAACAGCAGGTTAAAGACGCAGTGGAACCCCGAACGCCCTGAATTTCTTCGTGTGTTTCAGCTTCTCCTGTTTTATGGCTGTTTTTCATGTTAAACTAAAAATGTTTCTAGTTATTTTATAAACCAGTCGGTTTATTGTTTAATTTTTAATCTAATCTAATTTTTTATTTTTGTTTTTATTATTTTACAGTTTTCTTTAGTGAAACAATTTAGAGGCAAACATTTGATTTCTTAAACTATTACATACAAATATTTCCTCACTTTCTTTCTTTTATTTTTTTCTTTCTTGCTCCCTTACCTTCTTTTTTCTTTTTCTTTCTTTTTCTTTCTTCTTTCTTTCTTTCTTTCTCTTTTTTCTTTCTTTCTTTTTTCTTCTTTCTCTTTTTCTTTCTCTTTTTCTTTTCTTTCTTTCCTTTTTTCTTTCTTTTCCTTTTTTTCTTTCTTTCTTTCTCTTTTTTTCTTTTCTTTCTTTCTTCTTTTCTTTCTTTCTCTTTTTTCTTTCTTTCTTTCTTTCTTTTTCTTCTTTTTTCTTTCTTTTCTTTCTTTCTTTCTTTCTCTTTTTTCTTTCTTTCTTTCTTTCCTTTTTTTTTTCTTTTTCTTTCTTTCTTTCTTCTTTCTTTCTTTCTTCTCTCTTCTTCTTTTTCTTTCTTTCTCTTGTTTCTTTCTTTCTCTTTTTTTCTGTGTCTGTCTGCCTGTCTGTCTGTCTGTCTGTCTGTCTGTCTGTCTGCCTGTCTGTCTGCCTGTCTGTCTGTCTGTCTCTCTGCAGCATTTCCTTTTTTTCCCTTAAATACACAGTTTTCCTGTGTTTTATTTCCAGAACTATTTTAACTATTAAACTATTTTTTGTAACTTTTTTTTTTACACCATTTTTCTTGTTGTCGTTTTTGGACTTTGTTTTCTCATTTCTATAAAAATAAAACTAGTTGTTTTTCTCTTGTTTTTATTTTAAACTCGTTCTTTCTCATTCTTTCTTTTGATTTCTTTAATCCTGTTGTTCTTTGTGGTTTTTCTTCTTTAGGCTTATGCCAAGTTTGCAGGTGCTCCACTCAAAATTCACAGGATGACCAACCCGTGGAGAAGCCCAACAGGTGGGACTCTTACGCGGCTTTTTCTTCCAATTCCTTTCCTTTCTTTATCTCGAGTGAAGATTTGGTCCATATCACAAAAATAATCTTCTCCTTTTTTTTTCTTATTTCTTATCTCTTCTCTGCTGTGGATGACTTGTTGTCGTTCTCGTCTGAGCGTAAAATAAAACGGAAAAGACATAAAGGTTAACCCTCGTTTCATGTCAGCTCGGTCCCCCCACCCCCCCACCACACCCCCCGGAATATTCTCCATTCTAACATGAAGTAAAGTTCATCCTGTCCCCTGGTGGTCTTTAGGTGTAGCGGCTGAAGAGTCGCTGAGTTCCGACCGCGAGTGAAGGTGTGATATACGAGCCGACGGAGAAAGTGTTGACTGCATGCTCGATTGCATACGTGTCCAGGGGTCAGGGGTCAAATAGTCAAGCATTTCCTGTCTCTGTAAAAGTTAGCGGGACTTTTTTGGTTTTTTTTTAAAGAGAAAAAGTTGGAATGTCGGAAAATCGGTTTTTTTAAAACTGTCTTTCTGTAGTTTTTGTGAATAAAAAAAACACACATGAAAGTTTGTTCCTGGTCAGTTTCTGCACGTTAATGTGATAAAACCGCTTTAGATCATATAAAAATCTGCATGAAAAATAAGTTGCATTCATGACATCGCAAAATCATGGAGGACATAAATTTTTTCAAAATTCTTTCTTCCTTTCTCTTTTTTCTTTTTTTGGTTTTCTTTCATTTTTTTTCTTTGTTTTATTCTTTTTCTTTCTTTCTTTTTTTCCTTTTCCTTGTTTTTTCTTTCTTTTTCCTTCGTTCCTTTAATTTCTTTCTTTTTTCTCTCTTTTTCTTTTCTTTCTTTCTTTCTTCTTTCTTTCTTTTTCTTTCTTTTTTCTTTTTTTTCTTTTCTTTTCTTTTTCTTTTCTTCTCTTTCTTCTCTTTCTTTAGGTACTCTGCCTGCATTAAAGACCAGAGAAGAAGGCAGTTTATCACAGCCGAATAAGATCATAATCCAGCTCAGGAAGCAAGTGAGTGGCCCTTTACTGGTCCTGACTCAGTCTTTAAACAGTTTAACAGCTCACACACACACACACACACAGGGCACACACACACACACACACACACACACACCAGGAGGAGGTTATAGTCATGCTTTGATCCTGGAATAAAGCTGTGTTTTGTGTCTGTTGGGTTGCAGAAATATAATGCGGATTATGATCTCTCGGCTAGCTAAAGAAGGTGCAGATATACGCTGGCCTTCATCTCCCTGCTGGAGGAGAAACTACTGCCTGCTCTGGTGAGACACCAGCGAATACACTGTTCAGTACTCAGCAGAGTGTGTGTGTGTGTGTGAGAGTGTGTGTGTGTGAGAGTGTGTGTGTGTGAGTGTGTGTGTGAGTGTGTGTGAGTGTGTGTGTGAGTGTGTGTGTGAGAGTGTGTGTGTGAGTGTGTGTGAGAGTGTGTGTTGTGAGAGTGTGGGTGTGAGAGTGTGTGTGTGAGAGAGATGTGTGTGTGTGAGTGAGAGTGGTGTGTGTGAGAGTGTGTGTGTGTTAGTGTGTGTGTGAGAGTGTGTGTGTGAGAGTGTGTGAGAGTGTGTGTGTGAGGTGTGTGTGTGAGTGAGTGTGTGTGAGAGAGTGTGTGGTGTGGTGGTTGGTGAGTGTGTGTGTGTGAGAGAGTGTGTGTGTGAGAGAGTGTGTGTTGAGAGAGTGTGTGTGTGTGAGAGTGTGTGTGTGTGTGTGTGTCGTGTGAGAGCGGAGTGTGTGTGTGAGGGTGTGTGCGTGAGAGTGGTGTGGTGTGTGGTGTGAGAGTGTGTGTGTGAGAGGTGTGTGTGAGAGTGTGAGAGTGGTTGTGTGTGTGAGAGTGTGTGTGTTGTGTGGAGAGTGTGTGTGTGTGTGTGTGTGAGAGAGTGGTGTGTGTGAGAGTGTGTGTGTGTGAGAGAGTGTGTGGTGAGAGAGTGTGTGTGTGAGAGTGTGTGTGTGTAGAGAGAGTGTGTGTGTGAGAGAGTGTGTGTGTGAGAGGTGTGTGTGTGAGAGTGTGTGTGGTGAGAGTGGTGTTGTGTTGAGAGTGAGGTTGTGGAGTGTGAGTGTGTGTGTGGAGTGAGTGTGTGTGTGTGAGAGTGTGTGTGTGTGTGTGTGAGAGTGCTGTGTGTGAGTGTGAGTGTGTGTGTGTGGATGTGTGTGTGTTGTGGGGGGTGAGTGTGTTGTGTGTGTGAGAGTGTGTGGGTGAGAGAGTGTGTGTGTGTGTGTGAGGTGGGTGTGGGAGAGTGAGAGTGTGTGTGTGGAGAGTGTGTGTAGTGTGTGAGAGTGTGTGTGTGTGTGGTGTGTGTGAGAGTGTGTGTGTGTGTGTTGTGTGAAGTGTGTGTGTGTGTGTGAGTGTGTGTGTGTGAGAGTGTGTGTGTGTGTGAGTGAGAGTGTGTGTGAGAGTGTGTGGTGTGGGAGAGTGTGTGTGTGTGAGTGAAGGGAGTGTGTAGTGTGTGTGGTGTGTGTGTGAGTGGTGAGGTGTGTGAGTGAGTGTGTGTGTGAGTGTGTGTGAGTGTGTGATGAGTGTGTGTGTGTGTGAGTGAGTGTGTGAGTGTGAGTGTGTGAGTGAGTGTGTGAGTGAGTGTGTGAGTGAGTGAGTGTGAGTGAGTGTGAGTGAGTGAGTGTGAGTGCGTGAGTGAGTGTGAGAGTGAGTGTGAGAGTGAGTGAGTGTGAGAGTGAGTGTGTGAGAGTGAGTGTGAGAGTGAGTGTGAGAGTGAGTGTGAGAGTGAGTGTGAGTGAGTGTGAGTGAGTGAGTGTGTGGGAGAGTGAGTGTGAGTGTGAGTGTGAGAGTGTGAGTGAGTGTGAGAGTGAGTGTGAGTGTGAGTGTGAGAGTGAGTGTGAGAGTGTGTGTGAGGTTGTGTGAGTGTGAGAGTGAGTGTTGAGTGTGAGTGAGAGTGTGAGAGTGAGTGTGAGAGTGAGTGTGTGAGCGGTGAGAGAGTGTGAGAGTGAGAGTGAGAGTGAGAGTGTGAGAGTTGAGTGTGAGTGAGAGTGAGTGAGTGAGTGAGTGTGTGAGTGAGTGTGAGTGAGTGTGTGAGTGTGTGAGTGAGTGTGTGTGAGTGAGTGAGTGTTGTGAGTAGGTGTGTGAGTGAGGGTGTGTGTGAGGTGTGTGTGATGGTGTGTGAGTGAGTGAGTGACGGAGGGTCGTGAGTGAGTGAGTGAGTGAGTGTGAGTGTGTGAGTGTGTGTGAGTGTGTGTGAGTGAGTGAGTGAGTGAGTGTGTGTGAGTGAGTGAGTGTGTCTGATGAGTGCGTGAGTGAGTGAGTGAGTGAGTGAGTGAGGTTGACGTGAGTGGTCGTTTATCCATTGTCTGTGGGTGAGTGTGTGTGTGTGTGTGTGTGTGGTCCTGCTCCTTGTGTAAATGTGGGAGATAACAAACAGCTTCAACTCTTGGCTCACATCAAAGTCTCAGAGTTATGAGTGGAAACATACACACACACACACACACACTTGTCTTTATAGAAGAGTCACCCAGTAAAATCATGTGTGTGTGTGTGTGTGATCTTGTCCTTTGATCAACTTTAACTCATACTATTTAAATGCCGTTCTCTCTCTTTTTTTAAATTTCCTTTTTCCCTCCATCACTCTCTCTGTCTGTCTTTCTCTCTGTCTGTCTTTCTCTCTCTCTGTCTCTCTCTCTCTGTCTGCTTGCCTGTTCTCCCCCCCCCCTTTCTTTCTCTCTCTCTTTCTCTTCTCTCTCTCTCTCTCTCTCTCTTCTCTCTCTTATCTCTCTCTCTCTTTCGTCTCTCTCCCTCTCTCTCTCTCTCTCTCTCTCTCTCTCTTTCGTTCTCTCTCCCTCTCTCTCTCCAATTCTCTCTCTCCTCTCTCTCTTCCAATTCTCTCTCTCTTTTTCTGTCTGCTTGCCTGTCTCTCTCTTCAGATTTACACTCAGTGGGTCGACGCTAAAAATTACGTGGACGTGACGCGGCGCTGGTACGCCGAAAACACCGCCTTTCCTCTGAACTTTGTGCTGCCGAACCGCATGCACTCGAGGCAGATCGAGAAACTGAGGTTGATCAGAGGAGACGCCATACTGGAGCCCGAGGAGCAGCTGGAGAAAGAGGTGAGAAGGAAGCGACAGCGGTTTAGAGGATCGGATCTGTATACATTACACACACGACTCTGTTATTCTGCTTGTTGTTTTATCACCAAGGAAACTATAATCTCACATTCTTGGTGGATTTCATACACGTATCTGAGCTGCAATCTGATTGGCTGTCTGCTCGCCCGTATATAAAGCAGTTTCCAGTGAAAAAACATTTGTTTTATCAGTGATGATAACAGTGATGATAATTTTTTTTCAGCTTTATCAGGATGCGTTGGAGTGCATGACTCTCCTCTCCCAGAGACTCGGCTCACACAAGTTCTTCTTCGGTGATTCGTACGTTTTCTGTGGTTTAACTTTGTCCCGTGTGTGTGTGTGTGTAAGAGTGTGTGTTCTGTTCCGTGTTGCGATCAATGTGTCGTTCCTCTCTGCAGCCCGTCCTCTCTGGACGCCTATGTGTTCGCTCACCTGGCACCCCTACTGAAGATTAAACTCCCCAACGCTAAACTCCAGCAGCACCTGAACTCTTTAGAGAACCTCACTCAGTTCTGCTCCAACATCCTGCTGCTGTACTTCCCCTCAGGTTCGCACACTTTCTTCTCTTCACCTTGTCGCATCTCGACACTGCTGAATAATTCGAATGAATCTGATTGGTCAAAAAGTGTTGATAAAGTTTCCATAACGTTAAGATCCGGCCATGAGACAACTCACAAAGATAGAACAAAAATATTTAATTAATATTCATATAATATAAATGAAATGTGTTTTTTCATTTGTAAATGTGGTTCTTGTGATGTTTCTACAAAGATTTTAAAAGATGCCCCGCAGCAAAAAAAGCTGCTGATGCTAGTTATGCATCTATTTTTTCTTTTTTCTTTTTTAGACTTTTATGATGAGGTTGACCGATAATCAGTATTACCAATATTTTTCCCAATATTTGTTTATTAGATATCGGTTTTCTAATATCAGATCTACCGATATCTATGGCTAGCTAATTTTACCGTCACCACATTGCGTAGAATTGTTAGCCTGTCAAGCATTTATTTCATGTCATTGTGTTTCTGGTTTTGATCGAACGGTTTGTTTCCGTTTCCTGTCTTTGCGATTTAGTTTTGGTTGCCCTTTTACATTTACATTTGCAGCATTTGGCAGACGCCCTTATCCAGAGCGACTTACAATTTCTTTGTTATACAACTGAACAATTGGGGGTTAAGGGCCTTGCTCAGGGGCTCAGCAGTGGTGGCTTGGTGGGGCTGGGAATCGAACCCGGGTTAACCACTGCGCTACCACTTCCCTCATTTTGTTCGTTATCTGCATGATGGATCTTCCCCCGACTGGTATCTCACAGTTAGAACATTGGAGTCCACGCATTTATTACTTCACGTTTAGATTACTGGAACCCTGGATCAGAAGCTCCTTTTAGTTCCTCGGTCCTACTAATATCTCTTCTTCTTATTCCACTGTGGGTTTAATTATTACTCTGTCTTTAGAATGTTTATCTGTCATTTGTTTCATTTGTGGCAGTTCATTTGTATTATTCATGTTGTTTTATATTGTTTCTGTGTATGTGTCTGTGGTTTGATTTTAACGTCCAGCACTTGTGGTCGGTCTTGTGGCTGTTTTTAAATGTGTTTTATAAATAAATGAACTTTATTAAAGTCACGTAAACCTGCCAGTAATTTAATAAAATAATATGGAAAATAAGAAGGATCCAATATTACAAAACCGATATCTAATTTTTAAAAATCCTAAATATTGGAAGAATTATCAGCAAAACCGATAATCGGCCGACCTTTCATTACTGTCACATGCAGCAGAATCAGTGTCTTCTCACTTTTTATTCCAAAAATAAAATAAAAATCTGGACCATGTTTTAATTCTGATCTTAGTTTTTATCTCCTTTGTTTTTCTTTCATTGTTTTTCTCAGAAGCTCCTGGCAGAAAAGCTGCCGCTCAAACCGGCGGCGACTTCGATAACGAGCCGCACAAACGCCGCAAACAAATCCTGTCCGTGCTGTTCGCCGTGGCGGCCATGTTGGGTTACGCCCTCCTCACCGGGATCGTCACTGTCCAGAGCTCACGATCGCAGCTGGTCGAGGGTCAACGGGACGAGGAGGAAGAAGAGGAAGAGGAAGAAGAGAAAATTAAAAAAAAAAAAGACAAATTATAAACAACTTAATGAATCTGAATCGTGAGCTTTACTTATGAAAGTATTTATGAGCTCGTTAATTTAGCCAGATTCACGCTGGTGCTTCTGTTGGTGGCTTTTTTCTGGATTGTAAATTTCATTATTAAATCTGTTTTAGATTAATACATTTTTAGCGTCTTTGATCGCTTTATTTTCTCGGCTATATTGATGACATCACAGTAAAGCGCCTGTCTGATCTCTTTATCTGATCTATCTGATCTCTAACACGAGCACTTTTTTCTTGGAGCTAAATATATTTTTTCTAGTTTTTGTTTTTACATTAAAATTTTTGTTAAAGTAGATCAGATTTTTTTTTTTAGTTTATTTTGTCTAATAAAATGTTTTTTTATCCTAAAATTCTAAATGTTTATCTATGAGACTAGGAAATTTTTCTAATCAGCCAATGAGCTTCTGTCTGTCCGAGGAAGAAAAAATATTTAGTTTTTCTCTAAGCTGCTTTAAAGTGGGCGGAGCTGTGTTTGTTACAGGTGACATCACCGTTTCTAAAGCACCAATTAGAATGAAGCATCAACCAACGTAACTTCTTTCCTGCTGTCTCAGACTCCTGATTAGCGAGTGGGAGTAAAATTGGGTTTTATTATATTTGTTTAATCTGAATCTGATAGTATTACGGTTTTAAAAGAGGGATTAAGATTATTATGGTCTAAACCGGGAGTTTAGCCAGAGTGAACCGGTTTAATGTACAGCGGTGCCTTGACTTATGAGTGTAATTGGTTCTGTGACGGAACTCGTAACTCAAATTACTTGTATGTTGAATCAATTTTTACTTTGAAATGAATTGAAATGCCATTAATTCGTTCCGGGTCCCCAAAACAAACACCACAATTTTTTTTTGTTCCATGAATGAATAATGAATATTGTATAATAAACACTACGAGAGACGACTCGTATCTGGAGAAACTCACGCTACCAGTGTATTTAAACAATATTCTTTAGTTAAACATGGACTCGATTGCCCAGTTCAGCCTCTCAATTAAATGGAAACAGATTTTTGTGTTTGTGAGATAAACACTTTGAGGCTCTGGAGTGTAATCGCCGATTAATTGAATCAGTGTCGCTAAAGTTTAAAGTGACTCACACAAATTCTGCCTTCTGAATCAATTACAGAAGCAATGAATTTATGTAAATGAAATAAAGTTGAGAGAAAAAATACACACTCATTCGCCTATCCCTTCTTTGTTTTACCTTCGGCATCATCTGAGAATTCAATCTCGAGTTTAGGGACAGGATTTTGCCTCCACTTTTCCCTTCTTTCCTGGGGCTTCTGGGTAAATTGCGAGGCCCTTAACCCCCCAAATGCCCAGTTGTGTAGATGAGATAAATGAGGTTGCTTTGGATAAGGACGTCTGCCAAATGCTACTGAAAATCTACATTGGTCTACTGTAAATCTGAATCTAACGCAACGTCTACACATCACTTTCATTTGGGCGACAATCCAATAAATAAAAAACAGAGTCACGAGTGTGTGTTAAACACTGCTTTGGAACACGGCCAATTTTTGGTCATAAACTCAACAAAAACATCTGAAATATGCAAACCTTTGCAAAGAGAAAATGTTTCTTTTTCTAAGATTTACGATGAGCAGAAAATGTTCCCACGGCTGCGTTTAGCGATGTCTCCTCCACATGACCTCACCTCCAAACACACTGAAGCATTTCAGGACATGGTCCATATTCCGAAACTGGAGGACATGTTCCAAAACCCGTAACGTTGTCATGACCCATCTGCTGATTAAAAACCGAGCCAGCGGAGCAGAAAGATAAACATTTACTCCGGCTGACAATGATGATGATGATGATGATGATGATGAGGGTGAGAATTCGATGAGCACATCTGTCCGTCAACTACTTTAATTAAATCTAATTAGAAACAAACATCAATATATTTTTAATGACTTAATTGTTTTTACTTTTATGGATGAATTAATGGAATTGATCCGTTACACACTACTGTTTGTCCTATATATTCTTTTCTTCCACTCTGAAATGCACTACAGGGCAGAAGGTATTGGAACACATGTCCATTACATCATCTGTGGGGGTTTTTGGCCATCTTATTTCATTAGAGTGAGATCAGACACTAATGTAGAATAGAGGGAGTTCCAGTTCATCCCGGTGGGGTTGAGTCGAAATCAGGACTCTGTACAGGACATGAGAATTTTCTACTCCAAGGCATCCAGAACACAGCATGTCTTCATGGAGATCAGGGACTTTATGCAGAGGGACATTGTCATGCTGGAACAGTTTGTGAAAGTAAAGGTTCAGTAAAGATATAATGGAATGATACAACATACAAAGACCTCCGAGACAACTGTGTGAGTCAGACTTTATGCAGACACACTTAGTTTAAGATGTTTCCTAATTTTTGACTATATAAGTCGAATAAGTAAAATTTATGCTAAATGTTTCAAATAAACCTTAAACTCTGCTTCGGCGTTACTCTATTTATTTGTAATGCCAAAGGTCAAAGTTTACAAAAGTCAAAGAACCTTTTTTTTTTTTTGGTTACGTCAGAAAACTTAGTGATTTAACATGAGAAAAACAAATATGGATGATGAAATATTCGTGTAAAAATAAGATTGATATGCTAATCAAAGCCCGTCGGTTCCCCTTCCGACTGTTTATGAAAAGCTGAACCTCTGCAAGTTAACATCAACACTTCACTCTATCCTGAGTGCTAAAAAAGTGTAACATGCTATAACTTTCCCACATGAGTAATAAATCTAAACAAAGTACACATTTAGTCTATTACATCCCAGTCCATTCATTAAAACCTGAACTCGTTCCAGGTTAACAGGTGGTACATAGATTTAAAAAAAAAACCATTGCTGAATTGGTATGTGATGATGTGCAGACTAAACATGTCATCCCACCTAACAAAGCATATAAAGATTCTGGAAGCACAGACAAATCTGGTCAGTCCCATGCTGAATTTTCTGTTGGTTCAGTAGTTACAGAATTTATTCATTACCTACCGCGTTTGCTTCAGTAGCTACTACCTGTGTTTCAGTACCTACCACATTCTTAAATTATTCACTGCATTTCTTTCAGTAGCTTCCACATATGCTTCATTACCTACCACATATGCTTCATTACCTACCACATATGCTTCAGTATCTACCACATTTGCATCAGTAGCCTCCACCTTTGATTCATCACCTACCACATATGTTTCAGTACATACCGTTTTCTCAAATGATCTACCGCATTTGCTTTGGTGGCTTACACATTTGATTTATCACCTACCACATATGTTTCAATACCTACCGCATTTGTTTAATTATCTACCGCATTTGTTTTATTATCTACCGCATTTGTTTAATTATCTACCGCATTTGTTTTATTATCTACCACATTTGCATCAGTAGCTTGCACCTTTGATTTATCACCTACCACATATGTTTCAGTACATATGTGGTAGGTGAAAACATCTGTTCTCTCAAATGATCTACCGCATTTGCTTCGGTGGCTTACACATTTGATTTATCACCTACCACATATGTTTCAGTACCTACCGCATTTGTTTAATTATCTACCGCATTTGCATCAGTAGCTTGCACCTTTAATCAATTACTTATCACATATTTTTTAGTATCTACCACATTTGGTTTAGAAGCTACCAGATTTGATTGAGTACCTGCCAAATTTTATTCAGTACCCTCGGCATTTGTTTCACTACTTACCGCACTTGATTCAGAAGCTACCATATTTGATTCAGAAGCTACTGTATTTGATTTAAAAGCTACCATATTTGATTCAGAGGCTACTATACTATATACTATACTATACTATACTGTACTATATACACCTCATATGTTTTCAAAGCTACCAGAATTGATTCAGTAGATTCTATGTTTCATGAAATTCCTACTACGTTCATTCTAGGATTTAGCATTTCATTCAGTAGCTCCCTCATTTGCTTAAGTAGCTGCTGCATTGGATTTATTAGCTACCACATTTAATTCAGTAAAAAGTCTGAAAAGATTCATTCAAGCTTTTCTCATGTCACGGAAGACAGCTGGATAAGACAGTACAACTGCCAAAAACTGATATTCCACACACTGCTTTTTATATACAGAAGACACTTTTACTCATGTCTTCAGGCAGCGTGAAGGACTTCCTTATCTCTCTCCTAAGTATGAAGACCAATTATCATTCCAGCTGGTCTAGACACTCCTGGGGTATGTAGGATTTAAAGGTTTATATCTCACACACAGTGGCCCAGCGGGTAACATCACAGCCTCTCAGCTCCAGGGTCGGGTCGCTGGTTTGATCCTGAGCTTGACTCACCGTCTGGGTGCAGGTTTGTAATCATGCTGGGTTCCTTCCACTTTCTAAAACACATGTGACTTGCATCGGTGATGCTTACGATGCGCTGTGTTATCGGGGGGGTCATACCACCAAGCTGCTACTGCTCGAGACCTGCGTAACACCCTTAACCCTTAACTGAGCAGATTATTTATCTGTACATAAGTAATATTACCGTCAGTACACTGAGTTAGGAACCTAATCACGTTTATTAACACTGAGAGTAGCACCAGCGGCTAACGCTTCAGATCTCACCGTCTGGACACCATTAAACACCGCCTCAGGCTCAGCTCCTGTTTCTCATTTAGCGGCGGAAACTGACCGTTTAAACCCGGAACAGCGAACGCTGCCGCAAATCACTGCTGTATTCATTAATGTGTCGCATGTGCCTGCATTAGGTCAGGTAGTTAGGAATATTGCATCACTGTAGCAAATCTAAGCAAATCTTCGTGTAAACATTTGTCATCCCAGCATTACCATGACAAGGAATTTAAATCCACTGCTGTCCCTGATTCCTACCTGCTAAATCCTCATTCTACTTACTGTCGGCATCAATCACTCGGGGGCAGTGGTGGCTCAAATGGTTCTGCACTGAGTTGTTGATCTAAAAACCAGAAGACCATGTTTGAGCCCCATCCCCCCATCAGCCACTGTTGGGTCCTTGAGCAGACCCTTAACCCGCATCTACCGACCCTTTGCTCTGACCCCAACTTACTAAG
>VCAZ01000252.1:64571-94571 GCA_005784505.1 Bagarius yarrelli
GGAGAGAGAGAGAGAGAAGAGAGACACTAGAGAGAGAGAGAGGAGGAGAGAGAGAAAGAGGAGAGAGAGAGAGAGAGAGAGAGAGAGAGAGAGAGAGAGAGAGAGACTATTTCTTCTAAAAAAAAAAAAAACAAAAAAACCATAAAAACTTTAACACTTTTTCCAGCATTTATTCCTTACCAGAAAGTTTATTTCCTTCGTTCTTCTGAAAAAAGGCCCTGGAATAGGCAGGAAGTTGGTGTTTGATAAATTTGCCGTGTTTTTGTCCCCGGTGGCCTTCCACAGTGCCGCGGCGCGCCGGTGTGCAAACTGAACTCCGCTGTTCAGATTCCCGAACCCGCAGAAACCCGCCGAATCTCCCGGGCTTTCGGTCCAGCACGCGCCGCTTCTTATTCTAATGCAACTCTTTTATTTTCCACAGGATGGAAGAAACGAGTTTAATGTGTAAAATCTTCCTTTTTCTTCACGCGGCGCTGTTTATTCCTCAGATCGACTCCTCGGAAATAAAAAGGTAAAAAAAAAAGACGCTTAATTCTGCAACAGCACCAGTTTATAACCCTTTATAATAAATCAGTGACATTAGAATAACATCCAGACTGCGGATTTACAGACGGACAATATTCATATCGGTCGGCTGTGTCAGTCTGGACACACATCTATAAACAACGTGTACAGTTATAATAATAATAATAATCACATGTAAAGTAATAATGTATAAAATAATAAATGTATAAATTAATAAGTTATAAATTAATGTATAAATTTAATAATGTATAAAAAAGTAATCCACAGCCTCGAATAAACTCCTTAATGAATTATGTCGAATTAAATAATGAGGTTAAACGCCTTAGTTATTATTCTACTGTTATACTAACATTTTATTAGATGTTACATTAGACTGCAATTAAATTATTAACATTAGAATTAACATTTATCATTTTAACGCACAAACCCCAGAATATATATATATATGATAATGATATATTCCAAAACATGTCTGCACATTGGGAAATTTATTATTTATTATTTATTGGTTGATTAATTGATATTTATTTATTGGTTGTTCTGTATATATTTTTTTTTACATTTTTATATATTTTTAATTTTTATTCTACTTTTCTATAATTCTGTTTGTTTTCTTTCAGCTCAGGTGCTGGTGAGTGTGTGTGAGTGTATGAGTGTTTCTGAGTGTGAGTGTATGAGTGTTTAGTGTGAGTGGTGTGAGAGTGTGTGAGCGGATGAGTGTGTGCGAAGTGTGTGGCGAGTGTGTGTGTGGTGTGTGTTTGGGTGTGTGTGTGTTTTGGTGTATGCTTTGTAAGTCCTTCAGTATTCCACAGAAATTCTGTTACAGAAGTTTATTTTAGGAATGTTGAGATTTAAGATAAAAACATCACTTTTTTTCCCTAGAAAACACAACCCAACAACACCAAATGCTGGTGTGTGAAAACAGAAAAAACTTCCCAATGAAGACTTTTTACTTTAAATGGAAGAATAAAAGAAATCATTTCCCCTCATTTATTAAACTAACAAAAGCTTTTTTTATTTAACAGATCGTTTATTTTTATTATTACACCTCCTGATGTGTTTTTTTTAAAGTCTGTAGAGGACTGTAGGGGTTTATAAACCCTTATAAAGTCCAGCTGTTCTCTCGCTATTATATTAATTAGTTTATGCTTAAATACATTGATTTACTTGGCACAGTGTTTATTTTCGTATGGAAGGCCATAAGGCTCAAAGCAGCCACCAAAATAGTTAAATAGCGATTGTAAAATATGTTGCTGGTCTGACTGCTTCAGGGTCCCTGATTAAAAAACAAACTTAAACACATGTCGTGTGTGTGTGTGTGTGTGTGTGTGTGTGGTGTTTAATAGATTACAGTTGACATATCACGACTGAAAGGACAGTTTAATTATGTTCAGCAGTGTTATGTAAAGGTGTCAGTGTAATGTAAACGTTATATTTCCACCCCCCACCCACCACCCCCACCCCCGGACGGCAGTGATTGACGCGTTGGCGCTGAGTGGCGGCGCTCGGACGACGGTGGGTGGCGGCGTGGAGAATTTAATGGAAGGGTTAGAAAGATGCAGGAAGTGTACGTGACCTCTACGTTCCGTCTTCCTCCGAAAGTGGGCGGAGTTCTGTTCGGAATCCACAGCAAAGAAGACGGAAAAAAATATCTGGAAATTACCGTCATCGGCAAAATCACTAAAGGTACAGAGAGTCTTCTCTTTCTCTCTCTCTCTCTCTCTCTCTCTCTCTGTTTTTCTCTCTATGTCTCCTCTTACTCTCTCTCTTTCTCTTTCTTTTTGTCTCCCTCTCTCTCTCTCTCTCTCTCTCTGTCTCCCTCTCTCTCTCTCTCTCTCTCTCTACCTCCTTGTGTCTGTCTGTCTTCTCTATGTCTTGTTTCTCTGTTCTTCTATCTGTTTTCCGTGTCCATATGGTCCCCTCTGTCTTTGCTTATTACTGTCTCCTTATATATCTGTCTCTGTATGCCTTATTTACTGTATATGTCTCTGTCTCTCCTGCAGTGTTAGTAAGATACTTGCGCTCTGATAGGAAGCTCCAATCGGTGAATTTGCATAACCCTGCCCTTTCTGATGGGCGGAGCCAGTCTCTCATCCTCAAAATAGGTGGACTCAGACAGAGCCACGTCAGCTTTGAGCTCTACATTAACTGCCGTCTGGTGGACTCCGCCTACGGGCTGCCCTTATTGGCCAGTCTGCCTTCGAAGGCGGAGTCTGTGGAGGTCCGGAGCGGAGAACGGAACTTCGCCCGGATGCAGGTGCGAATGTTACGGCGTTTACTGTATCGTTTCTCTTTTTTGTGTCGTTTATTGGCAGTTGAGCCAACTTATGGTGTATACCGCCACCAACTGGACTGGAGTGTGACGCATTGACAGGATAGAAAAAGTAAAGAAAAACACTGTGGCACTCGCTACACCACTAGCGGTTGCGGTGTCTGAAACTGGCTCGAAACCCAAATTTTAGCCTGCAACTCAAAGCAAAAAATCGGCTGGGGGACGACTCTCAAAATGCTTAAATACTCAAAAAACTCGTTCGTTGGGACACTCGTAAGTCAGAGTACCACTGTATTTTATTTTTCCTTCCTTATGAACTTTTTGTTAAGCTTTTTGCTAGCGAGAGAAAGACTTTATAGCTGCACTAATGTAAGTTAAACAAGGAAGTACAAGAACTGAACAACTTGTATTCTTCTCATTTATCTGTCTGAGGAGTTGAGGGTTAGGGGCCTTGCTCCAGGGGCCCAACCAACCAAAGGTAACAACAAACGGATAAAAAGTACAACAGCAAATTGCAGGAATCTCGCCGAGGTTTTGCCGTTTATTGTTTTACAGTTAATTGGAAGTCTGAGGGTCTCTTTAACTCGATGTTACCAACGTCCTGCAGCTGTTTCTGTCTCACTTCATCATTTTACAAGAAATCTTTCCACGCTGTTTTCTTTTTTCTTCCTCTTTAAAAATTCCCACTGAGACTCATCAGAGCAGTGAGAGACGGCAGGAAACATCGTCCCACTCAGACGCGAGTGTCCAGAGCAAGAATTGAGATGAGAAGTGAGCTTAGTTCTCTCTTATCTCTTGCTGTCTTTTATCTTTCTATCAGGTTCAGATTTAAAGCAGGTCCGATAGCACATGTCCTCATAAGACGTAAAGGATCTGAGAAACAGCTCCGAGTTCCACGGTGGTACTGAACGACTTCTCCGACTGTTAAAGGCTCCAGATAGCAGCAGTACGACAGGATCAGGGATCAGAGATGCGGATCAGAGATCCAGATTGGAGTCTGTAACAATCCAGAACTAGATTTAAAAAAAATAAGGATTAGACCTGTTTAACTAAAAACCTTCTGACGGTTTTTGTCTTTTGTTAGGACTGATTTTCTCTTAGTGGAAAGCATCAGACTGTGACTGTAACTTTAACTGTGATTGTAACTATGACTGTGACTGTAACTGTGACTGACTGTGGCTGTAACTGTAACTGTGATTGTGACTGTGACTGTAACTGTGAATGTGACTGTAACGTGATTGTGGACTGTGACTGTGACGTAACTGTAAACTGTGATTGACGCTGACTGTGGTGACTGTAACTGTGATTGGACTGTGACTGTAAACTGTAACTGTATGTATGTGTGACTGTGTGACTGTGGACTGTAACTGTGATTGGACTGTGACTGTACTGTGAATGTGACTGTGACCTGACGTGATGTGACTGTAACGGTACTGTGTGACTGTGGACTGTAACTGTGACTGTAACGTACCTGTAACTGTGAACTGTAACGGCAACTGTGCAACTGCAACTGTAACTGTAACTGTACTGTAAATGTAACTGTACGCAACTTGTGACTGTAACTGTAACTGTAACTGTAACTGTAACTGTGATTGTGACTGTAACTGTGACTGTGACTGTGACTGTACTGTGACTGTAACTGTGACTGTGGACTGTGTAATGCTGCAACTGTAACTGTGATTGTGATTGTGACTGTAACTGTAACTGTGACTGCAACTGTACTACTGTGGATTGTGACTGTAACTGTGATTGTGACTGTAACTGTGATTTTGACTGAAACTGTGATTGTGACTGTGACTGTAACTGTGAACTGTGACTGTGACTGTAACTGTAACTGTGATTGTGACTGTGACTGTAACTGTGATTGTGACTGTAACTGTGATTGTGACTGTGACTGTGACTGTGACTGTAACTGTGACTGTGACTGTGATTGTGACTGTGACTATGACTGTAACTGTGACTGTAACTGTGACTGTAATTGTAATAAAAAAACTTTAATTAACATTTTATGTAGTATATTATTATCACTATTAGAAATTCTCTATCTGTGTGTATGTGTGCATTTGTGTGTGTGCGTTTGTGTGTTCGTATGTGTGTGTGTGTTTTGTGTGTATTTGTGTGTTTGTGTGTGTCTAGGGTTCAGTGGAGTCTCTTAAGTTGGCTCTTGGTGGTTCTCTCCCTAAAGCGGGGCTCCTCACTGACTGCTCACTGCAGGGAGACGCAACATTACACAACACAGGTACACACACTACACAAGACAGGTACACACACTACAAAACACTACACAAGACAGGTACACACAACAATATACTACACTACAAAACAAAGGTAAACACACAACACTACACAACACAGGTAAACACACAACACAACAAATCAGAGATACATACACAACACTAAACGTAGCAGATACACACACAACATTATACGTAGCAGATACACACACAACACAACACTACACTGGTACATACAAGACTACAGACACTACACACACAACACAACACAATACTATACAAAACAGATAAACACACTGTATACAGTCTGCCCTGTGTTTTTATTTGGTTGCTTTTCTGTAGTTTGTGTGTTTCAGTTGCTCAGTTTGCTGTGTGATGTGTTAGAGCTTTTATGCACAGTGAAAAGTCTCATGTAGTGATTGCTGCTTTTGTGTTGCAGTGGGCAGTGATATTAACGCCATTATAGGTGAGTGACAAACTATTATTACCGAGTAATACCTGTTATTACACCTGTTATTACACCTGTTATTACACCTGTTATTACACTGCCTAACAAAACTTGACTGTTATTGCATTTTTCACTACACCTGCTGTTGCACCTGCAATTCACATAACCGTACTGTTATTACACAGTTATCATACAGTTGGTATACAGTTATCGTACAGTTATTACACAGTTATTATACTGTTTTTATACAGTTATTACACAGTTATCATACTGTTTTTATACAGTTATTACACAGTTATCATAGTTGTTATGCAGTTATTATACAGTTATTACAGTTATCATACAGTTGTTACACAGTTATTATACAGTTGTTACACAGTTATCATACTGTTATTACACAGTTATTACTCTTGCTATTATGCAAATTACATTTACAATTCCTACACTGTAATTACCTCTGTTACATGTTTTTAGTATGTTATTACATCTGTTACACTAGTTACACTTGTTATTACGCATATCCCTACTCTTGTTACACTGGTTTACATCACATATGCAAATTATAGCATTGTTACACTATTATTATCCTTTTCTTTCTTGTCTTTCTGCAGGTGATCACACTAAGGCTCTGATTGGTCAGCTGATCATCTTTAATCAGATTATGGGCAATCTGAGAGAGGACATCAGGGATATGGTGAGTTCAAAACACACCACACCACACACACACACACACACAGGCAATATGTTAATAAAAATAAATACATTGTGATATTAAATTCATGTTCAATATTATTGTATAACTATAAATTATAACAATGTTGTGTATCGTTTTATTTTCAGACTAAAGAGATGTCTTTAATCCGGAACACAATCATGGAGTGCCAAGTGTGTGGTGAGTGACAGAGAGTCCCAGAGTGAAGGACGGAAAGGATTTCTCTCTCTCTCTCTCCCTTTTTCTGTGTCTCTCTCTTTCACTGACATTTACTGTTTCCCTGTCTCTCTTTCTGTCTCACTCTCTCGCCCTCTCTCTCTCTCGCTCTCTCTCTCTCTCTGTGTCTCTGTCTCTCAGGTTTTAATGAGCCTCAGTCGGGGTGTCAGTCTAAGCCGTGTTATGACGGTGTTGTGTGTGTTGATGTGTCGGAGTTTCCGGGGTATCGGTGCGGTTCGTGTCCTGTAGGAACAACAGGCAACGGCACACACTGCCAGGACATCGATGAGGTTTTTCTAAACACACACACACACACACACACACTCACACGCACACAGAAATTTTACTGTCTTTCTTATTTTGTTCCTCTGTCTCTCTCTCTCTCTCTCTCTCTCTCTCTCTCTCTCTCTCTGTCTCCCTTTCAGTGTGCAGCGCAGCCATGTTTCTCTCCTCACATGTGTGTGAACAGTCTTAAGGGTTTCCACTGTGAGTCGTGTCCTCCAGGGTTGTCAGGTTCCGAACTAAGTGGAGTCGGAATGGAGTTTGCCCAGAACCACAGACAGGTCTGATGTGAAAAGAGACAATAAATTCAGTTTATTATGATTAGAGGGCATGTTAGATATGGACTGATGAAGAAGACTGGTGAGGGGGACAAGAGAAAGCCTTGGATCATGATTGATGTCTCTGTCTCTCTCTCTCTTACAGCCAGTTGTCTCTCTCTCTTTCTCTCTCTTTCTATTTCTCTCTCTCTGATACCAGAAATATGGATTTGTCCTCTGATCATATATGTTTGTGTGTGTTTGTGTTACAGGAGTGTGTGGACATAGACGAGTGTGCTGCTCACTCCGGCGCCTGCGTCCCCAACTCCGTGTGCATCAACACAGCGGTGACTTCACACTCTTGACACTACGCCTGAGCGTCTTAAGCTCTGTGACATACTTTTGTCTTGTATTATGCAAATGTGATTAAAGCCATTGGAGATGAAGATGATGAAGATGATGATGACTCATGTTCCTTCTGGTTTAGGGTTCATTTCGCTGTGGTCAGTGTAATGTGGGTTTCGTGGGGAATCAGACGTCAGGCTGTTTTCTCCGGAGTACCTGCGCTCTGCTGGGCTACGATCCGTGTGACGTTAACGCTCACTGTGTGATGGAGCGCAGCGGTGACGTGTCCTGTGTGGTGAGAGCTAACGCTAACTCCGCTAACCTGAACATACCGGCGTGCAGAGGGCTTAAAAAATCATATTATCTTTACCACCTCTGGTAGTGTTAAAAGTGGGTGTGGTATTCGTATAGTCTCAGTATTAATATCCTGGAAACATGTCTAGTACAAAAAGTTTACTTAGGTTTAGTTCTTAATTTTTTTATGGATTCTCCCACCACCATGCTTCATTGCAGTTCATTATTAATGTTCTGTAATGGTGTCTATTTAATTTCATTGAATGTTTAACAATGTTTATTAAAAGAATTTTTTAGATAATCTGGAAAAATTTTCTTCCATCAAAAATATAATGTTGGGAGTATTTACATATATTACATTACATCACCATTTTATTGTACATCTTTACATTTTATTTGAATTTTTAATGTTTGTTTCTGCTCACTTTATCAATTCATTTCCTATTTTTCTGTTTCCTTTCGTTACTTACACAACCTTTCACTTTATTTCCGTCTCAGTGTAACGTGGGGTTTGCCGGTAATGGGAACATCTGCGGCGTCGACTCTGACATGGATGGCTATCCAGATCAAGCTCTTCCCTGCATCGATAACGATAAACACTGCAGAGCGGTTCGTCTGTCCTGAATGTTTCTCTCACTTATGTTCATTTCTAATATTTACTACATACTTGTATGTCTGGGTGTATTTTTAACCCTATGTTATCCAGGATAATTGTGGCTCCACGCCAAACTCCGGTCAGGAGGACACGGACGGCGACGGAGTCGGAGATCAGTGCGACGAAGATGCGGACGGAGACGGAATAAAGAACATGGAGGTGGTGTTGGAAAAAAACCAAAAGATCAGACCAGAAATGGTGGATTAATGAAGCTGTTGTAATATAAAAGAAGTAAAAATGAATGTAAGTGTATTCCTGCAGGATAATTGCCGTCTGACGCCTAATAAGGACCAGCAGAACTCGGATCCTGACTCGTACGGCGATGCGTGCGATAACTGTCCAAATGTCTCAAACGGAGATCAGCTAGACACGGACGGTAACGGCGTAGGAGACATCTGTGATAACGACATCGATGGAGACGGTAGGCGTCACTTCCTGTGACACGCTGACTTCTGGGTGACCCTTAACTCTTTCTGCTTTGAGTCGCGCTCCCACTGTGACATTTCTTTTATACACTTTTGTAATTATTGCTGATCAGATTGCATAAAAATGATCCCCGGTGTCACACTGTAGGATCCCAGTTGTCATAATGTCAAACTAACCCTAACCCTTAGGACATGTCAAAAATGGACGCACACAAGAAAAGTTTTACATCATCAATCTGTGACACGTTAAGTAATCTGCGTTCTCTGGCTACCGTTTAGCGAGAGAACGCAGATTACTTAACACTCCTTTTCCCTTTATGACTTATAAGTTTCTCTTCTGTAAGTTTCTCTTTGATAGTCATCGTAGGAGAAGTCACACTGCAGGAAAGTGTCTGAAAACTTCTGACACTGCCAGGATTTCTTCGGAGGAAAAAAATGATTAAAACAGTCATTAATCAAACTTGTCAAACTCGCAAATTAGCAAATAATCGTAATTTTAAGATTTGTCTCAGACGACCAAATCATGGCCAAAATCACGGTGTAATTCCGTGCAGTAGGTTTAGGCTTTATCTCCGAAAACGAGTTATATTTATAGCTGTGCAGTTCATCTTTACCAAGATCATCCTCATCATGTTTCCCCTCAGGAATCCCCAACATGCTGGATAACTGTCCGAAAATCCCCAACGCCATGCAGACGGACCGGGATGACGACAGAGTAGGAGACGCCTGTGACAGCTGTCCTGAAGTCAACGACCCCACTCAGGTGTCTGTCTGCTCATATAAACTCCAAATCCAGACTAATCTGCACACCATTTCAGGCAATTCAATTAAAATGTATCTGCATAACTACAGAAAATTAAAGCTGCCTGAGTTCTGGATTTTGATTGGTCAAAAGGCGATGATTCGATTTTAGTAGCTTTTTAGGTTGTTGTTATTTAGCAAACAATGACTCGCATGCGTTTTTATTGATCTTTATGGAAGGAGTCTCCAGTGTCAGGGATTTATATCACTTGGGGGCAGCGGCAGCGAAAGGTTTCGGGCTTTGCGTCAGGGTTTAAGCTTCACCACTGCCAAGCTGCCACTGTCGGGCCCTTGAGCAAGGCCCTTAACTCTCTTTGTTTCAGGGGCGCTGTATCTTGTCTAACCCTGTGCCCGGAACCCAGCTTTCCAAGATGGGGTATGTAAAGAAAGGTTTAAAAAAAAAAAGAAGAGAAAGAGGGGGTGGGTAACCAGATGTGGGCGTGTCCTTTGAGAAAATTTGTATTTTATGCAAATTTGAAGCAACCCAGTGCACCAATAGGAATGAAGACAGTGATCCATGGCAGAGAAATAGTTACTCCACCGTTAGTAGTAACACCTTAGTGGTGTTGGACCATTGATCCGAAGATTGTAGGTTTAATCTCCAGCACCACCAAGCTGGCACTGTCGGGCCCCTGGGTGAGGCCCTTAACCCCTTTACTGCTCAGTTGGATGAAAAATGGGTCATTGTATCTCAATCCTATTGGAGGTTAACGGTCTAAGACACTTTCTTTTGTTTGTAGTCGGACATCGATAACGACCTGGTGGGAGACATCTGTGACACCAACCAAGACTCGTGAGTTTCCCGCCTAAACGCCAGAATTCATTTTAAAATTCATGATGCAGTAAATTTGTATGGAATATCCCAAGGTTCAGAAAAATTCTGCTGAATGTGTGTGTAGAGACGGAGACGGTCTCCAGGACACGAGGGACAACTGTCCCGAAATTCCCAACAGCTCTCAGGTGGACTCCGATAACGACGGTGTCGGAGACGACTGTGATGACGATGACGACAACGATGGTGTTCCGGACGCCTCGTACCCCGGACCTGATAACTGCAGACTCGTCCCCAACCCTAACCAGAAAGACTCGGATGGTACACACACACACACACACACACACACACACACATCTCACAAATAAAACAAAAACACTCCTCACAACACACAAACACACATACACACAGACACAAAGCACCTAAACACACACATCTCACATACATACACACAAAACACACACGCACAACCTACAAACAAACAGTCATACACATATATTTCTAAAGTAAAATAAAGGAAAAGAAAAAGAAGCAATAAAAATGCTAATTCTTTCCTCTGTCTTTGTCCTTCCTGTTCTCAGCTAATGGTGTGGGGGACGTGTGTGAGAACGACTTTGATAATGATAAAGTGAGTGATGTAATGGACGCCTGTCCTGAAAACGCTGACATCACCATGACGGACTTTCGAGCCTTCCAGACGGTCATCCTGGATCCCCTCGGAGACTCACAGATCGATCCCAATTGGGTGGTGCTCAATCAGGTCAGCTTATTGCCTAATATACTTCCTGTCTGGTCTCATGTGACTCTGTTGAACACGTCCGGTCTGATCTGATGTCAGTGGTGTAACTGTGTGAGTGTGTTGGTGTGTCTGTAGGGAATGGAGATCATACAGACGATGAACAGTGACCCTGGTTTGGCCGTGGGTGAGTCGCAAAGTCTTATACCTTTTTTTAGATCTCACTGATTCAGTCTTCTTCACAATCTTTCTCCTCCTCTTCCTCATCTTCCTCCAACTCCTCTTCCTCTTCCTCCAGGATACACAGCGTTTAACGGCGTGGATTTCGAAGGCACTTTCCACGTGAACACGATAACAGATGACGACTATGTGGGCTTCATCTTCGCCTATCAGGACTCGTCCAGCTTTTATGTGGTGATGTGGAAGCAGACGGAGCAGACGTACTGGCAGAACCAGCCGTTCACGGCGCTGGCAGAACCGGGACTGCAGCTGAAGGTCAGGATGCTAACAGAACTCGCCGATTACCTCAGTACAGCCAGGATCCTGCTTTTATAGTGTACAAATATAGAACTTTATTCCTCCTCTTTCTGTCTTTCCACCATTCCGTTTCTCAGGCCGTAAAGTCTCGCACAGGTCCGGGTGAGTATCTGCGGAATGCACTGTGGCACACCGGTGACACCAGCGGAGAGGTGGCGCTGCTCTGGAAGGATCCCAGGAACATAGGATGGAGCGATAAAACGTCGTATCGTTGGAGCCTCAGCCATCGACCGCAAGTCGGATACATCAGGTAGGAACCGGAGCAAGAAACCAAACAAATCCAACAAACAAATTAAATTAATAAATCAAAACAAATTAAAAAAAAAAAGTAAAAAAAAAACAACAAATATAATTTAAAAAAAAAATATTAATCAAATCGAATACACAAGTCCGACAAATAATAAAATAAAAAATTTCGGACAAATCAAAAAAAAAATTTATCTAATGAATGAATAAATAAAAAACGCCCCCCCCAAATAAATAAATCAGATAAACAGGGTACAATGAATAAATTAAATGTAAATAATTGTATTGAATTTTTATTAAAATAAATAAAATAAAATAATTTAATTAAAACATTTATATCAAACACCACCAAACAACTCAAATTAACTCAAATTAAATGAATTTAATTAATGAATTATCATGAAATTATTGAAATGAAATAAAATTAATGAATAAATAAAACAAACAAATTCAACAAAATAAACAACTCCAAAAGGCAAAAAATAAATAAATTAATTAAATTAAATTAAATTAAATTAAATTAAATTAAATTAATTAAATTAAATTAAATTAAATTAATTAAATTAATTAACAAATGCAAATTTAAAGCAATCTATCGAATTAAATAAACGAATGAAATAATAATAAATGATTGTCATTTCTGATGGTCTAATCATCATCTCCTCATAAAAGTACAGAAGTTTTTCACACATCTTTGTGTTGAGAGGCTGCAGGTCAGTGTGAGAACCTGAGAACGTTCCTCAGATTCAGACTCGACTTACACACCAGCACGAGGTTTTACATTTTTTTAAGTTAGTCTGATCCAGATGTGTAAAATAATGTGTTTTAATAACCATTTTTTATGTTCCATGTTTTAATGCTGATGTGTGTGTGTGTGTGTGTGTGTGTGTGTTTAAGAGTGCGTCTGTTTGAAGGCACTGCTCTGGTCGCTGACTCCGGAGTGGTGATCAACACCTCGATGAAAGGAGGACGACTGGGTGTTTTCTGCTTCTCCCAGGAGAACATTATCTGGTCTAATCTTGGTTATCGCTGTAACGGTGAGCGCTCGGAACCCACAGATCTCAAACACAGCAACTTAGAACATTTTCATTTATAGAAAAACCCGCAAATACAAGAGACGTCATAAAATCCTAAATTAATTTGCCTTCATTTAGATGTACAGCTGTACAATGACAATAAAAGTCAAATCAAAGTATTTTATTCCAAAATATTCTAGTCTAATAAGTGTGTGTGTGTGTGTGTGTGTGTTCATTAGATACAATCCCAGATGATTTTTACCTCCACCACAGTCAGATGAACCTCAGTACGGGAGAGACAATGTCTTAAACGAGCAAGTTGAAGTTACCACCATCTACAGAGTGTGTGTGTGTGTGTTTTTGTGTGTGTCTCTGTGGATCTGGACAATGTTGTTGTGTCTGTATTAAATTCAGTAATCAGTCCGTAGTAGACTCACCCTGAGGGCAACTTGTATGCCGATCAAAAAATGTTTAAAACCACAAAACATGGAAAAAATTACTACACAAAACTGTAACAGGACACAAGAAGCACATGGTGAGTTTTAAATTGAGTCCAATAAGCCCCGCCCACTCACCCTGTTAAACTAATCATATTGCAGGATTTAATAACAGTATAAAACTTGTCACTGATATCGTCTCGGTTATTTTTTTCTTATTTTTGTTATTATTATCTTTGACTTGTCTTTTTGCTGAAGTTCCCGAAATTCAGTAAATGTTGTATAAACAGAAACTTTCTCTCCACTTCTTGGTGATGATGATGATGATGATAATTATATGGTGCTAAATACACTTCGTTTGTGTGTGTGTGTGTGTGTGTGTGTGTGTGTGTGTGTGTGTGTAATGTATGTATCACTGTAAACGCAGTATACTCAAATGTAATTAACACTGTTTATAAATAAAAAAGAAGTAAAATGATAGTAATGCTGGTGTGAGCTTAAATCGTGAAGCGCTGTAGGACGCTGCATCATGCTGTAACACGCTGTAACAACACAGCAACATGCTACAACATGCTGTGTAACACGCTGTAAACACACTGCAACACGCTGTAACACGCTGCTGTAACACGCTGTAAAACACGCGTAAATGTGTAACGAGCTGCTATACTGTAACACACTTGCAACACGCTGTGTAACATGCTGTAACACGCTGTAAACCGGTTTGTGTAACTGTGTAAACGTTGTAACGAGCTGCTATACTGTAACACACTGCAACACGCTGTAACATGCTGTAACACGCTGTAAACCGGTGTAACGTGCTGCTATACTGTAACACACAGCAACATGCTAGAACATGCTGTAACACGCTGTAAACACACTGCAACACGCTGTAAACCCTCTCTAACATGCTGCATCACGCTGTACCATGCTGTAACACGCTGTAACACGCTGTAACATGCTGTAATGCTGTAATATACTGTAACACAACAATGTGTAACACGCTGTTAACATGTGGTAAATCGATGTAACACGATGTAATGGTGTTGTAACATGCTGCAACATGGGTAAAACAATGTAACACGCTGTACCATGCTGTAACAAACTGTAATATGCTGTAACACCCAGTATCACGCTGTAACACCCAGTATCACGCTGTAACACCCAGTATCACGCTGTAACACCCAGTATCACCCAGCTGTACACGCTGCTGTACACCCAGTATCACGCTGTAACACCCAGTATCACGCTGTATCACACTGTAACCTGCTGTTGTAACATGCTGTAAACCTGCTGTAATATTTTCTAACAGAAGATACTTTTTTCCCTCACAACAACCGGTTCAACTGTTTCATTAACATGAAATGATTATATTTTCTTCCAAATGTTCTTCTCCTCCAAACTGATCCTACAACACTGAAGCACACAGACAGATGCACAAAGAAAGCCTTAAAGTTCTCCTTTCGAAAAGCAGGACAAAAACCCTGTCCACAAAACCCCTCAATCTCCATAAAGACATGCTGTGTTCTGACTGGACAGGACAGGAGAGGAGAGGAGAGGAGAGGAGAGGAGAGGAGAGGAGAGGAGGGGGGGAGGGGAGGGGAGAGGGAGAGGAGAGGAGAGGAGAGGAGAGAAGAGAGAGAGGAGAGGAGAGGAGAGAAGAGAAGAGAAGAGAAGAGAAGAGAAGAGAAGAGAAGAGAAGAGAAGAGAAGAGAAGAGAAGATGAAAGATGACATAAGATAAACAGTCGTTTGTTTGCAGTAAAAAAAACGTATCACTCGTTTACATTGTGGTTAAATTTCACCCAAAACGTTATGTTTAATGTAGCGGTCTGTATATACAGATATGAGTTAAACATATAATTAAAATATATATATAAAATATATAATAAAAAATAAACTGTTTTAAAATAGGTCTCTGGAATTGTTTAAAAAGTCTCAGGTTGTGGGGGGCGGGACATAGTTTGGGGGGACCCTGGTTTAGTTTTTAACCACCGGTTACATGTGAAGAAGACAGAAGTGTGTATTGTGAGCTGCTGCTGTGCTGTAAATTCAGCCAGTTTATTATATTCGAAAGCTTTATTATTATTATTATACTATATATACTGTTCAGTATGAAGTCAGAGCTGGTCTCAGATCAGTGTTATATAACTCGGTGCTGCACACGGTGTGATTGTGTAACTGAATCAGATGAACAGATCAGATTTAGTTTTTCTTCCATTCTTAATCCTGTAATGCCACGCTGCCATTTTTACTGCCTTTAAACACTGAATATTACACAGGAACTGCCATCACACCTCCACCTGGAGCTCCTAGTACATGCCAAATCTCATGCACATGCGTGTGTGTGTGTGTGTGTGTGTAGGTCCTATTCATCAGCTAACCTTTCAGTGACACCATTACAGGCTGCGTGACTGACAGTGTTTGTGTTGTTTAAGATGAAAACTCCTGCATTCATGTATCTGTTACGGGTCGCGTCGTTTATGTGCTGATTCCGAAACGTGCATATGTATTTACACCCTCATGACCTTTTTTACAGCTTGTGCTCAGATTCAGTTTGGATTCATTTTTTATACATTTACAGAATAAATATTTATTTATCTATAATGTAAAAGGTGACAGGAAATCAACATTCTATGCAAAATGAGTGCCAAATAAAAAAAACATGTTAAATCTTTAGTTGTGATTTTTGCGTCAGTGTTTATGATATTTACTCCTATTATAGCAGCTATAACAACGTTATAACAGCGTTATTAATGATAAAATAGCGATACTAACATCATAACAGTGCTATTTACTTTAAAGCAGATATTTACATAAATTGTGTTGAGTATGTGTGTGTGTGTGTGTGTGTGTTGGGGTAGTTTAGTTCAGTTCAGTGTGTTGAGGAGCAACTATAACATTGTTATAACAGCGCTATTAACGATAAAATAGTGATACTAACATCATTACAGTGCTATTCACTTACAAAAAAACCCAGCAACATTTACTCTACGGCAGTAATATTTAGATTATGTAGGTAAAATATACGCTTATCGTAGCAGCGATATTCAGCTAAAGCAACAATATTTATAAAGGCCGTAAACAGTCATTAGCACGCCAACAAACAGCGTACTTATTAAAATTAATAAGCTGCTGCTAAAGCAAGCACATAAAAAATATATATAGTGAACAAATGTATCAATAACAGAATTATAAAATCAATACTACTGCTTTTAATTTATAAAACCGGAGTAACGTTAAACATCACTTTTTAATTGTTGAATAAAATGTGCTTCATGATATACAGGTCCTAAAAAGTGTTTTTTGTGTAGTTTAGTGGTCTCACACTCGTCCTATCTGGAGTCCAATGGCGAACGTCGCAGCGGCTCAACAGCCACGACTTCGTTCCTCTTGACGTCGTGGAAAAAAACGTATTACATAGTCCGACCCCTAAAAGCGTATTAATGTATACCGATTAAATAACTATTCAGAACAAAAACAAGAAATTATCATGAAACTCAGCCTGGATGTTATTGTGGAAGGTGTGCGGTGTCTCATTTAGATGCATTAAACATGTTCAGGTTGTGTATAAAAATTGGAGCAGCGAAGCAACAGGAAAAGTCAGCGACTGAGACATCAGCGAGAAGTTTCTTCAAAGAGATTCGGCTGAAATGGCTCGAGGTACGTTTACAACCCGGCGTTTTTAAAAGATAAAATTGCTTTGAAATTAGTTTTAGGGTAATTAATTCATTGATTTTTACCAATTTTTGGATATAATCCACCACTAGACCTGCTTAAATTTGTGCTTCATTCCATAATTAAGCTTACAGATGACCTTACACACACACACACACACACACACACCATGTTAAGTCTGCTAATCTCCTGTACTTTTCTACAGTTTTAGTGCTGCTCTCTGTGGTGGTGGCGAGTTTGTACTTCAGTCAATGTGCGACATTCGAGAACCAGCGGCTCTTTAACAACGCCGTCATCCGCGTGCAACACCTCCACCAGCTGGCTGCCAAGATGATGGATGATTTTGTAAGCTGACTTTATTCCGCTGTTTCATTTACAGTTTGTTTTTTTTTATTTGCTTTATTCGGTCACTTACTGTGTTGCGAATTTCTAGGAAGAGGCTCTGCTACCGGAAGAACGCAAACAGCTGAGCAAGATTTTCCCCCTGAGTTTCTGCAACTCCGACTCCATCGAGGCTCCGGCAGGCAAAGACGAGACCCAGAAAAGCTCTGTGAGTCCTGAAGCTGCTTTAGGAGACATGAGATTTCAAATATTTTAGACTTTTAGACTTTAGACTGTTTTGATCCATTTCAAATGTGGACTACGGTATATTATAATAGAAAACTTTGGTCATTTAGTGCTTATAAGCTGTAACATAAATGACTTAAAGGGACAGTATGTAATATTTAAAAGTGCTCCAATACTTATTAAAAACATGTATTACATTAAAAATGCTTCAGCTTGATATAGAAGTGATTTAACGGTTGTGTAAACGTTCTTTAGAGGTTTGTTAAAGAATTATTGTAGCTAATTCAATTAGCCAATTAACCCTTTAACCTCGATGCATTTTAACCCTTGAACATTCCTTGCAAGGTAGAACCACCAAACTGTTGGATCTAAGCTGAAAAAAAAAAAACAGTTCTAAACCGCATAAAAGTGTAAACGCAATGCAATGCAAGGTAGTGAATCTTTATTAAAGCTTCGGTTCGCATTTTTCTGGCCCAGAAATAAGCTCTACCCTCAGCTTGATTTCAGACTGATCAGCGTTATATCTATTTTTTTCCAATAATAGACAACCTGTTCTAGCAAAGTTTTTATTTTATTTTAATAATTATTATTTCATTTAATATCGCTCTAAAAGCTCTAACTGCTCCTTTAAGATTATTATGACAAATATAATAAATAGTGGTGATATTTAGAGAATGTAATATTTGTCTCTTTGAATTTTTGTCCTGCTCTGGTCTCACACTGTGGACCGGATAGTCACTTTGGGCATCAGTGAGACGAATATATGAACTTTACTCTTGTATATTTTTACCAGGTGCTGAAACTTTTACACACATCCTACCGTCTGATCGAGTCCTGGGAATTTCCCAGCAAAAACCTGGGCAACCCCAACCATATCTCCGAGAAGCTGGTGGACCTGAAAATGGGCATCGGCGTGCTTATAGAGGTGAAGCTCATGGTTGAGTGTTGATAATGTCTGCATTTACGTATTTTGGATTTTTAGCAAATCAGAGCAGCTTGTGTTTTATTTATTTAATTCTGCAATCATTTCAGAATTATTAATAAATTAACCTCAACTACATGATATGTTCATAAGGTCCATAAGTAGATTTGCATATCATCAGATGGTGCTGGATTTCTTTCAAAATAAAAGTCATTCAGACTGATGATATTATCGAATGTAAAATGACAATTTGTATTTCCTGCCGTTTTTTTTTTCTCTCGGCCCTTTACACACAGGAGGGAAATCCATGCTAACAGTTATTATTCTTTAGATTATTTTCCAGACAAAGCAGTACTTAGGGGCGGGTAATAATGCGATATATTTACTTGGGTTACATTAAATAGACTTTTGGATAAAATGTCCTTTTATTAGTCGGTTTAACTGATCTAACCTTTACTTTTACGCAAGTTTATGTTTAATCGCAGAAATGTACTTTTATTTCTCTACATTTGATGTCGTTCCATCGTTGCTGGTAAATTTCAATGATGTAAATGTAGTTTTAATAATTAATGTCCATCATGTTGCGTGGCCTTTATTTATACATTTGAGCATCTGGGGATTAAGGGCCTTGCTCAGGGGCCCAGCAGTCGTGACTTGGTGGAGCTGGGAATCAAACCCACAATCTTCGGGTTTGTTATCCAACACCTTAACCATGAGCCACCACTTTCCATCGTAAATTGAGATGTCGAGTCTCGTGATAGACTGCAGTCATCGGACGTTCGTACGTGAAACACAGTCATTTATTAACGCGTCTTCAGTTTAGAAAATAACGACTGAAGAGGGAGAAGAAGTGAGAATCTCAGTAGAGACAGAAACACACATGACCTCAACATTCAATGAGTTTATACACTCCAATGGAGAAAAACCAACAGTTCCATACTGTGATGTCTTCTAAGTGCTGATATCAGTGTAGAGGAACTCCGGCTCCAACCTGAGGAAACATCTTACAGTAAAGTTTCATGATAATGACTATTAGAGGGATTCACAACTGGAGGAATCTCATCATTCCAGACTTTATTACTCTCTTCATCACGTCACTCTTAACATTAATACTGTTACTGTTACTTAAGTCATTATTTTTAATAAGTAGTTTTACTTGTACTTAAGTTTTTTGTTAAAATTTTTGGCTACTCTACCCTCGTTAACGGTTTTTGAGAAGGTAGTAACAGTGAGTTTACCTTTACCAGACCTTCTTTAGAGCAACTTACATTTATACAACTGAGAAATTAAGGGTTAAGGGCCTTGCTCAGGGGCCCAACAGTGGTAGCTTGTTGGAGCTGGGAATCGAACCCACAATTTTAAGGTTCCTAGTCCAACAACTTGAACATGAGCCACCACTTCCCCATAATATAACTTCCCCAGTGAGTTATAGCTGTGTGTGATAACATTAGTTAACATGTTGATGTAGCATTTTGTTTGTATAATTTGTTTAACTGGAAAAATATTTGAGTCTTTCTGCACACACAATAGGGATGCCTGGACGGACAAACAAGCCTGGACGAGAACGACGCTCTGGCTCCGCCCTTCGAGGATTTCTACCAGACCCTGAGTGAAGGCAACCTGAGAAAGAGCTTCCGCCTGCTGTCCTGCTTTAAGAAGGACATGCACAAAGTGGAGACTTATCTAAGCGTGGCCAAGTGCAGGAGATCCCTGGATTCTAACTGCACCCTGTAGGGGGCAAGAGAGAGAGAGAGAGAGAGAGAGAGAGAGGAGAGAGAGTGAGAGAGGGTTGGATTTTTATTTCTAACTTTATGTATTTTGTTCACTGAGAAAAACTTAATGTTTAACATTTTATTCAGAGTTTGTAAACTGGGACCAGTTTCACGATGGTGCTATGCAAATTCAGCTTTATATCGACTAAAGACCGAGTAAATAACGAGCAGGTCTGATCATTAAACTTGGATAATCCGATTAAACGATCGTGTTCATGTAAGAATGGACCGTTTCTAACCAAAGAGTGTGAAATATTTGGAGTGTATCTTTTCCTATACTCTTTATTTAATATTCAGTCTGTGTGAAAGTCTCTCTCAAGTTCTCTTTTGTGAATTTCCAATAAAGTTAATCTCTGCATTGGGATCTGATTATTTCCGATTCATTTGTTTATGTCCGCACTTTTATATCTAATACAGTGATTTTCTCTGAATGGTTGCCATGCCAACAGCGTTTACCAGCATGTGAAGCAGCTAGCAGCTCCCCAATCAGTGCTCCTCAACCTTTTTTGAATGAATGGCAGAACAAGTCCAGTTAAAAAACCCCATACTACCCCCCCCGCCCATGCCACAGCCCACATCCCATGCACACAAACTGGATTTATTCCGTCCTAAAGTCCATCATTTAATCGACCCCCATTTGATATGAGTGACAGCTGCATTATTAGAAGAAAAAATAATAATTATTATTTTTTAACAACAAAGAAATTAACAAATTTGGCTAAAGGTTAGCATAAAATATGGAACAAATGGCATACAAGCTTACAGTTTGTAAGCAAATTAATGAGAGTGGGCAGACTGGGCAGGAACACCCACCCAATCTGGCAATAAGGGGTTGAATGAAACCCACCCAACTCTGGAAAAAAAAAAAACTTATACCCCCCACCCAAACCCCCCTATACCCCCCACCCAATATAGTAACACTGGGCACGAAAACCCCCACCCAATCTGGCAACAATGGGTGGAAACACACCCAATCTGGCAAACTCTGGGAAACCCCCCTATACCCCCCCCCAATATAGTAACCACTGGGCATGAACCCCCCACCCAATCTGGCAACAATGGGTTGAAACCCACCCAATCTGGCAACTCTGGGAAAACCCCCCTATACCCCCCACCTAATATAGTAACACTGGGCATGAAACCCCCCCCGCAATCTGGCAACAATGGGTAGAAACCCACCCAATCTGGCAAACTCTGGAACAAAAAACCCATTCCCTCACCCAATATAGTAACTCTGGTCATGAACCCCCCAGCCAATCTGGAAACTCTGGAAAACCCCCATACCCCCCACCCAATATAGTAACACTGGGCATGAACCCCCCCACCCAATCTGGCAACATTGGCTGCAGTCTTTTTCACTCAGAAAGCGGATAAATCTCAGATTAATCAAACTGATTGATTGATTGATTGATTGATTTACCCGAAAGTGAACGTTATCAGATCTAGTTATGGGATTTCATGTGTTTATCACAGCATTAAAAATGACAACATTTTTACTTATAACATCTGATAATTAATCTGTCCGATAAATATCGAGCGTCCCTGGTGTTAACATTTGACAGCAATGAATAGAATGTCATTCTTTAAGGCTGAATTTAATAACCGAATGCGTTAGGGTGACCTGCTATGATTGAGTCCTGATGCAGATGCAGATGTTTCAATTAGTCCAACATGACATGATTTTTCGTTGATGCCAATTTTATTTTTTTTCTACTTGAAAATCAGAACTAAAATTTTGTTAACTGCCAGAAATACTTTTGCTCAATATGCACAATGGGCACTCCAGTCATTTTGCCCCCCTAAGCAGCTGCCTATGACGCCTATGCCACGGGGCGGTCCTGCTACAGGCAAATAGTGTGAATCTGGACACTGAAACTGTACATGGCATGATGTGGCAGTGGTGAGTGTTCAAAGGGGGCTTTAAACAGTTCTGAGAACGTTCTGTGTTCCCATCCCTTTTGCCCGGGTTCTCACAGAAACCTGCACCTGTTGAAGGGTCATGTGGGAATCTCCGAAACAGCATATATGTTTTTATTTCCTTATTCATTTATTAACATCAGATTGGCAACTTGTAAAATTTTAAAAAAGGTCTGCGGGTCAATTATTAGATTAGACACTTATTATTAATAGGGTTTTTATTATTAGGGAGTTTCTTTTGGGGTCCTAGGCAGAATTTTACCTTTATATTTACAGCATTTGGTAGACGCTCTGATTCATTTACTGAGTAACTTACATTTCTTTTATTTATACAACCGAGACATTAGGGGGTTAAGGGTATTGCTTAGTGGGTCAGTGGCAATAACTTGGGAATCAAACCCATAATCTTCCAGTGCAACACCTTAACCACTGGGGATGGAGGGGGGGGGGGGGGGGAGTCCTCCATTATGACTTATTATTGGTCAATTCCTGATTATTCACACACTATAAATCTAACACACACTATCAACTTTATTTTTTTTTATCTGTTATCATATTTTTCCCTTCTACAATTTTTAATTGTAACAGTAATAAATTTACAAGTCTTTATTTACACTTTTACATTAAGTCTTGCAGTACGAAGTGTCAAACTTAACGTGATGTACTGAAAAGTAGCTAAAAACAAACCAAAAGACAATACGAGGAGAAGTAAAGAGTTTACATAGGTTTAGTTTCCATTTATTTATAGAATTTTTCCTTCATCTTAGTTCTTTTCTCTTCTTTCTTTTCTCTGCAGCAGAAGTGTTTGTCCTTTTTTTGTGACAGTACTGAGAGTTTTGCTGCAGTGCCACTGCTTAAATCGGTCACTCTCTGGCTGTGCAGCCCGCATCCCATCAACATAATTGGGGGTTTGTATTCATTAAATATATATATAAAATAAATAAATATAAAAGCACCCTGTCATTTTATGTACTCTTGGTGGCCCCAGGGGCCCTAAGCAGCCACTTAGTTCGCTTATGCCTTAGGTAGGCTCTTGTATTCATGTTGTGAAAGCGTGGAATATAAACAGTATGTTAAAATGCTTTTGTAGTAATTCTTGGTTTTTAAAAAAAACCCAATCTGGGGAACCCACCCAATCTGGGGAACCCACCCAATCTGGGGAACCCACCCAATCTGGCAACCTGGTTGGTGTTTAAATATTTCCTCATCATGGAAATATTTAAACACACCAGAGGTTTTGTGTTTAATGATTCTGCATTAACTGACAGGAGATGGAATACTTTATTCTTTAATGCAGTAACCAGTTACGCATATGTATCTACATTTACACAATAATCACATTAGAAAAGAGGGGGAAAAAGCACAAGACAACGTCACATGCTTCTCAAGTAAACACTACTGAAATTAAAACCAATAATAAATACACTCACACACAAACACACACACACTTACTTTCTCTCCCACGAGTTTTCAGTACCAAAACGTTAAGCAGTAAAGAAACAATAAATACAACACAACTTGAACGCAACATCTTTAAAATAGTCACTCCATAATTCACACTGCGTTATAAATTATTTGCTTATTTAAATTGCGAAAAAAAAACTGAAATAATAAATCGCATCACGCCTTTAAATCTGAACGAAGAGCCCCGGCAGCTCCTGTGTAACGTACTGTCTGGGTAATTGTGCCGCCTTTCCAGTGACGACATACTAGATGGACTTCCTGAATCGACAGATCGTTTAAAACCGTCTCGTTTCCCCAAGCACCAGTGTGTGTTTACAAACGCTCCCATGTGTAAGAATCCCTTACGATTTTTACCCCATGTGTAATAAGTCTGTCCCCCTCAAACCAATTCCCCTAACCAGTTTAACGTGAAACCTATTTGGCAAACGCAAAGTGTCCTACAAGTGAGGTGTACTTTAATCCAGCTGAACAGTTAAGGGGTTTCAAAGTCTCTTTCAGGGGCCCGACAGTGGCAATGCGCCAAAGTCTGGGATTTTAAATCAAAACCATCCAGTCCTTATAACCACTTTAATCGCTTAAGCTGAACCACAGACAGGAAAAGTGCACAGTTAAGGGGAGACAGCATCACCAGAACTGCGTCATCTGAAGCTCGTAGAAAGGGCAGGTGTTTAAAAAACACTCGGACGTTCCCTCGTGAGGGAGAGCGGAAAAGCGAAGGCAAAGCGGGTGGACTGCGAATTAACAAAGCAAAAGAGAATCATCGTCACTGGTTTCAGTTCTAGCCGTGGCCTCTAAGCAGGCGTCAGGGATCTGAGCTGTGTGAACCATCCCGCAGCGTTCACAGGGTCCGTCCCGGATCGTTGGCCTGCCTCGGAGCGAGGGCGTGGCAGAAGGGGCGTCCGAGGTCTCAGTTAGAGGAACGAGGAGCTCCACATCTTCGTCATCATCCTCTTCGCTCGCCGTTCCGTTCTGCATCTGCCTCAGGGGGCTCCCGGCCTGCTGCGCGAAACGTGATCCGAGAGACATCCGGACCCAGCGCAGCCCACGCGTGACAAATGAGCCGCGTCCGCTGGGAGGCGGAACCACTATTTCATCACTCTCAGCAACAGCCTGAGGGGCGGAGCTTGCAGAAACTGACACGACGGTGGCGGTGGGCGGAGTTTTGTGAGGCAGTAGAGAAACCGATGCTCCACCCACTGCACCCTGCTGCTCGCTCTCTGAATCGTCCGAGTCCAGTCGATCAGGAATGTGGGCGGAGATTCCGACGCCATTCGCCCCGCTTCCTGAGTCGGACTCCCCCCCAGCGCCAGAGGACACCAACGCTAAAGAGGCGGAGTGGCGAGAGCGCGTAAAATTAAAGAGCCGACGCCAGACGTTTCCACGGCGACCGGAGGAAGGAAGTCGGATAGAGGTGAAGCCGAGCTGAGAGCGGACGGCCAGTCGGAGATTCTCCAACACGGAGGCCTGAGAAAGACAAAAGACCAGGCAAAAAATGTATTACCAGGCAAAAAATTAACAAGTACCAGAAAATAACAATTTGGGATTTTTTTTTGGAATGAAAAAGAAACCAGATGTTTTTACCTGGTTGCCAGAACAAACAGGAAAGTCCTCCACAGGGGGGATTAAACCCTGAGCGATAAGCTGGCCGTATGAGGGCGGAGCTTCTCTCCTGAGTAACTCCGCCTCAACTCGAGACAACTGAGTCTCAAATGACCTGAAACAAAAATATCAATGGAAAATATAAATAAGCGAGGTTAAGTTGATGATAGAATAAATGAAGTGTTGCTGGACGAATATATTCCGATTATCTCTTTACATTCGCTGACCTGCGCTCGAAGCTCCTGAGAGAGTAGAGTTTGCATGTGCAGCCGAGAGCAATGACCAACAGCAGACCACACACCAGGCTGCCAATAACCGCAGCGGCGATGACACGTGTCGGCACGGCTACAGGGCACGCGTCCTCATCGCTGGCATCGCCACAGTCGTCCTGCGCGTCACACACCCAACTCTCGAACACGCAGCGGCCGTTCCTGCAGTGGAAGTTCCCAGGCTGGCAGAAAGCACAGTTCTTCTCATCCGAGCCGTTGGGGCAGCGGTTCTGATAGTTGCACCGGTCAGATCGCGGGTAACATGCGCCGTTTCTCGAGCACGGAAACTCGTCCTCGCCGCATCCACTGCAGTTTAGCTCGTCTCTGCCATTAGCACAGTGCCAGTATCCGTCGCAGCGCTGCTGTTCCGTGTAACACCCCCAGTTGCCTCCGCACGGCATCTCCCAAGGCAAACAAAAACCTTCGACCTGGTATGTAGCGTTGAAGCCTCGCGCAGTATTAATCTTATCCGAGTAAAAGTGCACGCGGAGTTGCCCTGACGACGAAATGATTGTTGTGACAGACGTACGTGAATCGAGGGCAGTCAGAACCCTGAGGAGGCGTCTAGGCTCCGTCTCCAAGCCGTCATACACTTTGACGAAATCGCCATAGTAACCAGTTCCGTCTAATTTAAAGTCCAGGAAGCGAAGGACGACTCGGCGGCGATCGCCTGTATCGATCAACCACGTGCAGTCGCTTCCCGGAGGATAGAAATCCGGATAATTTGGAGAGTTAAAAGTCCCGTAAAAGTTTTGTAGGCGGAGCTCAGAACAGGCAGGGGCGTCGCAGTCGATTTCGTCACTCAGGTCCTGGCAGTCGATGGCGCCGTCACAACGCAGAGAGAGAAGAAGGGAGACAGGTGAGGACTCGGGTGTAGCGCGACACGCAGGGAAACTGATCGAAAGAGCACGGCTGGAAGGAGAAGAAGGTGGAAGAAGAGGAAGGCGGGATGGGGTGAACACACAGCTCTTCGTCAGAGTTGTCCCCGCACTCGTCCATCGTGTTGCACCTCCATGTCTGGGGGATGCACTTTCCGTTCGCACAGTGGAACTGATCCGACTCACAACTCGTCTCCTCCGCCTTTCCTGGGGGGTGGAAAGGATATGAAAACAGAAACTGGGCAATTCTTTGTTAAAATCACCAATCAGACATTGATGTTGATCTCTAACAGTTGATAACATGCACAAGATCCCATTAATGTTCACTGTCCTTATGGTCCCATTCTGAGAACGTTCTTTATGGCATGCAAATGAGGAATAACTGGAACAATTAGATAAAGTGAGGCACTAGAAGAAGAGAGAGACGACGAGAAGAAGAGACTCCAAACAGCAGTGCTTATTTTCTGAACTACCTGTGATGTAAGACAGCCGGAAGCCCTTGCCGGTCAGCGTGTCGTCCGAGTGGAATTTGATCCACACGTGGTCCTGAGAGGAGATGTACGGAGCCGGGATGGACGAACCGCACGCTCGGTACCCGTCCAGGTTCTTGTAGGTGCCGATAGAGAGCCAGTCTAAACCGCAGCGGTGTGAACTCTGGAGCTCAAAGTCCTGAAAACTGCAAAAGAAAAAAAAAAGTAATCAGTTGAGCAGACATGTCTGTGCAGCAGAGCGCTAAAAATAGTGCTGCGAGTGCAGGAATGTACATGCCGTGTTGCGCGGTCAGAGGAGAGCAGGAAGGAGCGTAGTTGTTAAGGTAGTTGTTAATTCCCTGAGGCATATGAGGAATAAGGGTTGTGGCAGTGGGGTAGTTTTCGCAGTATCAGTGTGGGTGGTTGTTCGTATGTGTGTTTATGTCCTTCACTTCTATTAGGCTTAGAAATTAACATGCGCATTTTAGTTTTACTGTCAAATTAGCAACAATTGTTTGAATGGAGAACAAATTAAGTAAAAAAAAGAAATTGATATATATTAAACGCAGAACTTTTATTAATATAATAAATGACTTAATTGATAAATGAAGTTTGACTTCTGCGGTTGATCGGTGATGCGACTGTCGCTCGGCACGTTGTATCGCGGAGCTGCGTTCGGTTTTTCATTTTACTGTAAGACGAGATATCAAAAAGTTCAAAGACACACCAACAGATGGCAACACAAGACTGGCAGAGCTTGCTGTGATTTAGCATTCAGCTCTGTGCTGCCATCTGTTGGTGCGTTTTGATACTTTTTGGCACACCTTTGTATGAAATGTTGGAATCCGCGAACACTATTTACTAAAAAAACAACATGAAAAACAGTTTTCATCTATTAATACGAAAAAATACTATTACGTGAAAAGGTTCAAGGTTCCTCATCCTGAAGACTCTGACTTCCATAAACACTTAATAAATGTCTATTCCAGGGCTCGATGCCTAATTTTATTTTTAGGAGCACTTTCTTAGGAGCACTTTCTTAGGAGCACTTTCTTAGGAGCACTTTCTTAGTTTTCTTAGAGCACTTTCGTAGGAGCACTTTCGTAGGAGCAATTTCGTAGGAGCACTTTCGTAGGAGCACTTTCGTAGGAGCACTTTCTTAGGAGCACTTTCTTAGGAGCACTTTCTTAGGAGCCCTTAGAGCACTTTCTTAGGAGCACTTTCTTAGGAGCACTTTTGCGCCCAATCTGAAAAATTTAGGAGCGCCTTCTAAACAATAACAAAAAAACAATACTTGACTCCGTAAAGTGATTTACAGGGAAATTTTTAAAACTTTATTAAAAGTATGTCATTTTATGTCAAATTCAAAAGCTTTTTTTATAAACTTATAATTAAAACAATTAAATGTTGTAGGCTACTGATTAAATACGATCAGTATTACCAACATTTATTTGGACAGAAGAAAATAAGGATGACTTGGTGGTAGTGCAGGACGATATGACCAAAATTTTATATCACAATATTTTATCAAAATTATCGGTACATCACTGCTTCATGATATACGACAGGGTTTTTTTTTTTATGCATAAAAAAACGACAACATCTACTGATTGCGAGAGAAACCAGTGCAGTAGATTGACTTTTAATTTGATATTGTTTTTATTTATAATAAGTAGATAATTCCTGTATTAATCCAGGTTTGCACGGCTCCACAAAATGATGCTGTTTACAAAAGAGGCGCACGGACGATTCTGGCGACGTGAATGAATCGGAAGATTTTCATTGTGCAAATTTTGCAAACAATGTAGAAAAAAAAAAAAACTCTTCTGCATACGAACTTTTAACTACACAATGTAAACATTCCCCTTTTTCCTATAACTGCACAGTTTAGACTCCTTTAACAACTGAACAGCTGTCACACGTCTAACAGCATGCATGGGGAGCGCTTACTGTCACACGTGGGACAGCAGGTAATCCTCACTTCACAGTCAACATCCTGTATATATGGAATATTGTGGGTGCGCACACACACACACACACACACACACCATCCACCCATCCACCCACCCACCCACCCACCCACCCACACACCCACACACCCACACACACACCCACCCACCCACCCACCACCCATCCCCCACCACCCACACACACCACACCACACCCACACACCCACCCACCCACCCACACACCCACCCCCACACCCCACACACCCACACACACACCCCACACACCACACACCAACCACACACACCACCCACACACACCCACACACCCCACACCACACACACCCCCCACACACACCCACACACACACACACACACACACACACACACACACAAAAAGCCGATGCTAAAGTCTTTACAGAATGCGGCTGGGATGTTTTGCTGCACGATTAGAAATGAACTAACTAAAACTAGATTAAAAAAACACATCTAGATTAAAACTAGATTAAAAAAACACATCTAGATTAAAAACTAGATTAAAAAACACATCTAGATTAAAACTAGATTAGATTAAAAAAACACATCTAGATTAAAATTAGATTAAAAAACACATCTAGATTAAAATTACCAGATTTTAAAAAAAACACATCTAGATTAAACCAGATTAAAAAAACACATCTAGATTAAAACTAGATTAAAGACACGTCTCTTTAACCTGGCCTGGTCGAATGGCATCTACACTAACATATGTCTGCTCTCTGTTATCCCGAGCTCACCGGCGCCACCGTCACTTGGAGACTATAAGACAGGTTCTCTGTGATCTTTTGCGTTCTAAACGACCACAAAAACTTTACTGCAGAATTGGGTAACCTACTGGTTTATCTGGTCAGAAGAGAACTGACACCCCCGACTGGAAGGTGGTAGCTCAGTGGTTAAGGTGTTGGACTACCAACTTGAAAAACCCGGGTTCAATTCCCAGGACCACTGCTGGGCCCCTGAGTAAGGCCCTTAACCCCCAGTTTCTCGGTTGTATTACAAGGAAGTCGCTAATGTAAGTCGCGTCTGCCAAATGCTGCAAATGTAAATGACTGAGTCTGGGTTCTCCCAGGGTTTTTTTCTCCGTTCTGTCACCGATGGAGTTTTGGTTCCTGGCCGCCGTCACCTCTGGACTCTAAATGTATAGATATCGATCAAATCGAGTGTTTAATAAATGTTTAATATTGTCGTTTCTGATGTATTTCTGTAAAACTGCTTTAAAACCATCCAGATCGTTAAAAGCGCTAAATAAATAAAGTGGACTGGACTTGACTAT
>VCAZ01000252.1:97071-333569 GCA_005784505.1 Bagarius yarrelli
ATCCTTTTCTGTCTTACTTTCTGTCTTACTGCATTATTTCGTCTAGCTTCTGTCTCACCCCGTCTGTCTTTCTGCTCTGCCTTTTGTTTTGTTTTTTGTCTTACTCTCCTTGTCTCTTTCTTGTCTTAAACTCTGTCTTTCTGCCTCACTTTGTGTTTCCATCTTTCCCACTGTCTTTTCCTGTCTTTCTTTCTCCCCCCGTCTCACCTATTCTGCCTTTCTTTTTCCTCTTAGACAGTTTACACACACACACACACACTCTCTCTCTTCAGTACTCACTGATGATGAAGATGACGCTGAGGATGATGGAGAGAGGGGACTTGATCCATGATGAAATCCGCTTTATGTCCAAACCTCTGGCCATAATAAATCTCTAATAATTCCAGTTTATTTACTTTATAAACAAAATTAAATGTTTTTATATAAAATTAAACTTCCTCATTAAACGGAAACGATAATTAATATTAAATTAAGATTGACAGGATTCGGAGGGAGTTCGAGTAAAAAACACTTTAATCTACTGTAATGTTAACATGAACCTACACTAACACAGCCGCACACACTTTAAACCAACATTAATAATAATAAATTAATTAATAATGCATTAATAAATAAATAATAAATAAATAATAAATAAATAAATCTATCTGTAATCGACGCTAACACTAAACTCTGAGTTAGCTAAACCGAGCAGCCGTCCGGTGCACAGAGAAAACAGCTAGCATGACCAGAAAATAATGTTAGTTATGATTTAGAAATAATAATAATAAAGTTAAAATTTCATTTAAACATTGAATATTTTTTTTAAAAAGAGGAAGTGGAATAAATCCTGGTTTTGGGTTGTTTATAGCGCTAGGCTAACGCTGCTAGCTCAAACTGCGTTAGCTACAGAGCTAAATACAAAACAAACAAAAGAAACAAAAAGATTTTGTCGTGTAAAATCAACAAAATTAACTAAAACATTAAACAGAACGATAGTTTAATTATTCCATGTTTTAATTTAGACCGTTTAACGAACCAGATCGCGTTAAGTTCTTTTCCTCCAAACAATTTAGCTGCTAGTAAAAGAAAACATCGAGCTGTGGTCAAAATATCAACACGAACTGCTCTGGTTATAAAGCTCAATTATTAAATTCGCATATTTGCAAAGAAAAAAAACAACAGAAAAAAGCAGCAAAATAAATAAAGATTCTGTTATCCGCGTTTCTGATCCAAACAAAGAGCCGGTGACATTGTCGGCTCCGCGGCCCACTCGATTGCGTGTTGTTACATCCGGGTCCTTCACCTCGGACGCGTCCTAATCTGTCTACGCCTACTCATTTGGACGCGTTTCAATCTGTTTACCCGCATTCGCGAAATGTTATTACTAAATGTTCTTTTTGTGAGAGCAAAACTCGATCTTTTAGGTCAAAAGTATGTGCACCCCTGACTATCACATCTTTATGTGGTTCCTACACAAAGACTGGAGCACAAAGATGTCTTTATATCTTGTAGCATTACATTATTCCTTTACTGGAACTTACAGACTCAAACACTGTCCCAGCATGACAATGTCCCTGTGCAATGTCCCAGCGTGACAATGTCCCCGTGGACAAAACTACTGAGCTCCATAAAGAGGTTCAAGGTTCAAGGAGCTTTATTGTCATTTCAAACCATATATAGCAGATGCAGTACACAGTGAGATGAAATAACGTTTCTCCAGGACCCCCTGGTGCTACACAAAACATAGAATTTACAAAACAACAAAGAGCCACTAAACAGAATAGACATAAAGTGAATGTCAGTGAAGAAACAGACAGTGCAATAAACAATACAAACAACATTACAAGGACAGTGCAAAAAGACAATAAAGGCGGGGACATAACGGAATAGCGCCAACCATACTGTAGAAGACAAGCTGTGTTCTGATTGGAGTGGAAGAACTCGAGTGCTCATGGACAGAGCTCTGATTCTCAGTGAACATCTTTGGGGATTATTAAAGTGCATAATAATAACTTATACTTTTTATAAATATATATATATAAAATACAGAACCATTTAGAAAATTTAAGGAATCCCTTTTTGTATAATTCATCAATCATTCATTCATTTATTTATCTTCTGTACCCAATATTATTCCCTAATTCGGGGTCACAGGGATCTGCTGGAGTCTATCCCATCCGTCTCTGAAAGGGTGAAAGGCCGGAGGGGGACTTTCTGGACAGGTCACAAGTCCATTACAGGACCACACACACACACACTCACACACACTCACTCCTATGGGCAATTTAGAATCACCAATTAATCTAACATACATGTATTTGGACTGTAAGAGGAAACCGGAGAACCTGGAGTAAACCCACACAAACACGGGGAGAACATGCAAACTCCACACAGAAAGACCCCTGCAGGAGAATCGAACCCGTGACCTTCTTGCTGTGAGGCAACCACCTGCCCACCTATAAAATATGTCCCAGCAGTTCCCAGGGTTTAACCCCTAGAGGGCAACATTGTTAGATGATAAAGCTAGAACAAACAGCGTCATACTGACATTTACTCTTCTTTCATTATTATCAGCAGGAATATTTTCAGTGTTAATTAAAAATGCTGTAAAAATCCCTCAGGAATCATCAGACCGTCTGCATTTATCTGATGTGACACTCATGAGGATGTTCCACACACCACAGCACAGGGTTCCTGATTGAGAGGGTTACACTATAGGGTTGCCACCTTTTATACATAAAAATAAAGGACACCTGCCGGACAGGGGCCACACGCTTAGGGGCCACAGTGACAATGAGCCTGATGGTGTTCTGGTAGTGATAAATTATAACATAAAACCTGTTTTCAAGGGAAATAAATAAGACTGATAAGAAGGACATCACAGTAGACTGTAATAGGTGAATACACAGATGTGATCATAATACGCAAGTAAAAAATAAGACCTCTAAAATTAGACTTGGTGGAACTTTGACAATTTTTGGAGATTTGAACTTTTTTTATGAACTTATTTAAAGAAACAGATCTATAAATTAATTTAATTAATTAATTGAATTTAATTTCTAAATACAACACCACATTTATTATGAGTATTTATGTTTTTACTGTATGTAACTAGTTAGTGAGTTTGTTTTATAGCCTTTTGTTATCGTATTGAAGTTTTCAGTTACCTAGATTAGTTATATATAGTTATAGTTTATAACTATAAACTATATTCCAAACTACATTATAGTTATAGTTTATTTCTAATATTATACAAATATTTTATTTATAATATTATAAATATAGATTATTTTCTTTACATTTGTATAGTATTAAAATTAAATAATTTTTAGGTAATAGATCTTTTTTATTATTGACTGAATGTCTACAGCTCTGTACACATCAGCCGTAATAAAAATGATTTACTTTTAATTAAAAGTATAATTGAAACAATCAGAAGACCGATATTTTTTTCTGGTACTCACTAAAAACCGGTACCGATACGGATGTTTGTACTTCTTTTGGTTTTGTGGGGTTTATTTGTATGGCTCTCTGGTTGTCTTTTGTCCCATTTTGTCTGATTTTGTAAGGGTTTGATTGCAGATATTTTATCAGATTACCTGTATTATAAAAACTCATTTTTGTACCTTGATATTTTTGCAGTCTCCATTGTGTGTATCATCATTTCGTTGCTGTGCCTGGAGTGTTTGTGGACTGAAAGTTCTGTCAGTTACACCACAAGCAGTATTTGTCTTTGGTATCGAAGTGCTTTAATGAGTGATACCGATAGCGAAACCAGTATCGGTATCAGTGCATCCATACAGGTGTTACGATGTGTAGAGTTAAAAGGCCAAAGCAAACGATTCACACTGTTTCATCCTCAATAAACTGTTCTGGATAAAAATGTTTCTGCATCTACCTTATGTCCTTCTGTCCAACTATTTATTTATTCATCTGTCCGTCTGCCTGTCAGACTATTTATCTATCTATACATCTGTCTGTCTGTTTATTGAGATTTGAGTGGAATATAGGTTTATTATCATTCATTGAGTAATCAAGATCATTTAAATAAGTCAGCTGTAATACTAATGTTGTCCACTAGAGGACAAGGAGGACAAGCAATAAAAGATGTACTTGCATCACACCAGTCCAATGTGGAGGACGAGAAATAAGTAAAAATAAAAAAAAGAGTTACATAAATAAATAAATGCAGTAATGCATAAACGAATAAATGAATGAATAAATAAATAATTTTGTTAAAAGTGTCGTTTTTAATTGTGCTATCTTTCTACTATTTGCTATACTGCATTTATTTTTACATGTATTTATTCATTTTTACATTTATTTCTGCATTTCTACATATATTTATTCATTTTTTTTACACGTATTTCTGTATTTCTGTGTCCTTAGGTGGTTTTAATATCTCTTAGTGCAGGATTGGTCAATTAGACAAACCTACGATGGCCGAAAGAGCTGCAACCTGAGAAAAACACATGCAAAAAAATAAATAAAAAAACAACAAACACTGAATGAAAAAATCTCACACTTATTACAACTAACGATGTTTCGACTAATTGGTTGTATTTTGCTATTAATTAGCTATATACAGTATAAGTAACTTATTGTTAACATGGTGCATCTGTCTATCTATCTATCTATCTATCTATCTATCTATCTATCTATCTTATCTATCTATCTTATCTATCTATCTATCTATCTATCTATCTATCTATCTATCTATCTATCTATCTATCTGTCTATCTATCTCTATCTATCTATCTATCTATCTATCTATCTATCTATCTATCTATCTATCTATCTATCTATCTATCTATCTATCTATCTATCTATCTGTCTGTCTGTCTGTGTCTGTCTATCTATCTATCTATCTATCTATCTATCTATCTATCTATCTATCTATCTATCTGTCTCTCTATCTATCTATCTATTTATCTATCTATTAGTCTATCTTATCTATCTATCTATCTATCTATCTATCTATCTATCTATCTATCTATCTATCTATCTATCTGTCTATCTATCTATCTATCTATCTATTTATCTATTTATCTGTCTGTCTGTCTGTCTGTCTATCTATCTATCTATCTATCTATCTATCTATCTATCTATCTATCTATCTATCTATCTATCTATCTATCTATCTATCTGATCTATCTGTCTATCTCTATCTATCTATCTATTTATCTGTCTGTCTATCTATCTATCTATCTATCTGTATCTGTCTGTCTGTCTGTCTGTCTGTCTGTCTGTCTGTCTGTCTGTCTGTCTATCTATCTATCTATCTATCTGTCTGTCTGTCTGTCTGTCTGTCTATCTATCCATCCTTCTACTTGTCTGTTGGTCCTGTAGTCTGCTGAACCGACAAACATCAGCATGTTTGATGAACGCCAGTCAAATCCTCAAAGCAACTTTCTCTCTTCTCTCTCTCTCTCTCTCTCTCTCTCTCTAGTTCTCTGTCTCTCTCTCTTTTATTCTCTCTCTCGTTCATTCGTTCTCTCTCTCATTCTCTCTCGTTCTCTTGTTTTCTCTCTCTCTCTCTCTCTCTCTCTCTCTCTCTTATCTCTCTCTCTCTCTCTCTCTCTAGTTCTCTCTCTCTCTCTAGTTCTCTGTCTCTCTCTTTTATTCTCTCTCTCGTTCATTCGTTCTCTCTCTCATTCTCTCTCGTTCTCTTGTGTTCTCTCTCTCTCTCTCTCTCTCTCTCTCTCTCTCTCTCTCTCTCTCTCTCTCTCTCTCTCTCTCTCTCTCTCTCTCTCTCTCTCTCTCTCTCTCTCTAGAACACCACGGTTTTCTTGCTCTGTTTTTTTTCTTATTTATTAAGTCAACCTGTTTCATAATGTATAGAATGACTTGATGTTTAAAAGTCAAAGTCTCTGGTTTTCTCTCTCTTATTCTCTCTCTCTCTCTCTCTCTCTCTCTCTCTCTCTCTCTCTCTCTCTCTCTCTCTCTCTCTCTCTCTCCTTTATTTCTTTCTTTCTTTATTTTCCAGCTGATGACTGACAAGTGTGCAAGCTCTCAGATGCAACGTTTCTTTTTCCAGATGTTCTGGCGTCTCCTCTCACTCGTTATCGGCTTGGAGTTTTTGGGTAACTGTTTTGTCTTTGCACCGCATTGTAGTCCAAACATCTCAGCTGACACGTATGATTTTTGACAGCCATCTGTGCGGATTCGCTGTATTTTTGCACAATTAGAAGTTTTAGCATTAGACCCAGTCTCGTGCATCGCTCTTGGAAACACGCAGCGTCTCTTCGACAGAAGTGCCATATGGATAGAAGAGGTGCATTATGGGAAACATATGGGCAAAGTAGTTAACAATTACACCAAGTAACTTCACCGAGTTCAACGGCAACTCCGAAGACACAAACAAATGTCTGAAATAATCCTTCAGTAACTCATCATCATCATCATCATCATCATCATCCTCATCTGAGAGTTCTGTCTCTTGTTGTTCATTATATTAATGCTGCAGCTCACGATCATTCGGAACATGCATCCTGTAAGAGCTAAGCAGCTCCAGACACACACACACACACACACACACACACACACACACACACACACACACAGAGAGCCAGTGTCAGTGTAATTACTGCTTATCTGTGGAAACCCCAGCGCTGGAATCTGGTTGGTTTCTGATCCGCCGTGTTTTTAGCCGAGCTGTTTGGAAATTCAGTGCATTTTTATTTCCTCTAATCACACCATCGAAATATTCATGACACACAATGATATCTCGCCGCCGCAGGTTGACGTCCATTACGCAGGAAACACAAGTAATTTATTAGCATTTTATCTGGACCTGGAAAAGCCTTTCACTCTCGGAGAAAAGGGGAAAAAAAAGTTTTTGGGTGATACCGAATGATTTATAGTGATCAGTTGATGCTAGTGAGTTTAATTAAAACACATGCTTCCGATTTCATCCACAGCTTCAGCTTTATCAGAAAATTTGCATTCATTCTGGATAAATTTCACAGAAAGCGGGATAAACAGTGAAGGTAAAATTAGCTTCTTTATGCTAGATCTTAAATCTAACAGATAGAAATGTTTCTCAGCTAGCAGTTTGTTAGCTTACAGGCTAATTCCTTCACTAGAGTTAGCGATAGCGAAGAACAGAAACACACTGAGCATACAGCTAAAGGCTGGGAAGGGAAATAACACAACACTGAAAAGACAGGTGTTACAGCTAACAGAGCGAGCGGAGCTGCTAGGAGGAAGTTAGTTAGTGTTTGTTTCAGCTGGAACGCTAGCAAGTCTTCACAGAGCTCCTCAGTTCAGCTGAACCGCCAGCGCTCCAGCCGCCTGCAGGCGTTGATGGGAGGAAAAGATAAGTGAGAGGAAATCAATCCCAGTGTTGTAAAGGTTAAATGGTGTTACGTTTGCGCTTCTGTGGAGCGACGCGACGAGTCGGCGGCTTTTACAGTAACACACAAAAGCGTCGCAGTTTAACAGAACTTCAAAGCAAAACTAGACTCTTATTAAAGTCCAGCAAATGAGAAAAAAGTAACGTTTACACACACACACACACACACACACACACACACGTGTCCTGTTGCTCCTTAAATTCAAACTTTTCGAAGCTCAGTTCAATAAAATATTTTATTTACCAGCGAAAGAGAAAGAAAAGGGGAAGAGAGAGAGAGAGAGAGAGAGAGAGAGAGAAAGAGAGAAAGAGCAAAAGAGAGAGAGAGAGAGAAAGAGTGCAAAAGAGAGAGAGAGAGAGAGAAAGAGTGTGCAAAAGAGAGAGAGAGAGATGGGGAGTCAAAGTGAGAGAAGAAAGTAAGAAAACAAAAGGTCAACAGAAAGAATAAAGAATAATGTGGGGAAAGGAGTGCATTATGGGAATAGAGAGTGAAACAGAAAGAGTGCATAAGACAGGGAAAGAAAGCGTGAGACAGAGTGGAACAAAGAAAGAGAGTGCAGAAAAAAGAAAGTAAAACAAGAGGTGAGAGAAAGAGAGTGAGACATAAAGAAAAAATGTCAGACAAAAGACATGTAGAGTGAGAAAGCCAAAGCCATAAAGAGAGAGAGAGACATCAAGACATGTCTCTCTCTCTAAGGGAAAAAAAGACAGAAAAGACATGTAGTGTAAGACAGGCAAAAATAGTGTGTGTATTTCTCTCTTTATTTCTCTCTCTCTCTCTCTCTCTCTCTCTGTCTAACCTTGCAGATACACACAGACAGATAAACAGTGGTAATTCTGTGGTTGAGGTGTTGAACCATCAGCAGATCCATGCAGATCCATGCATAAGTGCAGAAACGTCCATTAGCGTATAAGATACTTACAGCTGTATAAAGTTCCATCACCTTCCAACATGTGAAATCCTCTGACCTTTGACCTGCGTGCGTCTGATGGGAGAGATGGGATACGCTGCTGAAGTTGGGCAGCATTGGTGTGTATGGCGGATGGTAATTAGGGACTTTTTCCTTTGAAAATCTATCCCGCCGTCCCATCGGGACCTAATTAAACAGCAGGGGCATTTATTAATGGCGCACCTGTCTAATGAAGATAATGAAGTGTACAAAGTTCACCGGAGCGGAAAATGTCAGCGGCGTCTCTGTCAGATACCAACGGCGCAGATGCTCAGACCGCCGCCCAGATTCAGTGGCGAGCCTCAGTGTTCATCACACACTTCAGAGTTTCCTCTCCCGCAGTCAGTCAGCCGGCGCTGCAGCAGCTCGAGATCTCAATCCCTTCAATCCATCCGACAGTTTTATACTACAGTAATACACTACAATACCAGACTACAGTAATACACTACAGTTCTATACTACAGTAATACACTACAATACCAGACTACAGTAATACACTACAGTTCTATACTACAGTAATACACTACAGTTTACTACCGTACAGTTCTATACTACAGTAATACACTACAGTTCTATACTACAGTAATACACTACAGTTCTATACTACAGTAATACACTACAGTTCTATACTACAGTAATACACTACAGTTCTATACTACAGTAATACACTACAATACCAGACTACAGTAATACACTACAGTTCTATACTACAGTAATACACAGTACAGTTCTATACTACAGTACTACTATACTACAGTTCTACGTCTACAGAAATACACTACAATACTACAGTGATACACTACAGTTCTATACTACAGTTATACACTACTACAGTTCTATACACTACAGTATACATTGTAAGACAATAAAGTTCTATCCTTCAGGTCTCTCCTTCAGTTCTTTACGACAGTAATACATTACAATTATTTTCTTCAGTTCTTTACTACAGTCATACACACTACAGTTCTATACTACAGTAATACACTACAATTCTATACTACAGTAATACACTACAGTTCTATACTACAGTAATACACTACAGTTCTATACTACAAAACACTAGACTACAGTAATACACTACAGTTCTATACTACAGTAATACACTACAGTTCTATACTACAGTAATACACTACAATACTAGACTACAGTAATACACTACAATTCTATACTACCATTCTATACTACAGTAATACACTACACTTCTTTACACTACAGTTCTATACCTCAGTTCTATACTACAGTAATACACTACAGTTCTATACTACAGTCATACAATACAGTTGTATCCTTCAGTTATTTACTACAGTAATACACTACAGTAATACACTACAGTAATACACTACACTACAGTTCTATACTACAATAATATACTTCAGTTTTATACTACAATAATACTCTTTAATACTCTACAGTTCTATACTACAGTTCTGTACAACAGTAATACACTACAGTTCTATACCACAATAACACACTTTAATAATACACTTCAATTCTATACCACAGTTTTACACTACAGTTTTATACTACAGTAATACACTACAGTCCTATACTACAGTAATACACTACAGTAAAGTTCTATACTACAGTTTTACACTTTAATACTACAGTTTTATGCTACAATTCTACACTACTTATCAACACTACAGTTCTACACTACACTTCCATACTATAGTTCTACACTACACTTTCATACTACGGTTCTACAATAAAATTCTATACTACAGTTTTTATACAGTTTTACGCTATACTTCCATACTAAACTTCTATAATACACTTTCATACTACAGTTCTGCAGTTCTACCCCACAATTCTGCCTACAGTCTAACATTCCTAGAGCAAAATACATTTATCTTTATTTTTTAGCAAACTAAGCAGTCGATGGTTAAGGGCCCTGCACTGGGGCCCAGTGGTGGCAGTTTGGTGGTCCTGGGAACTGAACCCTTAATCTTTTACAACATTTGGCAGACGAGCTTATCCAGAGCGGGGTTAAGGGCCTTGCTCAGGGGCCCAACAGTCATGGCTTGGTAAAGCTGGGAATCGAACCCAGAATCTTTGGGTTGGTGGTCCAACACCTTAACCATGAGCCACCACTTTTTCCACCCAGAACATAACAGTCTAACGCTACAGTTCTACGTTATACTTTTACTTTACAGAGTTTAATTTCCAGAGTCTGTTTCCAGTTTTACACTTAAGAAACAGACGAGAAAGTTTTCCTGCAGGACAATTTAACATTCATTTGTGTAAAAAGATTATAAAATCTAAGAAGCGGTGCATATGTTATACGATAACAAGCGGCTGTGGATTTATTGTGGGCTTTTTTATGACTTGCTAATTTGACAGCAGACTTGTTGAGGTAATGGGTTTTTGATGGAAAATAAATATCACTTTTCAGAGTTTTTGACAGTGATATAAGCAAATATAGACGAAATTCTTCTCTCGGTTTCATCGTGATGATGAAACTGGATAATCGTTAACTGGATCGTTGTTAGATAAATCTGGTAATAATAATAATAATAATAATACTTTTCGCTCTCACACGCTCGCTGCAGACTGAAATACATATCAGAGAGGTAAGAACACAAAGAGGCGGGCATTACCCGCGATTAACAACCGAGCGCCAGAGCTCTCTGAGCGGGAAGCGGCCATGTTTGCGATGATTAGCAGGCCAACCCCTCGAGGCTTTCTTTAATGAGGCTACACACCGAGTTAACAAATCATAACAAATTTTAATGCAGCATCTGAATTAATTAAGCTCTCAGTCAGAGACGCAGAAGGCTCCCTCGTCTGTGTATGACCCAGCGAGAAGTGTGCTAATGATTCTTTTCAGGTTCAGCGCTTACACGTGTAATTAACTCCCATTAATAGCCTGATAAACGAAGCACTTTGCGAAAGGAAGGTGTCGTCTCAATAAAGGCTGCGGTATTTTACTTCTACCTCGGCTTCCAGAATTTTTTTTTTATTCTGTTATTTAATCCGTTACCAGATGCTAATTTTAATCAACCAAAAAAAATATAAACAAACACTTTTTTATACTTTCTTGAAATGATTTCTGTTTTTACGTCATTCTTCACACGACTCGTCTATTTCCACTTGTGATTCTTTGCAAATGATTCATTTCTGAACATGTGGAATCGGTTAAATCGAGTCATTTATTTTCACTTGCTTTAGAAATGTTTTAAATGATTCCTCAATCGTGATTAATTCCTTTCCCACCTGATTTCCTTCAGAATTTATTCTTTCTATTACACACAGGATTATAAATCCTTTATCTTTCCACATATTATTCACATGATAACATGTAGAAAAAACATGCGAATCAAACGAAAGGCTCCTGCACCCGAGATACTGCGCTGGTTGTTTCCAGAAGAAAGAGAGATCCGAGAAGTGGCGAGGAGTGTGGAGTAAAAGTAAGCGTGACTGTGTTTATGTGTGTGTGACTTTCTTTGCCCCTCTGGGACTTGCTCTTTCCCTTTCCATCAGCTACCACTTTCAGGAGGCGTGCAGTAATTTCATGGCTGGTTGAGAGCGAGCGAAACCTCACTGTTCACTTCCACCTCGCCTCCAGCCTTTTAATGAAGTTATTAATCCAGCAAACAGAAAACTCTTCCCTCTCTCTAATGCTGCGCTGTATAATTCACACGCCACGTCTGCAGCCCAACCACAACAAACCGTGTAATGAGAAATTTTTTTTTCTTTTTAACCCAAAACTTTGGCGAGAGCCAGAAACAAATGTCGGGGTTTCTTCTAAAGGGTCGTGCTTTTCTAAAATTGCTGTACAGATCCTGTAAACACAGACAATTGCTATAAAATCTTCCTCTGGAATTGTTATACTATTCCTATTAACACGGGTTAAAAAGGAAGCTCGGACAACTAATTAGACATCAGAGTTTTCTTATACTGTTTCTTGATTTTTATCGACGTTGGATTCGACCTAAACTCGTGTTTCTTGGCATGCCTTCAGTGATTAAGGGGCTCAAGCACCTCAGTGACAGTTTCAGTGCTTCTGTCAGGATGATTGAGTTTGTCTGCATTAAAGCGTTAATGCTTTCTGGGTTGTTTTATAAAATGCCGGAAGCATTTATAAAGAATATCGGGGAACCATGCGCTTTTGCAGCATTTTTTGTTGGTGAGATATTAGCGTTGCAAATATCTAAATCTTGAAATTGAGACACAAGGAAGTGCATATTGTGATGCATTAGTTACATTCTGTATGGGCCGACACAAATTTGCAACCAAAATGCTAATTATGTAATTTATAGCTGATCAGATCGATCTTATAATGCTTCCATTTACACACAAGAGCACGAGTGCGATACGATCCACAAGCAGTGCGTATTGTTGTGCATGTGCTTTATAGGTTGTGCACAGAATAAACAAGGATCTGTAAATAAGGAGGTTTAAAACAACTGTTTTAAATACAATTTATTTTATTTTAGCAGAAATTTTGGCCATGGTCTACTAGCTAAAAGGCTAAATGACAGTTAGCTTATAAACTGTGCTGTGGTTGGCTAATTCCTGTTTAAATAGAAAATGTTGCATGCTGGGACGCCACCAACATTCTAGGTTTATCACGCTCGGCTAGCGTTAATACCGATACCTTGTTTTGATTGCGCAAATACATAAATAACATAAATACAAATTCCATGTGGGCCATACTGGGACAAATTAAATGTCAATACCAAGCAACGGTATTCCGAAAAATGATTGACAGCATACAGTAGATCTACATGGACTGCACCTCCACTTACTGATCCGAACATCATTACAACAGCATGTCATGCTGACAGAAAACACTTTTGGGTATTCACAGCGAAGATGCTATGTGGACTTTAAAGCTGTGGGGAGGAAGTGGTGGCTTAGTGGTTAAGTGTTGGACTGACACCAGAAATACCGGGGTTCAATTCCCAGCACCAACAAGCCACCACTGCTGGGCCCCTGAGCAAGACCCTTAACCCCCAATTGCTCAATTGTATAAAAGAAATAGCTGTACCTCGCTCTGGATAAGGACGTCTGCTAAATGCTGTAAATGTAAGTTGTCAGCAGGCTGAACTTCCATCATCCAACCCCCTGTGACTGTATATGACTACAGAAAAGACACTGCTCATAATCACACTACCTGTTTTTTTTTTATTTAAATAATTTATAAAACACTGGTAAAGGTAAAGAGTCCCTCAAATAAGGATGGGTTCCCTTTTGAGTCCGGTTCCTATCAAGGTTTCTTACTCGTACCATGTAAGGGAGGTTTTCCTTGCACTGGTTGCCCCAGGCTTGCTCACTAGGGATGTTTTTAATACCATCCGATTTTTTGTTTCTAATGTTAATTGTGTATCGTTACTTATGTTCTGTAAGGCTGCTTCGAGACAATGTCCAGTGTTAAAAGTGCTTTATGAAAAAAAAGAACCATGGTTTTACTACAAAAACACGGTTTTACTGTGGTTTATCAATGCATTAAAACAAAATATGGTTTCACTATAATAAAGCACACAATCAGAACAGATGCGTGATCCTCCCAATATGGCGTCTGATTACTAAGATTACCCAGAATTCAACATCATCCTAACATTCTCTATACTGTTGTCTAATTTTAATAAATAAAATATGTGAATCAGAGAAATGCAATGCGATGTACATTTAGAAATTATTATTATTTATATTTTATTATTTTCAGAATCATGACGAAGGAAAAACAGCGCTAACAGGTGAAACTATTGTTAGCTTTGAACTGTGCATAAAAATGACTTTTGGGTTTTTTAGTTCTGAAAAAAAAGGCTCCATAAGAAATATTATATGTGTAATTTAGTACTACTATTGGCAAACAAGTGTAAAGTGCAAAATAACCAGTCTAGTTTTACAGTATTCCTGAAAAGTAGCTATATCATGTAACAAGAAGTATTTTATTAAATAAAAAAAAAAATTTAAGTGTTTAAGTAATTTATACTAAATTTATTTATTTATTATTTTTTTATTTTTATTTTTTTCTTATCCTCTCTTATAATTATGCATTAAATATTGGAATGTAAATTTATGTATTACTCTGTGGATTAAGTTAAAAATAAAATAAAATAATAAATAAATAAAACTATTGCTTTAGTTGTGGGATGGGCTCGGCTACGGTACGGCGCACCTGGCAACGCTGTACGGCGCACCGCGAGGCTCAAACCCGTAAGCGTAAAACAAAAACGCGCAACTGGTTTCGGTCTCTGCTGTCAGTGTTCAGATCGCAGCTCAGCGAAACGGCGCTGGGATTCAAACCGCGCACTGAGGCAAAATCTCCGCTCGACTCGGGTTCTATTTGACTCGGATGGTGTTTGGGTTTGGGATTGAAATTGTCCGATTTTAGCAGCTACAGTATGTCCCGGAGGAAACAGAGGAACCCGCGCCAGTTTAAACGGCAGGGCGCACCGATGACAGGTCATTTCTTTATTTCTATATTATTATTATTATTATTATTATTATTATTTTTTCTGTTTTGTCTCTGTTTTATCTCTTTACGCAGCTCTTTTTCTCTTTTACTAGTGTGTTTGGGACATATTTATCTGTTATTAATTAAAAAACCTTCCAGTCTCAGGCGATGAAATTAACTTTTTATATATAGACCAATATTATTTAAAAAATATACATTATTTATTCTATTTTCAGTTTTTCTTTTTATTACCCCCAAAACATCAATGCACCACTTTGAAACACGCATTTCTGATAATGCAACAATGACAGGATTAATAATATAATATAAAAATAATATTACACCTGATCTTAAATAAACTTAGGGGGGAAAGGTCGAAAAAGTAATGTATGAAATAACAGTTTGTATTGAGTTTATTTTCCAACAAAATATAATTTTAATGTATTAATTGTTTTAAATAGTTTTACACAAATGGACTAATTATTAAAAAAAAAAAACAGGTTTTAAATTGGAGATCTAAAGGAATATAACGGTGCGTCACTGAAGTTACCGTAAAAACCAGATTTTTTAGGTTTGGTATTTAATAATAATAAGATATATATTTAAAAAAAAAGATATAAACTATATATAGGATATATATCTATATATATATATATATATATATATATATATATATATATATATATATATATATATATATATGTATATATATATATATATATATATATATAGATATATATAGTTATACAAATATATATAGTATATATATAAAGTACAAAAATGTTTTTCAGACTTCAATTCTTCCAGAATTAATTCTCAGTCATTTGTAATAAATAAATGTGATCCAGATCTAATAGCGAAATAATTTATAATTTTATTGTCTATTTGCAGTCTATGTATTGGATCTTTCACCTTAGAATCATCATTTGCATAATTTGCATAATAGGAAGTGACTTTATCCTGCTGCCGTTAGTTTGTTTGGAAATACTCTGATTAGTACAATTTATTTGATTGTAGCTTGTTTATTCTTTTATAAAACCATGTGATCTCTTTAAGAGTTTGCACCTGAAAAAGGTCATTATGCAGTTTTTTTTGTAAATCTCCCCCCAACATATTGCCCTGTTATCTAAACCTTGGCGATTGCCCCACTATTTTCATATTTTGCCTATTCCGCTCTCCATGGCGTCCCTCTGGTGCCCAGATAAAAAGCGAGGGTTTAAAGAGCTCCATTAATTTGCCCTGATGACTGCAGCGATAAGAGCAGATAATGGACTTGATAAAACATGTGTGTGTGATAGAGAGAGAAAGGGAGTGTGTGAGTGTGTGTGGGGGAGCTGAGATATCATCACACACATGATTATTGCCATTAAAATTCCAGCTCTGCAATCTGCGCCGCACTGATAATCCTCTCGCGGCGATAAGACAAAGAAAATCTTCTCTCTTTATTAGGTCTTCTGGATATTCTGATAATATAGTGATAAATTTTGTATTTCTCCTGGTCGCCTTTTTTTAAAGAGAGAGAGAAAGAGAGGGAGAGAGAGGGAGAGAGAGAGAGATCTGACTTTCTTTTTCCTCCTATACCTTCCGTCTCGTCCTCTTCTGATGTGACAGGGTCATCTTTTTTGCCTCCACCCCCTTAACCCTCCCCCACACTGGGATTTTATTGTAATAAGAGTTAGATCTGAGAGGCAGATAGTGATGTAGGAGCATATTATCATCTGTTATCTGTTCTTCTTTCTCCACTGAGCCAAACCAGCTGGTAGTCACTTTTTATCACCTCGTTCGTGACCGGCGGGGCAGTAAATTTGCCCCCATTGATGGGATAAATCTATGACAGTGGATTAAAAGAGTGTGATGAGGGGGAAAAGCATCTCGACTTTGCACTAAAAGAGGAAGTCCATCTCTCATGTCCATGTCCATGCTGAGTTCTGATGTTTTCTCAGAATCCTGTACAGGAAATAACTACAACTTCTTTAAACATCTATCTATAATTTGCACCGTTTTGTCTGAATGACATTTGCATTGCTGGCTTTTGGCCACAACTGTTAAATTCAATGAAGTGGTTGAAAGTGTAGGGGTCTTCCACAGGGGCCCAGCACTGACCGTCTGGTTGTGCTGGGAATTAAACTCAAAATCTTCCAATCAGCAGTCCAACAGCTTAAAGCTACCACTTCCCCATCGTAAGGAAAACTGTTGAAAAATAAATGCAATGTAATACTTTTTAATTAGTACCAAGAAAATAGAGATATTTTACAATTTAATGTCCAGTTAAAGTCCATGCTGAACTTTATGATTCTCCATTCTGATTGGTCCAAATGCGTTGATTCATTATTTATTACAGAATCAATTCAACCCCCAAAATACCTTCTTTTCACTTTAACTGACACAGTAACACCGTGAAATTAACCACATCACTACATGAAACATTAGGCGAGTATCAGCAGCGCTAACACACATTTCCGGAGGTAACATTTATTCGAAACATGCTTTATGTTTAACTTCTTGTTGTTAGTGGTTATACAGTGATAATAGACTATATGCACACGATGGGGCGATGACGTACTTCTGCTCAGGTGCCTCCAGTATCCTACCACACGGATACACTGGCGGCTTTGTAGCTACACAAAAACAGTACAATCTGTAAAAAAAAAATACACAAATCTGTTACAATATAATAAAATTGTGATTATATAAGTACAGCCGGAATGTTTAAAAAACATAAATATGGGATATAAATCTATGAATCTTAAATTGTAGCCATTTTTTAATTGATTATTATCATTTACTATTTACAGATAATTAAGCGATACTTTTTTTGAATCGCAACTATTCGCAGAAACTTGATCTGACAAACAGAATCTGTCCCGTAAACCAGCTCTGCTCTGAATCTGCAGAATCTTCAGCGCTCAAACCGAGATTGACAATAACATCAGAAAATTAGTGTGTGATTGTAATATAATAGTAGACAAACAGACACAGACACACGTTATCATTAAAGCTACACTGCTGCGCTAGCAAGCATATCTCGTGTGGATGTGCATAATGGTGGTACACCATACCTGCTCAGTTGATTAGCTCTGGATAAAAGCGTCTACCAAATGCCGTAAATGTTGTGTATATCTAGTAATCTTAGTTAAGCAGAACTTAAACTGCTGTTATGCTAAATAAAGTCTATCGTATAATAATCTAAACAGAGTGAAGGGGATCTGCTGTCTATCCCAGCTGTCAGTGAGTGAGGGGCAGTAGTACACACTGCACAGATAAACAACCTCACACACACACACACTCACACTCACTCCTATGTGCAATCTAAAATCACTTATCAATCTAACGTACATGTTTTTGAACTATGAGAGGAAACCGGAGAACCCGGAGAAAACCCAGAAAGACCCCTACAGGGGATACGAACCTGGAACCTTCCTGCGATGAGACCACATTGCTAACTTGCTAAGCCACCTTGCTGCTCACCTCTGGCACTGAACTCATTGCCATAATGGTGGTCTTGCGTGCAAATATCAAAAAGGACCACAAGATGGTGCCATGTATTGGTGGATCCGATACTCAAAAAACGATATCTGATTATAAAAGAGGCTGAAAAGTAGTTTGAACTGATTGTTGATCGATGTTTTTTGTGCACTGAGACACTGATATTGGATTTAAAATAAAGTCACATAATTGTTTTTCAGACTTCAGAAGATAAATGTCGTTATATATTGTTTATATTACCTCCGGATTGCTGAATATGGAGATTTGTTGTCTAACCGATTCCCGCCTCGAGCATGTAACAACAAACCCCCCCACCCCCCGCCCTCCCCCCACCTCTCTCTTCATTTGTGAATTTTTTCTGTCACTTTTCTGACGTTCGGCTGTCAGAATCCGATAAGTTTCTTTCATTATTATATCCTTTTTCCGAAACGTCAAGGTTTGTCAGCTCATCCTGATCCCCTTTTTTCTTTTTTTTCAAAGCCATTTTTGATTATCTTCATCTGCCAACTGTCAGCGCTCCGTCTCGGTCTGATCGGAGTAATATAAAGCGGGGGTTATTGTGTGCCAGCTTTCTCAGCAGCATCTGTTCCCCACTAATGAGCTATGAAGTGCTGTGGCTCACTGGCCTAGCGAACAGGAGGAGTCTGAGACGAGCGCCAGAGCCTGAGCCAGAGCAGCCAACTGTCTTCTGTTGCTTTTGTGTGCGCTTTAGCGTCTCTCTCACCAGTCATAATGGAGATGTTTATCAGAGTTAGTGAGTATAAAACAGGATCAAACACAGGATGATCCTGAGCGAGCGTTAAAGACGAACTCGCATGGAAACACTTTAAATATGTTTATATTTTAATTACACAACGATCAGATTCAGTCCAATAAATTGATTGGACAACACTTTCCAGAAGTGAGTATGTTCAGTCTAATAGGAAGTATAAGCTCAGTGGGTTCGACTGCTGATCGGATGATCATGGGTTCCATTCCCAGCACCACCTGGGCCACCACTGCTGGGGACCCTGAGAAAGGTCCTTAGCCGTTGACATTTCTGTTGGACAAATGGGATAAATGAGACCATACTAGGTTCTTTCACTGTGTGTGTGGGTGTGTGTGTGTGTGTGTGTGTCACTCTGCTTGTCTGTATTCGCCACATATATTAGCATCCTTAGCAGCAGTTCCACCAAAGCAGTCACTACAGCATTTACATTCCTGTCATTCAGCAGATGTTGAAGAAGAGATCATGAAGAAAAGTGTAACAACCCCAAATCAAGTGCAACATAATAATAAAGCAATTTTTTAGCTGTTAGCTGTCGTGCTAAATATTTGAGAAAGAGGGTGGGTCTTCAATCGTCTCTTGAACACAGTCAGTGACTCGGCTGTTCTGACATTGATGGGTAGTTTATACCACCATCTTGGTGCCAGAAGAGAGAGAGAGATCTTCCTTGAGGCAGACCTACCTTGCGTCTTATAGGATGGTGGGATCAGGTAAGCGGTGTGTGTGGATATGAGGGGACGCGGTGTGATGCAAGGGGTGATGAGTGCTTTAAGATAAAACAGTTACTATAGCAGGAAAAGACATGGCAAATGTTACAACATTATAGATTGACTTTACATTTGACATTTAATCAGCAGAAAAACATTTTTATTAACCCCTGTTAAGACTCCAAACCTCGACACTACAACCACAACTGTACCACATACATCATCTGGAGCAGTTCACAATCAATATTTATCTAATAACATCACAAAAACATTAAAGAGATAAATAAAATATATAACACATTTAAAGGCTGTAAGTCCGTGTTACCGGTCGGCGGCGCTGGTCTGGTAGCTTAAGGGTTAACCAAAGTCTCCTCACTATGTCTTTTTTTGTCCTCACTTTTTTTCCAGAAAAGTCCACCTTAAAGACATATTTTTTAGTTTGTCTGAGACCAAGTTAATTTCTCCGCCTCTGTCAGCCATTATGGCCGTAAACATTCTAATTTAACTGTACAGACGGGTTTTGCTAACCGGGTATTGCTGTGCAATAAAACTAGGGTTAAAAATGTGCAATACCCTTTTACTCTCTTTTTTATTGTTACTTTTTTATTTCTGGTTTACTTAAAATTGCAAAACTAGAAATTTTTGTCACCAAAACAAATTCTTACTTTGGCTAACCCTGGCTATAACATTTTTTATCAACCAATCAGAGGACGGAAACATTTTGATGTCATTATGCGCCAGTTAGCAGGCTTTGGGAGGCGGGTTTAGAAATCTGATTGGTTAAAAAACAGTGTTTACCCAATGATCAATCTGCCACTGCTGATATAGTGTAAGTTCCACGGGCAGCGCTACTGATTCTGAGGGCAGATTAGATTAACATGGCAACACATAGAAACTGAAATCTGATTGGACAAAAAATAGCATCCACTTACACGTACTTGAAGCAGTGCAGCAGAGAAACACTATGAAAGACGAATAAACTGCTGAAATGAAGAGAATAAACTTCTGGAATAAATTAATACCATTTAATGGAACTAATATTAGAATTTAGGTTGTAAATGTAGGTCAGTTTGTGATAGTGTTTTAGAACAGAAGAGAAGGACATACTGATCCGGACTGGACAACACTGATTTTCAGTACTGTTACTAACTGCATTAAAAAGTTTTCTCAGTTGTTGTTGACACATGATGTATTGTAGTAATGTTGTCTCTGGTAGGCTTTCAGTGCTATTTGGCTACAATTAGCATTTAACAAGACATCCCACTGCACCTTTAATTAATAATAATAATAATTTCCATCTTAGTAAGTTGGGGTATGGACACAGCAGGAAGGGTTAAGCGTCTTGCTCAAGAACCCAACAGTGGTTGGCTTGCTGGTGCTTGAACCCAGGAGTTTGTGGTCTTCAGATCAACAGCTGGTGGGGTTTGAACCCAGTGCTTCTTGGTCTCCAGATCAGCAACTCAGCATCTTAACCATTTGAGCCACTACTGCCCCTAAGTGTGTAACATTAGTGTGTATCTGTCAAAATGGTCAGAAAGTGAGAGATGGAGAAGAAAAGGCACTAGAAACATTACACAGAAAAAACAAGCTTTCCAGACAGACAATGGGAAGTATTTGTGATTGTATGTAGTCTAGACCTTCATAGACCTGTAGTCTAGGCCAGTCTGGACCTTCATTCCAAGTGTTGTGTGTTTGAGACAGTTTTGTCAGCTTCCTGGTTTCTGTACAATAAAAATAAAGCTGTATTCCAGCTGTAGCTTTTCCTACTGTGCACTCGTGGCACATTTCAATACATTACAATGAAGAAGAAGAAACCCAAAAGCATAAGATTATTGTTACGTATTTTTTATGATGATGGTCAGTGATATCGAGATGTTTTATCACACACTAACAGCCTTAATAGAGACAGAGTTACAAAACAATGGTGTCTCGAATTAATATCAATGTTTTTACACATGTCGTGTAGAAAAAAATGAGATCGGATGTTTATTGTGTTTATTGGACAGCCCCTAATCGCTATCAGCCACTTCAATCTCAAAGACATTTATCACTCACACCATCATGGCCAGGAAGCTCGATGCTGATTGATTATCAGACCTTTGAACAGAAACAATGACGCAATCGTTCAGTCTGGGTTACACAGGTCGGGCTTTTACTCGGCCGTGTCTTTGAAAGTACTAAACAAAGCATGGATTTTCCAATCAAAGCCTTTTCACGTTCTGATGACCGTTTCGATGACCGGGTCTAAACATCAACGAAGAGTTAAAAAAAAAAAACAAGTCTAATTATCTAATCTCTTTCTATTTCCTCTCAGTCCTTTTTGCTCCACCTCTTTTATTCTTTCTCATTTTTATAATTATGCAAATCATGAACGACATGGATGACAGATTTCCTTAGTATCGCATCGCTAAGCGCTAACACTCGATTCTCCAGTACGCATAGAAGAGCCGTATACAAGGTGTTGTCGTGATGATCGAAAAGAACGAGAGAAAAATGGAGAGAATAAGAAAAAAGTGCTGTATTTATTATGTGTCGCAGCATTTTGGTTTCTGTTCATGTCTGACTGCAGTGTAATCATTCTTCCTAATCTCATTTACAGATCAAAAACAAAGAAAGCGAGTGTTTGAGATTAGGCTGGCAACCCAGTGGGGCCACACACACTAGGGCCACTAAATGGTTCTGCACTAGTTAAAGACCTACCAAACTGAGATTCATCTCTCCGAAAAAGTATCCTTCTCTCTCTCTCTCTCTCTCTCTCTCTCTCTCTCTCGCTCTCTCTCTCTCTCGCTCTCTTTCTCTCTGTGTTTGTTAGCGAGATCTAGGAGTCGCGCCACTGAGACTGAAGCATCCGCTTCCTGTGCCAAAGCGGCCCGCTGTGTGATTGATGCGGTGTGTTAGTGCCTACAGGGAAGCATGCTGAGTCCAAATTTTATACATAATCCTCCACAAACTCATACACACACACATGGTGTAAAAATCACACTAAATGAAATCCACAGCTATAACATTTACCTCAGAGTTGTTGAGATTTGCGGAACGGCTACAGCCACAAATGAGATCAATAGTATAAGAATCAATCCTGGATGTAAAAATAATTATCATCTGATTACTTTTTGTCCAAAAAAACCAAAAACCAAAAATATTTTGCTATGATCAAGCTGTTAGAAATGACAGAGTTTAGACAGCTAGGAGCAGCTTAGCCTCAGGAGAATAAGCTAGGATGCTAGTTCGCTAGGATGCTAGTTCGTTAAATGCTTTTTACCCACCGTAGTTATCTTCAGAAAAAAAACAGGAAGTAAACAGCGTTTTTTTTTCTCCTGCAGGTGTGTTAGAGAATGAAGTGGACTTGGAGGATGGAGAAAGTGACGAGAAAGAGATTCTTAAGGACAAGGAAGCAACTTTAAACCCAGAATTAACCCCTGAGAGCGTTCGGGATGAAACCGTAGACCACTCCAGCACAGGTGAGGCGGCCATTTTGAAATCTGTGTATTCATAAGCACATTTCTGAGCAAACCGCTGTGTGTATTCCTCATAAATACTACAGCACTTCCTCTGGTACATACCTCCATTCATCGAGGAGAGCTTATAGCCATTCTTTAATTTCCTACACCTGTTTTATATCTTCTAGCATTTCACCACCACCGATCCTGTTAAACAAGGAATGAAGCTGTCATACAGCTACCAATAAACAAACTGTTTTAGTAGCACAATAATATATACTACTAATAATAATAATAATAATATCACCGTAAGGCTCTGCTCCCCTATGGTACTGAGACGGGCAGAGGGCACAGAAAGGTGAATGGAAGAAAAGCATCTAAGAGAACAGTAGGAAGTGGCGATGTGAATTAGATACAGATAAGGATGTGTATGGAATGATTTTAAATTCGATTCTGTATTTTAACAAAAGCGAATGTAGTTTCTGTAAAACAGGGGTGATGTGATGAAAAGAGAGGGGGTTTGGTGATGATGCTGGCAGCTGAATTTTGGACCAATTGGAGCTTATGGAGGGATTTCTGAGGGAGACCAAAGCGGAGAGAATTACAATAGTCAACCTGAGAGGAAACCAAGCTGTGAACAGGAATAGACGTGGAGTGGGTGGAGAGGCAAGGACGAAGACGATTCAACAAATTTCTAATCATATAAATTAACTGACAATAAAATGAAGTTTGTATTGTTTAGGGGAGATTTTTTCAGAGATTTGAAGTCATGTGATTGACTGAACACACCTGGGGCATCTTCAGGCCTCCTGTGAAGTATTTTTAGGGTTTTTTTTTAGGTTTTTGGGGGAATTATAGGGCACCTTTAATATTTTTTTATGGTATTTATGTCTAATTTCAGCCTCCTTTGAGATATTGTAGTGTTTCATTAGAGTTTTACTAGAGATTTTAAGGCTGTGTTTGGCTTCCTAACACAGGATGTCTTCAGGGTTCCTTTGGGGATTTATTTATGGATCCTTCAGGGCTGCATGAAGCCTCGTCTAGATCTGCTTCAAGGTTCCGTTTGTTGACAGCTGTACTCTGTTTCTATAAAAACAAACAGTTTAACCTTTGACCTCTCTGCAGGTGAAAGTCAGGAAGCAGAGAAAGAAGTCAGTGAAGAAGATAAAAGGAAGAACCCGAGCAGCCCATCAGGGTTGAACCCGTGGGACGGCCCCAGTAAGTCCTTATCCAACTCTGCTGAGGTTTTTCTGCTCTGTAGATGTTTTAACTTTTATAAAATCTGACATTGTTCTGTAATTAAACCGCTGCTTATTAAACGCTAATAAGCGTCACTGATCATCCCTAAAGCCAATAAAAGACATCATTACATCACTTTTATCTGCTTTATACCGTTGCACGATGATGATGATGATGATAATGAGATTTTTAGCTGTTTTATCTCTCCCTCACTCTCTGTGTTCCCTCTCTCTCTCTCTCTCTCTCTCTTTCTCTAGCTTCTAGCGGAACATGATTAGCCGAGTGATTTTTAACAATAACGCTTCTCCGTGTAGTTTTTATCTGATTATGTTTTTGTTCTTGTTCCTGGGTGAAATGTGAGCTCAGAGCTGTAATTATTTCCCCTGTGGGTTTTTTTGTAGTTGTGTGTGTATGCGTGTGTATGCGTGTGTGTGTGTGTGTGTGTGTTATCTCGAGTTGTTACGCTCACACACACCCAGTGTTCTGAGTGTGTCACTGATGAAGCAGTATTGATTTTGTCGCTGTTAGTCTTTTGGAGGGATATACTGGAGAATGGACAGACAGGTGGGTAACGGTTCGGAAAATGAGAAAGACAGTTGGACAAAAGGAAAGACAGACACATCGGAAAAAAAGGATAGACAGATCCAAAGATCAAAAAGAAGGACACAGAGACAGAAAGAGAGACATACAGGTAGACAGATGAAGAGACATAAATAGACAGAGTGACAGAGAGAGAAACATAGGCAAAGCTAGATATAAAGTAAAAGAGACAGATGGACAGAAAGGAGGAGATATATAAATAGTCAGACAGACAGATTAAAAAGGAGACAAATAAATAAATCAAAGAGTCTGAAAGACAGACAAAAAAGAGACAGATAAACTGGAAAAAAGAGACAGATAAACTGGAAAAAAGAGACAGATAAACTGGAAAAAGAGACAGATAAACTGGAAAAAAGAGACAGATAAACTGGAAAAAAGAGAGCGATAAACTGGAAAAAAGAGACAGATAAACTGGAAAAAAGAGACAGATAAACTGGAAAAAAGAGACAGATAAACTGGAAAAAAGAGAGCGATAAACTGGAAAAAAGAGAGCGATAAACTGGAAAAAAGAGACAGATAAACTGGAAAAAAGAGACAGATAAACTGGAAAAAAAGAGACTGGAAAAAAGAGATAAACTGGAAAAAGAGAGGACAGATAAACTGGAAAAAAGAGACAGATAAACTGGAAAAAAGAGACAGATAAACTGAAAAAAAGAGACAGATAAACTGGAAAAAAGAGACAGATAGGGTACAATAAATGTAACTGTTCCGTATTGATTAATAACGGTGTATATTTTCATATATAAATTGTAAATGTTACTAACTTTATAAGAAAATCCCAACAGTGACTGAAGCCACATAAAATAGTGGGTTAATTAATTATGACATCTTACTAAAATAAACACAACACAACACAATATTACACCCTGTGCAAAAAGGCTTTTATTTTAAACACAGCGTGTGACACACGCAACAGGTGCAGTGGCCATTTTGTTTGTTTTGTGTAACGTTTGCCTCGTGTTAGCACAGATGTCATGATTTAAGATCAGCAATATTCTTAATTCTAATCTACTTAATCTACATTCAATGTTTCTGTTTTATTCCTGAGGTTAATTCTGGTTAAAGTTCTGTCCGTTTTACATGTCTGCTTTCCAGAGTTTTGTCGAAAGGCTGTTAACAAGTCATTTAAGTTGTTTAATTGTGACGAATATATTTAGATGAACAGCGTGAAGTCTCTCCGTATTCAAATGAAACTGTTGAATCTAATTATTATTATTATTATTATTATTATTATTATTTATTATATTTAAAATGTATAAACATTTGCCATAATGTAAAGAAATGAAAATGGAAGTTAAAATTGAATCCAATGCTAAACTGGTGGGTTTTTTTTACACAAACTCCATCAATAGCCAAACAGGTCCCCCGTGTCACCACGGAGACATTTGATGACGTGTAGGTGACGGTTTCTATCCTGTTTCTCTGAGTTCAGCGCAGCCTGCAATGCAGCTGAATTAAAACATCACCCCGTTAGAGTGAATGTGCCAATAATAATATAGATAAAGACACAGATAACGAGACTAATCTACACGGAACAATGCGGCGTGCGCCTCACTGATTGCTCACATCGCCGCCCGTATTCAATTAAGCCGCTCGTGCTGCCGTATTAATCATCTTTTCAGCAAACAAGTCACCGGTAATTAAAGCCGAGCCGCCGGATAAAGGCCTGTTGCTGGATCATCGTTCTGTTTATCAGCCTTACACACACACACACACACACACACACACACAGTGCTTCTTCGCTTGGAGGAGTTTGTAAGATTTTTTATTCAACATGTGCCAAAAAACAAACACAGGAATTTTTTTTTTCATGTAAAAGGATTTGGAAATTAAAAAAAAAAGAAAGAAAAACGGAACTAGACACCGTGTGATGCACTGTGTTCGTAACGAGAAGTTCTGTCTTTTCGTTTTTTCATTATTTACAATGCAAAAGTTTTTATTTAATGTGTTTTTATTTTTATAGTAACCAAAAGTTATTCATGAAAGCAGGTTCCATCTTTTTGTCCAGTGTTTCTGAAGGGAGTCTCCGGTGCTGGTGTGTTGTAGTGAGTCGGGATGGAGTTTTATGAGTTTATGCTGTGATTTCTCAGGAACATGGACAGAACCTGAGTTTAACCCGAAATTAAAACCGAGCGACAAGAACCCTGGGTTGTAAAAAAGCCTTGTAGAGACAGACAGAGAGACATACAGACAAAGAGAGAGAGAGAGAGAGAGAGAGAGAGAAACATACCAAAGGAATACAACACTCCGATACCATAGACAGATACCTCATCGACAGAACTTTTAGTGGTGTGGAAATAGTTTCAAATAAATGATAACACCCAACACTTCGTCCAGTGAAAATATCGAGGTACAAATCGACATACTTATAGTACGAATAATCCAAAATGAAACCCTAAACGCGCAAAACGAGAGAAAAACGCAAGAGACAAGGCAAATAATAGTCCCACGAAACAAACATACAAATATCGGTATGATATATCGGCGAGTACTAGGAAAAAGTTTTATAATTGTTGTTTTGTTATTGTTATTCCTGCTAATAAAAAGAGAAAGAGAGAGAGAGAGAGAGAGAGAGAGAGAGAGAAAGAAAAGAGAGTAAGAACATAAGAGAGAGGGGGGAAAATGTTTGACAGAGAAAGCTAGATAGAAAGAGAACGAGAACGAGGGGGGGGACAGAAAAGCAAGAGACAGAGAAACTGGGAGGTAAGAGAATAAGAGAGTGGGGAGGATATTTGACAGAGAAAGCTAGATATAAGGAGAGAAATAAAGATAGAGTGGAGAGAGGGTGAGAGAGTGATAGAGACTAATAGTGAAAGAGATAGCAATAGATAGAGAAAGAGAGAGAGTGGTAGAGAGAGAAAGAGAGGGAGAGTGATAGAGAGAGAGAGAGAGTGAGAGAGAAAGAGAGTGATAGAGAGAGAGAGTAGAGATCAAGAGAGAGAGTGGTAAAGAGAGAGAGAAGAGATAGAAGAATAGAGATAGAGAAGAGAGTAGAGAGAGAGAGCGAGCGTATAGAGAGAGAGCGTGAGAGAGCGAGAGAGAGTGAGAGAGAAAGAGAGAGAATAGAGTGATAGAGAGAGAGATGTAACGTGTGGATGAGTCTGTAGGACAGATCGCTCGTTCTGGGTATTATTTTCTAAAGATGTGTTAGACATTTTTTTCGAGCAGTATTATTTTCCACACAGTCAGTGCAGGAATCCAACATGGCTGTATTATTACCAGTCTCTGTAGCGAGTTCCAGCTCGGCGTAAATCTGTCCAACGAGTCCATCAGGAAATCACTTCACACTTCCACACTCCTGTACTTCTCTCTTCTTCGGGTGCCTGATTACAAACACAATCTCGCTTTCTCGTCACTGTTTTCTCTCTATCCCTCCTTCTCTCACTCTCAAAGAAATCACAGCGGAAAGGGAAAAAGGCGAACGAGAGAAGTCAACCAAGAAAAACCTCGCCACAATGAGCCGGAGAAATCTCTCTCTCTCTCTCTCTCTTCTTTTTTACGCTGAAGACGAGTCGTTTCCCAAATCCTCACACCCTATCAGACAAATTAAAGTAAATCAAGCATGAAATGAAGCAGGAGAGCCTGGAGATAAGGTCCCTCTAAGTCCTTTACTACAGATTAGACCTGGGGGGTGGGGGGTGGGGGGCTTAGTAGTGAGTAGTGGTCAGAGGGATGAAGAGGAAGAGAGTGAGAGAACGAGGACAAAACTAAATTAGAAAAAAGACATTTACATGTCTGGCATTTGAAGGTGTCAGATGATCGATTGAGGGTTAAGGGCCTCGCTCAGGGGCCCAGCAATTGCAGCTTGGGGTGTTGGAAATCAAACCCTACAATCCATTCATCCACCACTTAGAGAGAGAGAGGGAGAGAGAGAAAAAAGGGAGAGAGAAAGAAAAATAGAGAGAGACACATAGAGAGAGAGTGAGAGGGAGACAGAGGGAGAGAAAGAGAGAAATAGAAACAGACAGAGCAAGAGAGAGGGAGAGACAGATAGAGAGAGACAGATAAGAGAAAAGAGAGAGAGAAATGTTGGTGAACGTCATATGATAAGTAAATTTCAAAGTTTAAATGGAAGTGGGAGCTCATTGGTTAAGGTTTCTGACTGCTGATAAGAATATTGTGGGTTCAATTCCCAGCACCACCAAGCTGCCACTGTTCGTTTCTGACGATTGTCTCGGCAGTGCTTATTTTCTGTTTGTGAACGTTTCTTTGTTGTTGTTGCAGGAGAGCTGGAGGTGTGTATCATCGGAGCGGAAAAAGGCGTTCGTTCCCGTCAGGGTCTTCCTCCAGCCACCACATGGGGGCCGTTCAGTGGGAAAATCGAGCCGTCTTTAGGAGGAAATGATGACGTAAGACACTCTGATGATTTGTTCGCTTACAGTAGAAAGTTCCATCATTCCACAGAACACTGATCTGTTTATAAAAGGACACATCTGTCCTGACTTTCAGATGGAGTCTCCGGTTTTGTTGCTTTTTCCGATTTCCGAAGTCTTGAGGACTGTGGGTTTTAGACTCAGACACAGGGAGTGTGTGAAAAACACATGGAGTGTGGGAGGGACAAAGGGAGTTTGCGAGAGACACAGGATTTTGGGGGAAAGACACGGAAAGTGTGTTAGAGACACATAGAGCGTGTTAGAGACACCTGAAGTGTGTGAGAGACACATGGAGGATCTGAGATACACAGGAAAAAAAAGACACAGGGAGTGTGTGTGAAAGACACGTGAAGTGTGTGAGAGACATGGGGAATTTGCGAGAGACAAAGGGCATTTTGGGGGAAAGACAGAGAAAATGTGTGAGAGACACATAGAGTGTGTTAGAGACACCTGGAGAATCTGAGAGACACGGAAAGTGTGTGAAAGACACAGGGAGTGTGTGAGAGACACATGGAATATGTGAGAGGCAAGGAAAGTGTGTGAGAAACACAGGGAGTGTGTGAGAGACACAAAAAGTGTGTAAGAGACACGGGGAGTGTGGTGAGACACAGACTTTAAAGCATAGAACAAACAGAGAGAGAGACATGAGTGTATGCGCATGTGCGCGTCTGTGCGTGCAGCGATGCTTGCATGTGTGCGTCGCTTTGTGTGTGTGTGTGTGTGTGGTGTGCGCGTCACGGGTAATCTAATCTGCGCCCGTGGCAGGTTCCCCTCTCTGTATCGCTGAGCTTTTGTTGTTGCTCCTGTCAGAGTGGGGAGAGACCGATGGAGGCCTGCGCAGACCTGATAAGGAAAAAGAGGATTCAGCAGGAGAAAAAAAAAAGGAAAAGAAAGAGAGAGAGAGAGGGAGAAAAAAGAGAGAGAAAAAGAAAAGAGAGAGAGAGAGAGAAAAGGAAGAGAGAGAAGAGAGAGAGAAAGAGAGAGAAGAGAAGAAGGGGAAGAGAGGGAGAGAGAGAGAAGTGAAGTAGGAGAACTGTTTTCTCTCTTTCTCCTCCTCAGTGTCTTTAACAGTAATGTGCAACGCGCACGAACACCACACACACACACACACACACATGCTGCTCAGGTCAAGTTACCTATTTATTTTTTATATTACATTTTCTCTGCTCAGGAAGTAGTTTAATTGTTTTCTTTCTCAATTAATTGTTTTCCCCTTAATTTCAGACCATTCACAACACACACACACACACACAACACACACACACACACACACACCACACACAACACACACAACACACTATTGTTTATAGATTCTTTCTTTCTCTGCCTGCTTTTATTGAGCAGTGTGATGATGGTGATAATGAAGGTAAAATGTGTCTAAAGATCAAAGCTCACACTTCACCTTCTGCTCTTCTGCTCACTCACAAAGGAGCGAAAATCCCCAGAGGAACAAAACGAGACAAGAGAGAGAGAGAGAAAGAAAGAGAGAGAAAGAGAGAGAGAAGAGAAAAGGGGAGAGAGAAAAGAGAGGGAAAGGAAAAGAAAGAGAGAGAGAGAGAGAGAGAGAGAGAGAGAGAGAGAGAGAGGGGAAAAGAGAGAGAGGAAGAGATAGACTGAAAGAGAAAGGGAAGGAGAGAGAGAAAAAGAAAGAGGAAGAGAAATATTGAGAGATATTTTTCCTATTAAATCTGTTATTAGTAAGAAATACATTTTATCAGCAGGTAAAAATGCTTTTAAATGTAATAAACAGTCGCTTGTTTTTAATTATAAATATTAAACCCTGTAGAAAACGCTAATATCGTCGCATGATATGCGACGTCGAAGCAGTGCGAAAGCTGTATTAGAATACTTCAGTTTCAGGACCTCAGACTCTTCTGTATTCATGGTTCCTCACAGTGTTTTCTGCTCTGCTTTCAGGTGCCACTGGTTCTGACTGGAGGTCCAGGGTGGCTGACGGACATGACGTGGGTCAGTGCAGAGGACCTGAAGAATAACTGTGTGATTTATAGTAAAGGTAAGAGTCACTTCCTGTTTCCTGTTTCCTTCTGACCCTTCACACACACCTGCTGCTCAGGAATAAAGGTTGTGTTTTCATTCGTTTCTGTGATGCTCACGTGTAGGAGTGTTTAAATCTGATAAAACTGGGATCCATCTGTGACTCTGACCACAGGAAAGGAGGCGTTTAGTGTCTGAGTCACTGTAAAGGAGGCGTGGCCTTTGTTCCTGTCAGTCCCATTGAAGAAGGTGTGGCCTTTTTGCCTGTCAGTTACGTGGCCTCTAAATTATTTCTACCAAGTAGCTTTTTTCTGTACCTGTCAGTCAAACTAAACTAGTAACTGGTTGTAATGTAATGTCCAGGTAAAGGTGTGGTGAGTCAGTAAACTGTAGGCGTGTCAGAGTGGAGGCATGTGTCTAGTCCAGAGTAAAGGAGGCGTGTGTCTTAAGTCAGGCGTGTGTAAGGGTCAGAGTAAAGTAGGCGTGTGTCTCAGAGTAAAGTAGGCATGTGATCTGAGTCAGTAAAGTAAGAAGGAGGTGTGTCTAGTCAGAGTAAAGGCAGGCCGAGTGAGTGTCTAGTCAGTCAGAGTAGTAAAGGAGCATGTGTCTGAGTCAGAGTAAAGAAGGCCTGTGTGTCTGAGTCAGAGTAAGGGAAAGGCGTATCAGCTGTGTCTGTTCTGAGTCGAGTGAGGTGGCCTCTGTTCCGATCAGTAAAATGGTAAAGGGCGTGTGTGTCTAGAGTCAGTCAAAAAAGAAGGCATGTCTAAGTTGGCTGAGTCAGAGTAAAGAAGGCATGTCTTCTGTGTCTGAGTTAGATAAAGGAGGCGTGGCGTCTGTCTGAGTCACATTAAAGAAGATCTGATAACCTATTTTTAGCAAAGTAGGCAAGACAATTAACGGTTTGATTACCAGCACCACCAGGTTACTGGCTGGGCCACTCAGCAGGGCCCCCAACCACCAATTGCTCAGTTGTACAAATTAAATAAATGTCGCTCTGGATAAGAAAGTCTGCCAAATGCTGTAAATGTAATGTGATTAGTCAGCAAAAAGGAGGCGTGGCCTCAATTCTTATAAGTCACAGTGGAGGAGGCGGGGTCTCTGCACCATAAAGAGAGACATTTGTGCTTTTAAGGAACAAATGTATTGAAATATGTTTTTAAAAGAGAGAGAGAGAGAAAGAGAGAGGGAGAGAAAAGAAAGAGAGAGAGAGAGAGAGAGAGAGAGAGAGAGAGAAAAGGAGAGAGAGAGAGAGAGAGAGAAAGAGAGAGGGAGAGAAAAAAGAAAGAGAGAGAGAGAGAGAGAGAGAAAGAGAGAGGGAGAGAAAAGAAAGAAGAGAGAGAGAGAGAGAAAGAGAGAGGGAGAGAAAAGAAAGAGAGAGAGAGAGAGAGAGAAAGAGAGAGAAAGAGAGAGGGAGAGAGAAAGAAAGAGAGAGAGAGAGAGAGAGAGAGATTAAGGAAGCAGGAGTGTTTTCTCTTTTTCTGTACAGTGTCAGTCATTACTGTGCAACACACACACACACACACACATGCTGCTCTGGGTCAAGTTACCTATTTAACTTGACCTTATATTTAATTTTCTATACTTAATTGTTTTCTTAAATTTGACCATTCCAACACACACACACACACGCACACACACACTATTGGTTAAATCCTTTCTATTTTTGTTAAACAAAAGGCTTTATTATCAGACTCCCCCCTGCTCTACGAAGATAACTCCATCAGTCGCTGTTTTTTCCACGAACTGTAAAACATATATTCCTTTTAAACTTCCTGACCTTCTCATTCATCTCCAGTGACTTAATGGATGAATGAGTATGTGTGTATGCAACGCAAAAAATAAAAACAAAGGAAATCAAAGATTTAAAAGCCATTATTACTCTTAATCAGAACACAGAGAGGCGGCTGGGGGGATGGGGGGGGGTAATAATAGCCAAACAACTCCAACAATGTCATACTTCCTTATCAGCGCAGTCTAACAGCAGCATGGCTGCGAGGAGGTGGAGAGCGGCACTGAGATCATGTTTAATTAAGAGACATGGCAAGTGAACCAGGGGAAGCTGAACGGGGAGCGGTTAACGAATCAGCAGAGGATGAAAAGATAGCTGGAGGAACCTGTGGTGTTATGGGTAAAAGCCTCGTTTATTCCACCTGCTAGTCTGTTGCACTGACACTCCTTACTGAAGACTCCTTACTTAGAGAATCTCATTAAAGTGTCCTGTGACATTATTTATTCCAGTCTGGTTATGATATTATTAGATCAGATTGTGGGAATTACCCATAATGCAATGTGAGCATTTGTAGTAATGTGGTGATAATTTTCTGGTTAACCCGCAGGCTGTTCACAGATAAGACACAACGCTGGGAAATCGTCTGACGGTTAAAAGTAAAACGGTTAAGCGTGTGTTCTTCTAACTGCTCTCAATCCGGCCCGAGCTATTTCTTCTTCTTATCTCAAGTGACTGTCACGCTGGAAGTGTCAGGGTGCAGGGGGGGAGGGAAGGCGTGAGATTACGCAGCCTCCAAATGGCCGGGTTTGATCACGCCGGATGAAGGGATGAGGAGGTGACACGGATTAAAGGGATGAAGCTTCACTGCATTCCGGTCATTAGATAGCAGAGACCTCATCATCTGGGTTGGGATTTATCGTCTTTTGCTCTGGCTGACACTCCGATCCAGATTATACTCTTACTTCCTGTTTGTCTGACTGGTAGAGTTACTAACCGAGAGTTTGTAAAGGGAAAAGGGAACAATACTGTGGTAAACAGAAGCACCCTGTAGTGTATAAGTGTGAACGAGTGCCTTCAGGTTTTTGTCATTGTTGTGGCTAAAGTTGTTTTTCTCCTTAAAATTTGCACTTCGACTTTCCAAAGTTTTAAGGCGTCTTAAAAATGCCTGTTAAATTAGCCCACACTGATTTCTGTACTCTAATCAATAATTCCAGCATCATCACATTAACTAGATGTGACATAATTAACCGATGACTAAAAGAAAAGTGGCAAAAATCTGTGTCTTCCGTTCAGTGGCAGGCGGTGCATTTGGTAGCTGGACCTTCAGTGTGGATTTACCCGACTGATACACTGCTTAATACCCCCACTATCACATCACAATTATACAAACCATCAATACTAAACAAACACACGATATAACACGGCGTGGAATTACAGACAGAGAGACATTTCACATATTGGGGATAAAAACCATTTTTATTAAAGCAAGAATCTATTTTAACACACAACTCCAAACCTCTACACTACAACCACAACTGTACCACCTACAATCTGGAATCGGAGTTCAATAGTTAATCAATAACAGACAAAAACATAAACAACATCTGGACCAGGTCAGAATCAATATTTATCTAATAACAAGACAAAAACATAAAACATTAAATTAAAAACATTACACATCCACTCGGAGACACTGGTCTGGAAGTGTCAAACACCGATCTCTCCACACCATGTCTAACTTTTCCGGAAAAATCCAACTTTAAAACAGATTTTTTTAAGGATGTCCGAGACCAAGTTAATTTCTCCTCCTCCGTTAGCCATTGTATGTGTAAAAAACCTAATTAAACTAAGTGCAGATCGCTAAACACATGTTTTGCTAGTCAAACTTGGCTGTAACTCTGACCAGCCAATCAGAGGACGGAAAAATGCTGAAGGCCTTGCTGGCTGGTGTGCTTGCTGACTGCACACCACTGTTTTGGGATGATCTGATCTTCTAACTTTAACACTACAGTAACCAGTGTATAATTCTGGTGTGTCCTTTAGGTTTCGATCCTAATGTTGTATTTTAAGAAAAGAGTAAATAATAATACTTTTTCGTGTTGTTTTTCTGACTCACTTTTCACTCAGGTTTCTTCTCTTTGGCTCTCCACGCTTTATCACACACTAACTTTTACTTCAACATTTTGTTACCTTTAAAGCTTTAAAGCGGGAATGCGACTGAAATATTCTCCTTGTTTAATGAAGTTTTTTTTTTCTTTTCCTGAAACCAAGATGAGGCAGCGCTGGAAGCTAGAGTTTAATCCCCTTCCTGTGTCTCTACCGTCCCCCCTCCTTTCTCTCTTTTCTTCTATCCCATTACCCGGGAAAAAAAGAGAACACCCTGAGCCGTGGTGCTGTATATGGCAAGTTTATAAAACATGACAGAAATCATTTTAGTCACTAATAAAGTAGTGGAATGAAAGCAAAGGTTTGTATAATAATAATAAAAAAATGCCTATAGGACGAAAGAGCGAGCCGAGGGACGAACTGTTAGCCGAGCATGGGGTTTGTATGATGTGTCAGAGGCCCTGTTATTATTTACAGAAAGAATGCTGGGAAACTCACCAATCCTAGTCAAAAGTTTGTGGACAGCCATAAGTGAGACTGGTGCCACAGTTCTTGAAAATGGTTTTGTATATTGTAGCTTTCCATTTTTTTTACTTAAACTAAGAGACTCAACCAATGAGTTCCAGCATGACAATGTCCCTGTGCACAAACCCCCTGATCTCCATAAAGACATGCTGTTTTCTACTTAAAGTGGATGAACTGGAACCCAGACCACACCCCAGACCTCAACATTAGTGTCTGATTTCACTCATACTATTATATCTAAATGATTTAATCCACACAGTCATGTTAAACAATATAGTGGGAAAAAATTGGAGGTGGAGGTGATTAAAGTATTAAAAATTGACGGATTACAGGATTGAGACTAGAATGATCAAAAAAATACATATGGATGGGATGGCCAGGTGTCCTAATACTTTCGTTTATATAGTTTATCTTCATGTTCACAGCAGCACTTGTTGTGTTATTAGTATTGTTTAATACAAAAACACTGCAGTTGCGCTGTAATAAAATCTAAAGAGACGGTCTGGGTGTAATTAACACAATACAGCGACAGGGAGGTGTGAGGAGAGAACGGGGGGGGGTGGGTGGGGGGGGGGGCTGTTTATCTTAAGCAAAACTGGCTCTTCATATTCATATTCTCCAGCAGCTGTTATTGCTTAAAAGGCTTTCTAATTACAACAACAGGACCAAAAAATTGGATGCAGTCCAGACTCACTAAATGATAAAATAAGCCTTCATTCTTTCTCTCTCTCTTTCTCTCTCTCTCTCTCTCTCTTCCACTTCTTAATCTTAACAAAGCACCTTGGAGGCTGTTCACCCAAACACATGCCAGTGAATGAGGGAAGTGCCATTGGGAGATGCAGGTGTCACGCTCGATAAGAAAACTTCTGGATTTTTTAAAAGCTGTGGCTAATGTGGGTGAAACCACAGGCAGGATTGTTTCTGGCCTGATAACATTCCTCACCAGCGCAAACGCCAAATTCCGTCATTTAATAAACAGCTCAGGACTCTGTTCATTAAGACAGAGTGTGTGTGCGCGTTTATACATCCTGGTGTGGATCTAAACCTACATACACACAGACTTATAGGGACTCGTGTCCCGGTGGGAAAATACAGTTTGTACAGTATAAAAACCATTACACCTATGAAGAGTTCCCACAATGATAGCTAACCAGACGTGTGTGTGTGTGTGTGTGTGTGTGTGTGTGTGTGTGTATGACATAGAGAGTGCATCTTTCATCCTTTCTTTCTGTTTAAAGTCTTCACTGAAATGGGTTCCTGATGTGCTGACATATCAATCCAAAAGCTTATCGGGGAACGGAGATAGAGGTCAAAGGTCATCGCCGGAGCGGTCTAACAGCTAATAAAGGCAGAGAGAGTGAGAGAGAAATAAGAGATACAGAAATAGCAAGAAACGTATAAAAGAAGGAGAATAAAAAATAAGAGATAAAATAGAGGCGGGAAAACAAGAAAGAAAGGAAGAGAAACAAAGAGAAGACTAAAAAAAAGAAAAGAACCAAAAAGTGTAAAAATAAAAAGGTAGAAAAATGATTGAGCAATGAAGGAGTTTGAGTTAAGAAGCAGAAGGGGAAAAAATGAGTTTAGAGACAGAGAGACAGAGAGAGAGAGAGAGAGAGAGAGAGAGAGAGAGAGAGAGAGAGCAACATTAAAAGAGATCAGACCTGTCAATCAAATTGAAAGCTCAGTTCACTTGTCCAGTAATGCTAGACTCTTCCGGTTCTTCTTCTTTCTTTTTTTTTTTTTGGTTTTTTCAAGATATAATAAATACAATGGCAAAACATGAAATTTTAGACTGAAGGTGTGCTTACAGACTCACACATCCCACCAGCTGCACTTCATCAACTTCCTGTCCCTGACAGATGACTGGCCAATCCTCAGAGAGAGATAGAAAGAAAGAGAAAGAGAGAGTGTGTGTTTGATGTAAAGCACATCATTAGGATCCAGGTGTGGGGGCCGGTGGGGCAGACAGGGCAGATGGTGTGATTTCTTTGATTTACGGTCTGAAGCCACTGTGTGTTTGCTGTGTTAAGAATCTAAGTAACACACACACACTCTAGTCTGATGAACAGACACGCTTATGGACGCTTACAGTGATTATTTACAGTATATATGTTTACACACTCAAAGTTTTTGCCCCCACCCCCCCTCCAAACAGCAGTAATGTTTAAATACAGGATTCCTAAATTTGTTTTCTTATTTATTTTCTTTGGAAATGTTCTATAACCCAACCTGAATACTGACACATGTTATACATGGGATGATATTTAGGGTCAGAATAAAAACCTGTAATATAAAGTGATTAGTTTACTTTAGGGTTTAGGTTTATGGAAGGAGTCTCCAGTGTCAGAGGTACAGCCAAGAAAACTCTCCAGCACAGTAAAATTAGTTCCTTCACATTGTAGTAAGTTGGGGGTCAGAGTGCAGGGTCAGCTATGATACAGCAGCCCTGGAGCAGAAAGGGTTAAGGGTCTTGCTCAGGGACCCAACAGTGGCAGACTGGCAGCGGTGGAACTTGAACCCAGGATCTTAGAATCAACAACTTAGCGCCATTTAAGCCACTATCTAAATGGCCACCTAACAAAAAGATGTTATCACTAAGCAGAGGGCACGACTGGAGTGAGTGAACATGAACTTTGAGGTCGCTGTAAAATATTTCTATTAATAAAATAAAAAATGTAAAAAATGTACACAAAATGTAAAAAAAAAAAAATACTTTTGCGTATTGTGAAGAAAAGCATAAGTTATTATATACTAAATTGAGGGGTTGTCTGTATTTGTGTTTTTCTTTTCAATTGTTTATAGAAAACCATGTGGTAAAATGGAAATGTCTGTAAAATGTCTGTAAAATAATTTCCTGACTTTAAAATCATTAGTGAAATGAAGAATTGTTTAACACGGATTAGAAAAAGCAAAAAACATTTTCCATTAAGCGTTCCAAAAACGTTTTCCGAGGTGTTCAGTTTTGCCCCGGATGCTGACATTAAGGAGTATGTTTATGTTTCTGAACGGCGAAGGGGTTTGAAATAATTATTTTTTTGAAAATCTGTAATTGGTTTTGGTGTTTTAGTGTGGACAATAAAAGGGTTTTTAAAATGCTTCAGTAAATGTTCTTCTTCTTTCTGTATCTTCAGTTAAAGGTTTTGCAGTGAGATTTAATTACCCATAAGATTTATATTTTGGTTTATTGTATTTATAAATTCAGTACAGTTACTTTCAGGTTTAACTGTCAGGATTATTATGAAGATTTTGTGTGCCAAATTGTGGAAATCAACAAAAAAGTCTAAAAGAAAAATTCTACAATGACTGAAATGTAATTCGGACAGTATTTGATTTGATGGTGGTGCTACAGCGTTGGCAGCACTTGGACGAACTTTGGAACTTTCTGATTGTTTCTTAGATCCTCCTCAATACGTGTGCCAAATTTTACAACTTTTTCCCCAGAAGGTTCTATGGGCTGCCACAGCCGCCTGAATCAGAAGAAGATGTGATGGTAGAATAAAAGTGGATCCTTTGGTGCTTCTGTGCTCGAAAAAAAGGGCTCTTCTTGCTTCTCTCTGACACCAGATAAGTCTTAATAATAAGTCTGGCGGTTGATGAATTCGATTCCTTTAAAAAAGGAAAGTCTCCCCAACATGTAACTACCCAGCAAACATTTCAAATTTGCCACTAAATCAGAACACAAATTCCAGGTCACTCTTTTTTGTTTTCTTAATTGACACGTTGTCAGAGCACAAACGACTCTTTGAAGCACGCAAGCGTCATTTTTATTGTCCGACAGCCTAATTAGTGAGTGTCCTAATTCCAGCATTTAGAGACGTGGTATCATGCTTGGGCCCGTTATCTCTCACTCCAGACTTTTGTAAATAGTCATTTTTTAAAACTTTAATCCCTTTAATGGAAGATGAAGGCAGACAGAGAGCCCGTCATTTAATGAGATAAATGTTATCTCAGCCACAAACCGCTCCTCTTCCCTTTCTCGCCACGCTAATGAGTTTGTTCTTAAGGACTCCTGTGGAACGTTTCATCCTTCAGCACCTCAATTAGATAACTGCACGCTTCTATCCAAGATGTCCGCTCCAAAAGGACAGACAAAAACAACACACACCGTGTCATCTCTTGGCTTGTTTTCTCATCGCTTCAACGTCCAGCGAGCGTGTAGGCTATTCACTGTTGTGTTTTTTTTTAGGAGGACATGTGTGGTGTTCGACTACGAGGAGCGTTAGTGAGGGAGAAGAACTTGCAGTGTGTGCGGTGGACGTTACCTCAAGACTCTCGTCCATCCAACTTCTCCCTCAACAAGCCTCCATTGTGTCTGCCCTTCCCAACGCTATCATCAACAGTGAGTGTGGCTTCATCTGGGACAAATGAACAAACAAATTAAAGGTTGAGTTAAAAAAAGAAAACTCCACATGGGTCTATTCATACCTGGACCATTCCAATTGAGCAAAAGTCAAACCTGTGTCCAGTGAAAACTTAACTGATTAAGCAGGTGGAAATTGGCGAGGCTCCTCTGGTAGAAAAACACTCTGGTTTCTCAGTAACATGACAGCAACATTATAGCATCTCAATGTTTACCTATAAACTGATATTAAATAGGATGTGACATTGACGTACAAATGGAAGTTAAAATCATTAAAAAGTTGCTGCGGAAAGCTGTCTTCACTTACACTCTGGTCTGTTACATGGGTTGTATTATCTTAAATGTCTTTGTTTTTGTTTTTTAGAAGATATTTTTCCCTGTAAGACATGTGGGATCTGGTTCAGGAGCGACAGGAACCTCCAAGCTCATCTTATGTACTACTGTAGCAGACAACCGAAGGAAAGCGAGCTGGCTTCAGAAAAACAGACCAACACTGACCATCAGATGTCCCTCACCTGCACTTACCCGCAATGCAACATGAGCTTCCTGGGTCCACAAGCTCTAAAGATGCACCTGTCCACACACTCTGGTAAGGAGTTTTACTTTCTGTTAGGATCAGTTTCTTAAATGAAATCAGAAGGTCAGGTTTTGTCACGTCTCTGTCTCTGTTCCTTTGTCCTGCTTGGACATAGATTAAATAAGTGGTAATATCTGGAAGTGGTAGTGTAGTGGTGTTGGACTGCTAATTGGAAGATCAGGGGTTCGATTCCCAGCAAAACCAACTTGCCAATTGTCCAGTTGTAGAAATGAGATAAATGTATACCACTTTTAAACTCATATAGTGTTTGAGACCGATGTTGTTTGTCTTTTTTCTGCCTCTCCAGCTTTCGGTACAGAGGAGACCTCTCCTGGAAACAGTTTAAAATGCACTATTTGTGACTACACAGCAGACACTCTGATGGTTCTTCAGCCCCACATCCTTACTCACTTGTCACAAACAGGGCTCCGGTGCAGTCAGTGCCACTTCACTTTCCAAACACCACAAGATCTAGCAAAACACCAGGAGCTGCACAGACACAGTGGTCTAGATAGCAAATCTACCGACGAGAAACACCCTGACCACTCAGAATCCTGTGGTGCCGCAAACCGGGCGGATTATGAAACCACTGCAAAAAGTCCAATTCATTTAAACATGGAGCAGGAGAACAAAGAAAAAGTCCAGGGAACTAGCAAGACTAAGGTGGGGTCTGGAGACAAAGCTGCCTTTTCATACAGTAGAGTCAAATCAGAGCCCTCCAGCCCTCGATTGGCTTCATCTCCAATCCAGAATCACACGACACCCCCTTTTTCTATGCTGCCCTTTATGCCTCCATGCTTACAGGATAGTTCCACAATCCCACAGGCTTCTGATCCTGGCTAAAATGTCAGAGCTGGTCCATCGCAGGTTACGCCACGGAGGCAACGGATTACCTCCAGTGACATATGGCACATTAATTCCAAAAGGAGCAACATGCTTCGAATGCACCTTATGTTTAGCAACATTGATAATTACTTAGTGCACAAAAAGCATTACTGTACCGGCCATTGGCGGCACATGAGCAAATCTTATGAGTACGGCATTCTGGACAAATCCGCTGGGAGCCCTAAAACCGGGGGAGGCTTAGCAAGCATGCTAAATGCTGGCCATTCAGTTGAGGTTAAAGGTCCTAGTCAGTTTAACATGTCTCTAGTTGAGGCTTTGTCCCCTGGAAGAAAAGCAGTTGAGAAGTTTCCAGCGAGTGTTAAAAAAGCAGCGACACCAAGTGAAGCGGAGGACAATCTGAACAGCATCAAGGACTCAAAGAATATCAGAAAATCTGAGAGCGAGTCAGACCATAATCAAACAACATGTGAGGCATGCAAGATTACATTTAGTCGACTTGAGAACTACAGCGTGCACAAGCAGTACTACTGCGCCTCCCGTCACGATCCCCCTGCAAAACGAGCAGCGAACAACAAGCATGTTCAGAAATCATTCCATACCCGAAAGAGAAAAAAGACACAAAGTTCTGATCCCGGGAGATCTCAGTTCTACCCCATTGGTAGTTCCTATACATCCCTGAATACTGTTGAAAGCCTCAAGGATGTCCTTAATCAACGGTACAACACGATCCAGGGTTTGGTTCCGAAGCATCCAGAAGCCTCTTTGACCGTAACAAAATCTGCTCTTGTCTCAAAGTGTAATGTCATGGCTGAAGGGGAAGGCGATGCCCCGATAGATCTGAGTAAGAAATGCATAGTGCAGTTTAGTAAAGTTTCAGGACTCATGGACTATCACGAATGTGCGATGTGTAAAGTTAGTTTCAACAAAGTCGAGGATTATCTGAGCCACAAACAGAACTCCTGCCCAGATACAGCACTGGAGAACGAAGCGCCAATCCTAGTGGAAGAACCTCTAAAATCTGCCGGAATCCAGCAGTCTGTAAAAGAAACAAACAGCGTGATGGAATCTGATAGCTATCCGAGAGGTGCTAAGAAAATCAGGGCAGATGAACAGATTTGGCCGTACTATGAGATTAAACCTGCTGACTATGCCACAGGGATATTCCCTTTACAGAGCGAGAGTAGGCAAAGCCCAAGCAAGGGCACTTTAGATCAAAAAGAACAGCCCATGCCAGACAGCAGCCATGTTGGCTCTGAAAAGATAGACCACTCTGCAGTCAAGTCTTTAAAATCCAGTCTTCTGGATGACGACAAGCGAGAAAAGGAGTCTTCAACCCCAAACCTCTGCTTCACGGCATGTACCACAGATCAAGAGAGCGCCATGAAACCTAGGGAACACATCTCTTTTTCACCAGACTCTAAAATAGATGAGATCTCAAGCCTACAAAGGAGTACGAACGGATTGCTTTCGGCAGCAGTTAACAGCAAATACTGCCGCCCCTGCGACATCCAGTTTAACAACCTGTCAAACTTTATAACGCACAAAAAGTTTTATTGCTCGGCACACACTGCTGAGCACGTCAAATGAGACCTGCTCTGTCTCAGCCATTTCTACGACAGCAAAAGGACAATCAAAACCGATTTTCTCTTTCAGTGGTTTAATAGTCAGTATATTTGTCGTGGGTGGTGTGGTATTTTTGGGTCTTTGTGACTTATTTATTTATTTAAAACAAGCACTGAACTAAGCCTGGATTCATGTTGTGTATTTTTTGCCAATTTGGTGTTATTTTAAATCTTTTGGTTGTAAGTTTGGTTGCAGTGATGTTTGTCTCAAAGCCACCACCAGTCTAGTCTCACATAGTATGTGAATGTCATGTGCTATGTGCTATGTCAAGCTAAGCTCTTAGGGCCCTGTCCACACAAACACGGGTATTTTCAAAACCGCAGCAATTTTTTAATGCGGTTCTACGCACACAAACGACAAACTTTAAAAACTTCTGCCAGGGTGAAAAGTTTCAGAACATGACTTTACAGTTAGGATTATATCGCCACCTGTTGGCATGGCATGCTGGCTAGACAGCACTTCATAGGACGGTTTTGCGTTTTTATGGGGACAGAGATTATTTAAAACCTTGCTTGTGTGGACGAGATTAATTTTTTAAACAATGGAGGAAAACTCAGTGAATAAAAATACTGGTCAGCTGACAGATAAAGCAAATCACCAGGAATGGGACACCCATGTTCCTTATGTTCTCTTCTCCTGCTTGTTTTCCAACTATTCCTGCTTTACTCACTGCTAATGGTCCGGATCAAGTGTGTTTAGTCAATCAGAGGTTTCTGGAATTGATGCTATTATCATGCGCTTCATACTTCAATCCAGTAGATGGAGGAAATGCACTTTTTAGTTGGTCTGCCAACTGCCATTTAAACTTTAGAAGAAAAATAAGTCAACCAGAGGCTAAGAGTTACCAATTCACTTGGTCTTCTTCTACTTCACCCTTATCTGAGATGGTATTTTTCAGCTTTTAATTGACTGAACACACACGATCTATGATCTGGGAAACCAGCAGTGGCTAAGGCAGGGTTAGTTGGGCACAAAAGAGCAGAAGAAAGGAGCTTAAGGAACATGGGTTGGTCACCATTGCCAATTATGGTTTGTTCTGTTTAGCAGCACATTAAGGAGCACATTTTAAGTCGAGCCAATGAATGAGTCTAAACCATAAACCTTAACATCATTTGGAGAATCCAGTGTTGAGCTGATCCTCATAGACGCGTATCATTAACAGCTATGAAAACTACAACTTCTTCCTGTTGGCTATTTCTTCTATTTTAGAAAATAAAAACGTGGATCCTGATGCAATACTTGTTAGCCAGAATGTGATTTCTCTTTTTTTTTTTTTTTTTTTTTTTTTTTTTACAATTTAAAATAATGTTATTGCAACTATGCATGTACCTGTCATGGAATTTAATTCCAGATGTTTCCAGATGTCTTCTGATTTTATGTAGCATCATAATTAAATTCTTAATCTCAGGACTGAGAAAATGGATAAAGTTTGTTGGGGTTTTTTTGGGGGGGGGGGGGGGGGGGGGGGGGGGGGGGGGGGGGGGGGGGGGGGGGGGGGGGGGGGGGGGGTTTGTGTGTGTGTTGGTGGTGGTGGAGGGGGGGGTTTTGCCGCATTTGTCCTAGGTTGTGTTTTTAGCTGTTAGCTGTGGTCGTGATCACATACCACTACTGACAGTAGCTCCCCCCGGTGATGCTGTTGACTCTATCTGTACACTGGTGTTTAGAACTAGACTTATGCAACCTTTTAATCAGTGTAAGTAAATAAATAATGTTCTGACTGTAAATCTGATCTAAAATTGCCTGTGACCATCTAGAATCTAGAATTATCTGGATAAAAATGTCCTTTTAATAGTTGGTTTAGGTGATTCTAATTTAACTCTCACTCAGGTTTATTTTAATTGCAGAAATTTACTTTTACTTCTCTACATTTGATGTCGTTCCTCAGTTACTACTGCATGTAAATAATGTAAATGTAGTTGTAATAATTAGTTTCCATCATGTTGCGTATAATGAGATGCCGAGTCTCGCGATAGACTGCAGTCGTTCATTTATTAAAGCGTCTTCAGTTTAGAAAATAACGACTGAAGAGGGAGAAGAAGTGAGAATCTCAGTAGAGACAGAAACACACATGACCTCAACATTCAATGAGCTTTATACACTCCAATGGAGAAAAACCAACAGTTCCATAATGTGACGTCCTCTAAGTGCTGATATCAGTGTAGAGGAACTCCGGCTCCAACCTGAGGAAACATCTTACAGTAAAGTTTCATGATAATGACTATTAGAGAGATTCTGTAACTATGGACACTTTAATCTTACTGTAAGTTACTATCACATCTCACACGCTCACTTCTTTATCCTCTTTATTACGTGTATTTTATGTAGTAGGTGTGATCATTAGTGTTTTTTCTGGATTCAGGATTTTCCCTTCATTTAATCAGATCAAAACTGGAGGAAACTCATCATTCCAGACTTTATTACTCTCTTCATTAAGGAAACCTAAAATTTAAATACGTTTACTATTACTTAAGTCATTATTTTTATAAGTACTTAAGTAAATTTATTTCAGCCATTTTGTCCACCCCAGGCTGGGACACTGTTGGCTTTCAGTGTGAGATCCCATTTATTCCTCTGTTGGATAACCTACAGATCTGGGGTTCAGTCTGGGTTCCAGTTCATCCCAAAGGACTCTGTGCAGGACATGCGAGTTTGTCTACTCCAATCAGAACACAGCGTGTCTTTATGAAGATCAGGGGTTTTTGCACAGAGACATTGTCATGCTGGAACAGGGTTTGAGTCTCATAGTTCCAGCAAAGAAATAATGAAATGCCTCAACATACAAAGACATTTATATCGTGTAGACGTGTGCATCCTGGATGAGGGTCTAAACCAGAAAATACACCAGAAAACCCATAAACAATTACATAAGAGCAAAGCTTGGATTAAACTTCTTGGATATTGTAATATTCCTGTGATACTGTTTAAACTGAGATAAGTCCCTTTCTATTATTAGCATTATAGAAATGGGGTTAAAGTTAGGCGATGCACATAGATTAATAAAAAATCATACCCACTTTATATTGCTTATTCACGCAATTAAACGTAAAAAATCCTCAACCACATGATGGCGCTAAATCTTTAAAACCAACACTATAAGTTCAAGTGGAGTAGCTGCTTCTCCCCATCATCCATCACGACACAGAGACTTCTTATAAATAAAGACAGGGTTTTTATATTATATAAATATATATTAAAGAACACACAGATACTCCGCAATACTACTCTCTAGATCATTACATTAGCGATTAACCGAACACATTATTATTTTAACAAACTATCCTGTTTCAGTGGTAATGTTTGGGCAGGGGTGCCATCAGGGGCGGTAATCTGTTGTATCAGGATTGTAATAGAATGTTTGGTGCAGAATTGTTTAAACAAAGAATTTGAAAGCTGTAAAGATAAAAATATTACAGCAAAACACTTTAAGAGTAAGTAATCATCACAGCGCTGTGGTTCCTGCTTCTAAAGAGTAGTTATCTCTGTGTGTGTGTCTGGTCGAGTCTTCAAGAGGACAGACGGACAAAGTCTCCTGCTGTGGACTGCTCAGGCTTCTCTCTGTTCATTTAGACCTTGCGAAGGAAGTGATACACTTGATAAAAGAAGGCAAGTGGTGGCTCATGATTAAGATGTTGGACCACCAACCCAAAGATTGTGGGTTCAATTTCCAGCTTCACCAAGCCACCACTGCTGGTCCACTGAGTAAGACCCCTAACCCCCAATTGCTCGGTTGTATAAAAGAGAGAAATTTAAGTCGCTCTGGATAAGGACGTCTGCCAAATGCCGTGAATATAAATGTAAAAGACATAAGAAATAAGGACGTTCATTTAGGAGAGATCTGGTAGACAGTATTCCCTCTGGGATTTGGTGTACTATCATGTAGCAGAAAGGAAGTGAGAGATTATAATAACGAGTGTTTCACCCATGTTAAGAGAAGTTGGAGACATGCGCAGATATCTTCTACATTTCCCCACCCCCAGATCCCTCCACTCTATCTTGTTCCTTTCTTTTTTCTTTTCCGTCTCTGTCTTCAGTGTTAATCTATGGTCCCCTGTTTGGATGAGACCGCCACGGCTATTTTGAAGCGCTATCATGTAACACGCCTTTTAACAGCCCCATCCGTTACTTCCGCTGGTGCTGATGCTCCCCAAAATAACTAAACCCTTTCATGTTGATGCCAAGATATAGATGGCGTAAAGTCTCGAAGGGAAGGATGACTTATTTTGCTGATATGCATCAAAATATGCAGAACAAGAAGAATACCAAACCTGAGGGTTTTCAGATGAACATTTTTCTGGTAAAAGCTGAGTCACATGGACGATGACAGACATGCCACAAAATTAAGCATTTATTTAATAAGGCTTTGCACACCACACTTAACCTTATTTCATCATCACTCTAAATCATCACTCTACCACTGACACCCAATCAGAAACTGAACAGCCTCATATGACATGAAAACCAGGAAGTAGCTGGTAACGTCAGATAGAGTCAGACAGAATAACACTGTATCTCACTAAAGAAATACGTCACACTGGTAGCGCATTAAAGCCAAGCTGCCACTGCAGGGCCCCTGAGTAAGGCCCTTAACCCTCAACTGCTTAGTTGGATTAAAAATGAGACAAATGTCACATTGGATAAAAATGTCTGCCAAATGCTAATAAAAAGCTAAAAAATAAATGTTTGAATTAAAAATAAGGGGAAGTTAAAGATCTCGACAAACGAAAAACTGCTCGGATGCAGAACGGCAGAGCTGAATGTTTTTCCCTCAAAAAAAAGAAAGCGAGAGACAAGCTGTTCATGTGCTGTAGTTATCCAATCACGACTGCTGATACATGCAAATAATATGCAAAAATAGATAGATAGATAGATAGATAGATAGATAGATAGATAGATAGATAGATAGATAGATAGATAGATAGAATTGTAAAAAAAACTGCTTCCAGCTTTTAATGAACATTAATTCTAATAACAGAAAAAAGGATAATAAAGTCTCATTCTAACTGTTTCAGGAAAATAATCAACATGCTGCGGTGGTTATACCATTAACTCTTTCTAACACAACTTATTTTTGCTGTCCATCCATTTCCCATTTCTTTCTTTATGAACTTTAGGAGTTCCACCACCGTTTTCTGTCGGCAAGCTGCATCTTTGGGATGTTTAAAATCTCAGCATTGACCTTTAACATTGAGGAACTTCTAAAGGAGGTCATTGATTCTGCGTGAACTGAAACTGATCTGAGATCGGTTATAGCGTGACACAGCTGATAGTTCTGCTGGGGTGCAGCAGGTCTCTGAGCAGGTCTCCAGGGTATCTCACAGGGCTCTTCTCATCTTCCTTTACTGAAATTCTTCTAAGTTAAACATGCCTTCCACCCAACTCCCATTTCAAAGTGAGACTCTGAAAGGAGCTGTCCTTTCACACCGACCGCCATCATTTCCGGCATAACACTCTGTCCTCTCATGTTGCGTCGTCTCGGCAACCCTAAGCTTGTTTGGAGGCTCCGCTTGATGACTCTGAGAACCACCTGTGTAGCATTTCCTATACTGATCTTTTACAGAGCTGTCAGAAATTCTTATTCAAAGATCTCATGAACTCTTAATAGTTTTTTATTCCCTCTGTAACATGTGATATCGTGGTAAGGAACAAGTTACCCAAGTAAACTCAAGTTGCGGTTAAAGAACATTTGAAGCTTTCGATGTATTCGATGTGCTTTATTCCAACAACGCTGAAACTCGTATAGCTGCTCAAAACAAAACCAACTGAAATGAGCGACAGGAATAGATGACGTTTCGGACCTGCACATGTTGGGGACGCGTAAGGTGCACATGCAGCTGCAGACTGTTCATAGAAAGCCACTCTGCTCTTTAACTAGCCACTCAGTCTCAACCAGACAGATTAAAGAACATTCTAGAAACAGTTCTATATTTCCCTGCATAACAATATCTTTCTAAGCCTTTATTGGTCACATGATAAAATTTTATTCCTCACATATTAAACCATGTTCGAGGCCTCGCTTAATGGCAGATTGGAGAAGCCTAAATGAACAGTTACGGCATTCGACAGACACACTTATCCAAAGCGACTCACATTTATCACATGTACACAACTGAGGTGCCCAGCAGTGGCAGCTTGGTGGTACTTGGTGGTACCTACAAGCTTCCAGATAGATAGATGGAAGGAAGGAACGAAGGAAGGAACGAAAAAAGGAAGGAAGGTTGAATGGAAGAAAGTATGAAAGGATAGATGGATGGATGGATGGATGGATGGATGGATGGATGGATGGATGGATGAAAGGAAGGAAGGAAGGAAGGAAGGAAGGATGGATGGATGGAAGGAAGGAAGATAGGAAGATGCTGCATGGAAGAATGGATGGTAGGTAAGTAGGTAGGTAGGTAGGTAGGTAGGTAGGTAGGTAGATAGATAGGAAAAACCACACTACAGGCTGATCCAACTTTGATGTAATGTCCTTAAAACAAACAAGTCAAAATGAGGCTCAGTAGTGTGTGTGGCCTCCACGTGCCTGTATGACCTCCCTACAACGCCTGGGCATGCTCCTGATGAGGTGGCGGATGGTCTCCTGAGGGATCTCCGCCCAGACCTGGACTAAAGCATCCGTGGTGCAACATGGCGTTGGTGGATGGAGCGAGACATGATGTCCCAGATGTGCTTAATTGGATTCAGGTCTGGGGAACGGGCGGGCCAGTCCATAGCATCAATGCCTTCGTCTTGCAGGAACTGCTGACACACACCAGCCACATGAGGTCTAGCATTGTCTTGCATTAGGAGGAACCCAGGGGCAACCGCACCGGCATATGGTCTCACAAGCGGTCTGAGGATCTCATCTCGGTACCTAATGGCAGTCAGGCTACCTCTGGCGAGCACATGGAGGGCTGTGCGGCCCTACAAAGAAATGCCACCCCACACCATTACTGACCCCACTGCCAAACCGGTCATGCTTGAGGATGTTGCAGGCAGCAGAACGTTCTCCACGGCGTCTCCAGACTCTGTCACGTCTGTCACATGTGCTCAGTGTGAACCTGCTTTCATCTGTGAAGAGCACAGGGCGAATTTGCCAATCTTGGTGTTCTCTGGCAAATGCCAAAATGTCTTGCACGGTGTTGGGCTGTAAGCACAACCCCCAACCTGTGGACGTTGGGCCCTCATATCACCCTCATGGAGTCTGTTTCTGACCGTTTTTTAAGCAGACACATGCACATTTGTGGCCTGCTGGAGGTCATTTTGCAGGGCTCTGGCAGTGCTCCTCCTGTTCCTCCTTGCACAAAGGCGGAGGGAGGGGTAGCGGTCCTGCTGCTGGGTTGTTGCCCTCCTACGGCCTCCTCCACGTCTCCTGATGTACTGGCCTGTCTCCTGGTAGCGCCTCCATGCTCTGGACACTACGCTGACAGACACAGCAAACCTTCTTGCCACAGCTCGCATTGATGTGCCATCCTGGATGAGCTGCACTACCTGAGCCACTTGTGTGGGTTGTAGACTCCGTCTCATGCTACCACTAGAGTGAAAGAACCGCCAGCATTCAAAAGTGACCAAAACATCAGCCAGAAAGCAGAGGAAACTGAGAAGTGGTCTGTGGTCACCACCTGCAGAACCACTCCTTTATTAGGGGTGTCTTGCTAATTGCCTATAATTTTCACCTGTTGTCTATTCCATTTGCAACAGCATGTGAAAGTGATTGTCGGTCAGTGTTGCTTCCTAAGTGGGCAGTTTGATTTCACAGAAGTGAGACTGACTTGGAGTTACATTGTGTTGGTTAAGTGCTCCCTTTAATTTTTTGAGCAGTGTAGATGATAGATAGATAGATAGATAGATAGATAGATAGATAGATAGATAGATAGATAGATAGAACAGAGTTCCCACATCACTAATAGAAAAAAAACACAATCAAAAACAGAAACTATAACAGCATAAAGTATTTAAAGAAAGATTTTCTACTTTATTAGTAATCATCAAAAATACAGTTTTTACACAGATTATACAGAATACAGTCATACACAGACACGGCTGCAGTTCTATCAGGCAAATGAAAGCGTAGATTTGATTTAATTATTAAAAAGAAAGAAAAAAGAAAGGAAGGAAGAAAGAAAGAAAGAAAGAAAGGAAGAAAAATAGATAGAGAGATAGATGGGCGTATTTATTTACTTTGTTTAAATTTAGTAATAAAATACCTAAAACATAAAATCTAAACCTTTCAGTAATTAAAGAAATACAAGTAACGAAATATTTACAATTCCAATAAAAAAAAAAAGGATAATAAAACCAATTTTGTAATATTAAATCTGTTTCCATTAAAGCGAATCTAATGTAACAGTAAAGGCCAAAAACTTCATCATCAGAAGCCACGTGGGTTTAATGTTTGCTGAGTTAGAATGTATTCCGAGTAACTAATAAAAGCACAATGGAAACAACGAGTAACCGCTGGACAAATAATAAATGTCCGAGCAGTGCAGCTTTCCTCATCTGTCCAGATGCACCTGTTGCTGCTAGCAGCCATGTTGTTATGCAGAAACCGGAAAGACACAAATCTGCGGAAAAGCCGATCAGTCATGCGTGTATAATATTCACTGTGTCAGAATTAATTCGTCAAATAAGTTTCCATTTATCTTTATACGCAATAACACTTGTAAAACTAAACATTTTTTGCGAATTAGGGGATTTTCTTCAATTGAAATTTGACGTGTCCATCACTTGTCTCTGATGCAATAGTTCAGAATGTGCATTAACACATGCAGGGTGATGGAAACCTCAGGACACACCACATATTTTTACTGTATGTCCATTTAATGTGTATATCAGTGAACAATGCTGCTGTGTATGCTGTGGTTTTAGAAATGGGTGTCTTTTTGTCTCATTTGGTTTGGTTCTGCAGCAATAACAGTGATTCATCTGTAATAAACTGAAGGCGCAAAAGCTACAATGCAAAAGTTGCAATAATAAATAAATAATGAAATCCATTCCGAAATGAAAAGCTAGCTTCACAGCTCCTCGTCGCAGAAGACACTTTTTATTACATGAAGCATAAACTGACCCACGGCGAAGATTTCTGCCACATTCTCGTACAGGATTGAAGAATTTTCTATCACCTATTTTTTTACTAAATTTTTCGCTGGTTTGTGCAAATTCATACAATTTTACATCTGACATTTAAGACCATAAGTGTATCTGTCTGGACTCGTACAATTAAACTACAATATTATTATTACACACTGTACAGATTTTTAACAAAAAAAACACACAAAAATGCTCCAGATTTAAGTTTAAAAACTGAAACAACTAAACTTTAGGTTTGTTTAATTAAAGTACTGCCATGCCAGCGGGTCCAAATAACCTGCATTCAAACACTGTTTTCAGCAAACCTTCATCCACCTCTTATTATTAGTGAACTGCTTAGACAAGCCAAGACATGAGGGACCAAATCACCATCACCACTGTAGAATTTAGACAGGATCAGGAACAATAAACCTCCGTCCTCCTTTTTCTAAACAAAAAAAAAATCTGCTTTTATTTATTTATTTTTTATTGTTTGCATCATAAATCTTTAGATATAAACCAGCCAGGAAATAGTTGAAAAGTTTCCAAACCAGTAATCAGCTTTGCCAGAAACTAGACAGAAATCGACAGAAAATAAACATAAACTAGTTGTAAAACATAGCCAGAAACTAGACATAAACTAGCAGGTAAATAGAAATCAACCCAGTCGTAAACTAACAAGCCAAAAATATGAACTTTTCAGAAACTACAGTGTGCGTACCATTCTTGATGCATTAAAGGTTTCTTGGATGTGTTAAATTAAATGATAATCCTGTTTTCTGAGGACAGAAAAGGAAAAATGGTGATTTATTCGTGGTGATTCTGTCGCTTGCAATGCAAAATAGATGAACCTGCTTTTTACAGTCACAGAAATTGGTAGACACCCTCATCCAGAGCAACCTACATCTATCTCTTTTATATAACTGAGCAATTGGGGGTTAAGGGCCTTGCTTAGGGGCCCCACAGTGGTGGCTTGGCTTGCTGGGAATCGAACCCCAGTCTTTCTGGTATCAGTCCAACACCTTAACCACTAAGCTACAGACACAGAAACAACAGAATAAAGTAATATTATATTATAAATTATATATATATACATACATACATTACATATATATTAGGAAATATTAATATTTACTATTGTTAGAGGTTTGTTATTCGTTGTTAGTACTAAAAATATACATTTAATTTTTAACTTTAAATTTCTGTTTTAATTCTAATAGTAAATCAGGTTTGCTTTTCTGTTTCCTTGTGCTATAGACCATAATAAAATAGCGGAATTAAGACTTAAGAGAGAATGAGACGAGGTTGCTGTTAAACAGTATTCCAATGCATAGCTAGCACAAGTCAAAACTGTAAAATAAGATAAGATTCAGGTCATCCACTTTATCATCAAGCACATGACTTACTGCTGATAGAGAAATAGATACACGGCTGTTTTTTTGTTTCATATAAACCGCTAACTAAAAACTGCCCAATTTTAGCTAAGAATTTCTTTTATCTTGTATCAAAATTACCCCAACGTCCCCTGCTACACTTGTACTTTATTTTACTCCTTTTCCAGGACTAGAAAATGATGATGTGCTTAAAGCACGGTTAACATCATTATTGCTATTTTTATGTTGTTAAAAAATTCGAGCCACTGGCTTCTTCACCGATTTTAGGGTTTTTTTAAAGTGAACTCTAAAGCGAGTCATGCTCGCAATCCCTTTAAATCTGGAACATGATCATTTTGGACGTGAATAAGCAGCGGCGGTTTACACATTATTACTTCGATAGACATGTAACCATTTTCTCGCTACACATTGGACTCCTTCAAGTTGTCGACGTGGGACAAGTCAGGGATGATGAAAGGGGCAGCGTGTAAGACCACCTCGTTCTGGAGAGCTACATTTAAAGGTTTGTTGCGCGTTTGTCTGAAGCTGGAGCCTCTCAGTTTGCCAGGATGCTTGAGTTTGTATTTGCGGTAGGCTCTCTGGATGACCGTAGCAGCCACTTCCTCCTGCTTTCGTCGGAGAGTGCTAGTGATGGGCTCGTACGACACTTTAGACGGGTTGTTGGCCATGAATTTCTCCTCCATACTCGTCTTGAGCATGTCCATTTGTCCGGAATCGCCCAGCACCTCGGTCGTCAGAGCCAGCAGGATGTCCAGACAGTGGATTCTGTCCCCAGGGACCATCGGCAGGTCCATGGCAATCAGCTTGACCGCGTTGGGTTTGGGGATCTTCAGCGGATCTTTCAGGGTGTCACAGAAATCGGACAGTACACTGTATTCGATAAACTGTGAAGCGTCCGGATCGAACTTCTCCCAGGTCTCGTAGAACATCTCAAAGTCCTCCTCACATAAAGGCTCGCCGCTTTCCTCCGTGGCTACATTAAAGTTCTCCAGAATGATGGCGATGTACATGTTCACCACCACAAGAAATGACATCACGATATAGGTGCAAAAAAAGACTATTCCCACTCCAGCGTTCCCACAGTTACCCCTCACTTCTGTGCCGGGATTCTCAATGTCTGGGTCACAGTCTGGAGGTTTGCTGTCAAGGATCGGAGACAGAAGTCCATCCCAGCCGGCAGATGTTGTGATCATGAACAGACATATAATACTGTTTCCAAAAGTCTCGAAATTGAACATGTCATCAATGCCACCTTCTTTTTTCACATAAGCAAAGTTGGACATGCCGAAGATGGAGAAGATAAACATAATTAAAAAGAGAAGGAGGCCAATGTTGAAGAGGGCAGGAAGCGACATCATCAGGGCGAAAAGCAGCGTCCGGATGCCTTTAGCACCTCGGATCAGACGCAGAACGCGTCCGATTCTGGCCAGTCGAATGACACGGAAAAGGGTAGGGGACACAAAGTACTTCTCTATGAGGTCTGCTAGGACTAAGCCTGCAAGCAAAGTATTAACAGACATAAATTCAATTGCATTTTTAATTAAATTAAATATTTAAAGACAAACAATACTTTGAGACTTTGGAGGCTTAAAAATATAAACATAAGCAGAAAAAACATGAAGTTTTCTATTGAAGGAAAGTTTGTGGGTCCTAAGTTTTCTACATAAAAAACAATTGTGTGCAGGTTTTCCACTAGATTGTGTTACATGATTGTGGGCATCTATAGTATAACTTCTGTAAGATCAGACATTAATGTTTGGTGAGAGAATCTGGGGTGCAGCCGGTGTTCTATTTCATCTCAAAGGTGTTCAGTGGGGTTGAGTCAGACTCAGGGTTCTCTACAGGAACCCGGGGCGCCACTAATATGGGACGACTCTAAGAGTCCATACACTTTGGGGGCCCCTTAGAGATGTGTTTCATCAATAGTAACACTGCAGAATGGGTGTGGAAGGGGGCTGAACCACATATTCTTTCAGTGCCCAAAATTGCTAATAGTGCCCCTGTACCGGACACTCAAGTTCTTCGACACCAACCGGAATACTGCATGTTATGGATTCTCATGGAGCCCAAGGGGATCGTCATGCTGGAACAACGTTTGGGACTCATAGTTCTAGTGAAGAAATAATGAAATACTACAGCATGCAAAGGCAAGTGTGTGATTCAGACTTTGTGGAACAGTTTGGGGGGAAAGGTGTGCTGGTGAGGTGTGCTGTGTTTACAGCATTGTATTTAATCAGACTTGTTAGTAATTTAGCATCTCAGTAAATCATCCTGCAGTAAGTCTAGCAATGCTAATATTAGCATAATGCTTTCTGTCATATCAACTCCAAAACTTACCCATGATTGAAAGAATGACCACAATAAAATCGAAAATGTTCCATCCGACGTGAAAGAAGTACGTGAGAGAAGTATCTCCCGCACTCTCCGGTGAAGAGCGACGATCTTAAGACGAAGTTCTCCGGTGAAGATGACGATGAAGACGAAGTTGATCATGTACAGGATCTCTTCAACCTCAGCGCTCTGGTCATCTGTCTCCACCATCATGGTGACCATGTTCAGGCAGATCAGGCCCATAATCAGGATGTCGAAGAACTGCTGAGTGACGATGTCGAAGATGAACCCCTGAAAACAGTTCTGTAGAGAAAACAAAAGAGTTTATGGAAAATACAATAAAGGGCTTTTTTGGAAGTTATTCATTTATATGTGTCTCCATTATACACTAAGAACCCACTTGGGGACGTGGAATCGGTTTCTGCGGTTTCTTAGAGCCGAGTTTCTTCATAGCGTTATAATATTTTTTCTGCTCCTCTGTCATAAATAGGTCTTGTCCTCCTAAGTAAGGAAACACAGGAAGACAATTATTCTCTATGACAAAGTCTTCATGCAACACCAGTTACATTGCATTGATTATATTTTATATAAATTCTGTAGTCATTTATTTATTGTTTTCTACTGAAAAAATAATTGTATTATTAATTGTATAATTCCAATTATTTTCTATCCATCCAACTATCTATCTATCTATCTATCTATCTATCTATCTATCTATCTATCTATCTATCCATCCATTTGTTTATACATTCTTACCCCATCTCTACTATCTCATCTATCCATCCATCGATCCATCATCATCTATCTCACTCATTTGCTACCCCATCTATCTCTCTAGCTATCCATCTATTTTATCCATCCATTCTGCCATTTAGCCATTCAGTTACCATCATTATATTATACATTATTATACATTAATTAATCATTCATCAGGTCAGTCTTCCATCCATCTATCCATCCTTCATGCAAATTCTTTACCCATCTATCCAATGATCCACCCATGCAGTAATACATCCATTCATCAAGCCTTAAGATATAAAAAAATAATTGTATCCAGCAGACAATTTTTTATTATTTTCCGTTAATAATACTTATCTTTGATTTCTGTTGGTTGAAGTTATCAATGATGACACCGATAAATAAATTGAGGGTAAAAAAGGACCCGAAAATGATGAAAATTACAAAGTACAGGTACATGTAGATGTTATCTTCATAAAGTGGCTGTGATTCCACCTAGTTAAGAAAGCAAAAGAGAGAAAAAACTGCATCAGTTTTAAACCCTGTCTCTGTGTAAAGAAGTGCAGTTTTGCAGTATCTCCGAGGAGTCAGGCTTACATTACGAGAATCCACAGCAGCGTACATGATGTCCATCCAACCTTTAAAGGTTGCCTGTGAACCAGATCAAAACAAACTATTAGTATCTCTTGCTGTTTTCCTTCCATACCCTTATCCATTAATCCATCCATCCATCCATCCATCCATCCATCCATCTATCTATCTATCCATTTGTTTAATTATCCATCCTACCATCTAGCCGGTTTACCTTTTATACATGAATATGTACCTTTTATACATCATCTATTAGTCATTCCTTCATCCATCCATCCCTCCAGCCACCTATCAATTTGTCTATACATCTATCCATCCATCCATCTACCCATCCATCCATGCAGTTATTTATTAAGCGATTCATCTATCCGTCTATCCATTTATTCATCCATCCAGTCATCATTAAACACTTACCACTTGCAGCAGTGAGAGGTAGCCCATGCCAACATTATCAAAGTTGACCTTTGTGTTCATCCATCGCACATCATCAGCAACATTACTCAGCTCCAAGCAGTCGCTTTTATTGTTTACCACATCAATTGTGAAATACTCTTCAGAAGTGGTGTTAAAACAATAGTAAAATTTTCCAGAAAACAGGTTCACGCCCATTATACTGAAAATCAGCCAGAAGATCAAACACACCAGCATCACGTTGAATATGGAGGGGATAGCGCCAACCAGGGCGTTTACCACCACCTGAGGAAATTCACAAGAATTTAACACTGTCAATCAAGAAATCCTCCACATGTCATTATAGGAAATAAATGGTATTTTAGGGATTTAAATCTACAGCCGGGCTTTTACACAGTAAATTTTTATTTTATGCTACATTATGAACATGTCAAAGAAAAAATCATGTACTCGCCCTCATTCCCTCAAATCTGGACAAAGCACGGAGCGGCCTCAGGGCTCTCAAGGTCCTTAAGGATTTGATGGGTCCGAGCTCAGAATAACCCAGAATGTTAGCCGTCAGGCTGATCAGGGAGACCTGTGTGATCATTTTATTGAATTATTAACAAAAATTACTTTCCTCTTCAGAAAACATGCAAATGATCAACTGCTGTTACAAAAAGAACAACACAATGATGTATTTAACTTTATAATTAACTAATATAATTTCCTATTTCAGCCTCTTAATATTACAAATCAAGTTTTAGTTAACATGACAAACATTGAGACATACATCAACAATGAGGAAGTCCAGCCAGCACCAAGCGTTGGTGAAATAGATTTTAAAACCATACGCAGCCCATTTCAGGAGCATCTCGACGACAAAAATGTAGGTGAAGACCTGATCTGCATATTCCAGAATGATTTTAATCACTCGGCGCTGCTCAATGTAAATATCCTCAAACGCCTGATCAAAAAAAAAAAAGACAATATAAGTTCATACCTCAGTGATGCACCTCAAAATTTGAAAAAAAAAACCCTTCTTCCTGTTAAACTCACCAAAGCACCGCTGCTGAGGAGAATCATAAAAATGATGAAGGTCTCAAAGTAGTTGTGCTCCACAATGGCATAACAGGTCTTACGGATGTTCCACCACACCTTTCCTCTGCCTTCAGTGATGTCCAAATCCAGGCATGGACAGCGTCTAATGCATCCTTCAGTTTAGGAGTGGTGAAGCATATGAATACAATAGAAATGTATCTGTATCTTTAGAATATTTTCTTTTCTTTATTAGTCAGTGTTTAATAACACATCTATTAATTATTTTATTAAATGTATTAATTATATATTAAATTATATTATTAAATAATATAATTAAACATAAGCTCAACCCTACTTGCTTGATGTGGGAGAACAAACTTTCACTGGGTTTTTTTTTTTTTTACAAAAGCTCAAACGGTCAGTGTGTTAGCCTTGTGGCGATATTTTATTGATAAATATACATTTATTTATTCACAAAATATATTTAATAATATAAATAATAAACAGTAAATATATATATATATTTACTGTATGGAGATGTTATGGTGGAATAGTGGTATGATAGACCATCAAATATAGGGACAAATTTGACAGAGGCAATGCATCTGAATACCTTTGTAATGTGACATTTAAAAAAATTGTATGTATATCTTAGACAGCACTCTCAATTTTCTCAAGATCGAACCTGGGATCCCGGACCAGTGAGAAGACACCACTGTGCTCAAAAAGGGGCAGTAACAAGACTTCTGACTACAGTTTAATCAGTACAGTTTAAGGTATAGATGCTAGTAAATAGTGTCTCGGCTGGCAATGAGGGTCTACCAGTTTGAGCAGCTTGGTCTATTTTTTAGAAGCTGGTAATCAGGTTTATTTAGCAAGAAAGTCTATCGCTACTATTAGCCTAGAAGTGTGGTGTGTGAGGTAGCCTTCCTTCCTATTTGGAGAAACAGAGCTCAGTGAGTCTCACTCTCTGTGAAGCAGTCCACTGGGGTAATGGGATCTGGTTCATCCTCCGAATCTGCCTCTTCCACCTCTGGAGGTTTGTCCACGGTGCTGCAGCTGGACGAGTCATCTCCATCTATCAGCTGTCCGGAAGAAGCGTTTAATTAAAGATACACTTGTCAGAATATCTTTAGAGGTGCAAAATACAGAAAAGATCCTCCAAACACCAAAGTGTCAAACTATATGATTAGCACACAACATGCTACATGCTAAAGAACCAAACAAACATTTATTTCTGAGCTGTCACTGATGAGGTTTTTTTGCCTAGATTTCTTAGCCAGGGATCTCAGGACATCATGTACAAGAATATATCTGACTTTACAGGCCCAGTTCAAAAGAAGTTATATTTAGCTGCATGAAGAAGACACTCTGAATGATAAGTGTGGTGCATAAATCCATCGCTCGGACTTGGACACTATTCCCCTTTCACTGACGTATCCACCTGTAACTGAAGCTTCAGGAGTAAACAGATCTGTCTGATCAAACACAGCACCATGTTGTGTATCTATTAGCATGTTTCTAGTAGCTGTAAACATTTAACGTTTTATTTTCTGTTTTGCAGACATTTCGGCATCATGGCACAAATCATGAGATTATTTGATTTTGGTTTTTGCTAAGTTAAATGCTAGTAAAGTGCAGCTGATAGCTTAGCACCACTGTCTCCGCTTCAGCTATGTATCAGCTTCCCTGAGGAGAAACATGGCTGCCGGTGAAATGCCAAGCATTTAGATACGTGAGACTTTGTTATGTGAGCCGCGTAATTTAACCCAGTTTGCAGACATACCAACAGACAGTTGCCTAATGAGTCAGGGCTTATGCGCCTCATCGAAACAAATGTTTAACAGAATATCTGACCTCAAGCAGCAATGCTTCGCTTTACTTTTATGAAATTCTAAAATGCATCTACAGACAGGCTTTTTGGTCAGGCAGCTATGTTGCACAAAGTAAAAATTCTCACTGGAAGAAAGAGGATCCCAAGAGGTCAGGTGGTTGTTGAACAGGTTAACTAAGCATGCTGCGCTGGTGCTGTTTCCCACGCTCCATCACTGTGACACCTGACCTCCGGTGCACCCATGAAATCTCTCAGAGGGTCTACATTTCAGTCTGTTACAGCTACATGCTGGCCACGATACTCCAGATATCCTCTGTGTGAATTTAAATAAGTTTAAATAAGTTTTTTACAGAAGGACGTTTTTGTACCATGAACTGTTGGTCTCTTAATTGTAATGTAGATCAGAAGATGTTCATTAACTTTCTATAACTTTCATATGCTGCGAACACGAATCACAGTATTGTATCCTACATACGGTCAGCAGGAGTCAATACCAATGCTATGTCATTAAACTGGGGAAAGAAACCCAGTACCCAGTGTAGGAACCTCTAACCCCGGAGGTGTGAGACGTAGGAGGTGTGTCAACCACTGAACCAGCGTGCCTGCTCTGTAATAACGTCTTTATTTGAAATTAAAGGAAGGAGTCTCTAGTTTCAGTGCTTGATAACATACTTATATTACAACTGCTGCTATAGTGTAAATGATGACTGATCACTTAAATAGAAACTAGTTTATTATTTGTGTTTCACAACTTTAGAAATAACTATAATAAGAAAAAAGGATGATATTGTTGCCATTTTGATCCATTAAAAAGTGAAATAACCCACTTTAGTATATAAAGATGGTTATAGAGAAATTATCGACACGTCTCACCAGCAGCCATGATTGTTTACATGTGTGAGAGTGAGGTAATGATTTATTTCTTTATTTCTATATGTCTGCAGTTTAAACACATTTGGGATCTAATTAAATCCTATTACAGTGCAAAATAAAAAGCATATAGTTAAATTGTCCCTTTTTCACCAATCTGGTATATTTAAAGACTGGAAATAAAACTAACTATTTATTAAATTAATATTTCTGTTAACAATAGGTTACTTCTTTTCTGTGTAAAAAGCCAGTGTAAACTTACTGTCTTTTCATCATCAATCTTCTCATTATCGTCAGAAGTGCTGTCGTCATCATCGTTAGGGCTTTCGACATCAGACTCCCCCTTTGCGATAGGAACAACAGTCATTCTAAAAGTACCGTCAAGCTCCAGTTTCAGCTCTTCGTCTTTGGTCTCGTCCCCTGGCTCACTCGTGTTCATGTGGTTCAGGACTAAGTCATTTCCTTTCATTTCCTCTTCCTTCGGTTTCAGACCAAATAAACGCCTCACATTTGTGCCAATGAAGGTCTTGATCCAGTCAATGCCCCTGTTGATTCTGGATATCGCAATCTGCAGGTTGTTCATTTCACCATCTTCGTCTGAGGAGGCCAAATTGTCTCCACTGAAGGAGCTGAGCAGCAACGCCAGGAAGAGATTCAAGACCTGTTTTAATTAAAATATATATATATATTCTATACGTTTTTTTATTGTCTTAAAGAAAATTGTTGAATATTGTAAAAATGTATTGCACAAAGTGATCTGTTATAATTTGTAATGTGGATTTTGACCATTATAATTCCTGGTTTTGAGATCATCTTAGGTCAACCTACAGTTTAAAAATATACAACATTACACCCAATTTTTAGAATCTATTCATAGTTGAAATTAGTACCGATATAGTAGCTGATATATTAATCAAAATATTTTACAAAAAAAAAAAACCCTTCACTAGCTTATTAGATAAACTATTTCCTCTTCATCCTATAAATAGCTGAAACGGAAATCTGCCTGGTTACATTTATAGTAAATGGCTGGTTGATACTCAAAGTAAATAAGCCCAATGTATAATTAACTTCAACTGAGAGGATCACATGATCTCCTCTCCGGAAATATGGTCTATGACAGATCCGTTCTTCTCAAACACATCGGGTAACATCTACTCCAGTACGCTTAGCAATATCAGACTTGCAGTAGAGTTCCAAGCTGGCTTGTCACAAGTTAATTATCTCAGAGAGACCAGTCCATTGTCCATCTTTGAAGGTCATGGATGTCCCTATTAGTAAGTTCTTTGCCATGTCACATCGTAGGAACATAAAAACAAACTCAAATGCAACTTCAAGTTTAATTACTTTAACAATGGTGGGTTTATTTTTGTATCACTATAATAAACAAATAGTGGACTCCTGACTAGTCATCATAGACCAAGCAGGGAACCACAATCCCAACACTGGATCCCACATTATAAACATGGATCAAAATGACAAAACTAACTAAGGGGATACTCACCACCAGGTTTCCAATCACCATGACCATCATGAAGACGATAATGCACATGGACTGGCCTGCCACCTCCATGCAGTCCCACATGGTTTCAATCCACTCACCGCACAGGATCCGAAACACAATTAGGAATGAGTGGAAAAAGTCGGTCATATGCCAACGTGGCAGTTCACAGCTCTCAGAGATTTTACAAACACAGTCCTTGTAGCTCTTCCCAAACAGCTGCATGCCCACCACAGCAAAGATGAAGACGATGATGCCCAGGACGAGGGTCAGGTTCCCCAAAGCACCCACTGAGTTACCAATGATCTTAATCAGCATGTTCAGGGTGGGCCACGACTTTGCCAATTTGAAGACACGCATCTGTATTGAATATTAATCACAACGAGGTTATATAATAATTAGCTTTAAAGTAAGAATGAAAGACCATTTTATAAGCTGACGAACAGTGATCATAAACGTTTTTCATTGAACTTATGAATCTTGTCCTTGCAACACACACTCCACCCCAATACCAGTCTTTCTTATAGATCCTATTCCTGCATTATCCATCTTTACAAGTGTTGGTCTCTTATGTAAGACCTTCTTTCTGCATTATTTTCCTGAGTGTTTTTCTTGTAGATCTTGTCCCTCTCTGCCTCAGACATTACAGCTTGGCCATGTTTACACGTCCACAGGTATTTTTTACACTGAGTTTTTCTTCCCTTGTTTAAAAAAATTCTCATCCACACAAACATGGTTTCTCTGTCCACATGAAAACACTGCATGACACGCTGTTTCGCCAACATGCCATGCCAACAGGTGACGATATAATTCTAACAGTGAAGTCATGTTGGCCAATCAAAAGCCAGCGTGGATAGCAGGGACAAGCCAAAAACTTCAGTTTTTGCTGGCTACAGACAACACTAGAAAATAAACCAGTGTTCGTGTGGACAGGGACCGAGATTGTCTTAAGCTTTGACCCAGACTCATGATCAGAAGCACACAAGCACTAAGTACACATTCCAACACACTGGTAGGCCACTTATGGCGAGCTGATCTAAATTCAGCTCTTAAACATTAATGTTGTTTGTTCTTATTGCTTCACGCATAAACGTAATAAAAGTGCAAAGCGCAAAAACTTTCCAATTTCTTTTCAAAAATGGCAACATCACACTATATAAATCTTCCCAGTTTTTTGTTTTTTTGTTGTTTGATAAATTAAAATAGCCAATTAATATGAAATACATTTAGGAAAAAGACTTATGACTTCTCTTATCCTATAAACTCTGAGAAGAATCAGTTAGTGTGAGGCCAGCTATTTACCAAAACAAAGGTGTGAAGTCCTCCAATAGGTTTGCTGTGCCCCAATCTCTCATGTCCAACTAAAGCGTCCGCCGATTGTAGGTCAAATTCTTCATTCTTGATCCCATGCTTTAATTTTACATGAAATAGAAGGACTAGTGTAATGAGTGGGTAATCTTAGATGTTTGGATTCGAGAAGCTATAAAGCTTCTATCATCTTTAACTTTATTATTTTGTATGTGAGCAAAGCAAACACCTAGTCAGGCCTCTGCATTAAGACAATCCATAAACAAACTCATAGAAAAATAAACTTTCTGCAGTTCCCCAATCCAGTTTACGTCCAGCAGATACTTACAAGTCGGAAGGAGCGGAGCACAGAAAGCCCTTCTACGTTAGCCAAGCCGAGTTCCACAAGACTCATGGTCACGATGATGCTGTCGAATATATTCCAGCCAACCTGGAAGTAGTAGTATGGGTCCATTGCTATGAGTTTGAGGACCATCTCCGCAGTGAAGATGCCAGTGAACACCTAGAAACAAGTGCTTACAGCTTAGTGGTTTGATTTGAGAGCAATTTAGAAGATGCAAGTAAAATAAACCAGTAAACTATCAGTCAGGAATGTATTCAGTGCCTCACCAAATTCCCAACAGACAGGACGGATTCAAACTCAGAAGTCATTGGATAATGCTCCATGGCCATAAACACGGTGTTTAGTACAATGCAGATAGTGATACCCAAGTCCACAAAGGGATCCATCACAATGAGATGCATCAATTTTTTAAATCTGATCCATGGTGCACAGCAATCCCACTTCAGGAAAATGTCAGCAAACTTGTACCAGCAGGGTGGGCATGGTCTTTCCAACTCCTCCAATTCTAAATAAAATAAAAAAACCACACAAAAAACTTTAATTGGACATTATTAACATTAAAACTAACAATTAACATTATCTTTACCCTACAAATACACTGTATGGTCAAAAAGTATTGGGACATTTGACTATCATATCCATGTGTGATTTTGAGCCTCCATTTCCAGATGTAGTTTCACTCCTGCTCCTATAATAACCTCCAGACTTCTGGGCAGACTTTTCCACTAGATTGGGTCATGTGACTGTGTGGATTTGATTATTTAGCTACAGTAGTATTAGTGAGATCAGACACTAATGTTGAGGTGAGGAGGTCTGGGGTTCAGTGGGGGTTCTAGTTCATCCCAGTGGGGTTGAGTCAGAACCAGGACTATGTACAGGACATGAGATTTTTTTTCCAATCCAAAACATTCGGAACACAGCATCTTCATTAGCATCTGGGCTAATGAAGACAGGGACATTGTCATGCTGGAACAGGGTTTGAGTCTCTTAGTTCCAGTGAAGGTAAAATGTATTATGTAAGTGTGCTGGTGAGATGTCCACACTTTTTAGCCCTATAGTATAATGTTGTTGTTCATTATTTTGTCAAATCTGTTGAATAAGTTATAATAATGTCTCAGGAATAAATTAAAGAATTTACCCTCTAGCGTATGACTCGCAGCACTCACAGCACTGGCTTTCCTGTCCTGCATCTTTGGTACTTCTATTAAGTCCACGCTTCCTTTGGATCCATTTAATTTCGACACCTCAACAGACTGTCAACACGGCAGAGAGGAAATTAAATTAGGGTCTGATTGGACTGTGATGTTTTGACAGGATCAGAAACTATAAAGAATGATCAGCTTCAGCTTCTTTAAAATAATGACATGGTAATTGATCAGTTAAACATCTGTGGATAAAAGGATAGAATTTAAACACAAACAATGATTTCATTTTCTTTATATATAAAATGAAGTCACTATATACATTTTCCACTTAATAAAAAAAACTCGGAGTCTAACGGGTTAAGATCATTGGCGTGGGATTATTGGATCATTGCAGTGGGAACATATTTTATCAGCGGGCTGGGTTTGATGCTGAGGGGTGGGGTTTGATGTTGAGGGGCGGTGCCATGGTAGGGGATTTTCAACATTTCGCATTTCTTAGCTGTCGCCAGGGGGTGCTAGTTCCCACAGCTATGTTTAAGATGGATTGATTGGTGTTTGTGTGTGTGTGTGTGTGTGTGTGTGTATACCTCTCCATGATTCTCATCACACTCTTCTTTCTTCCTGCTCGAGAGCGAGCTCATGCTTCCTTTCGCCATCAATTTTCTTTGCTGGTTGAAGAAATAGTATTTTTATTATTACATTTACAGCATTTGGCAGACGTTCTTATCCAGAGCGACTTACATTTATCTCTTTTATACAACTGAGCAATTGGGGTTAAGGGCCCTGCTCAGGGGACCACAGTGGTGACTTGGTGGTGCTGGGACTCGAGCCTCCTCCCTTCTGGTAGCAGTCCAACACCTCAACCGCTAAGCCACCACTTATCCCCCAACCACTAAGCCACCACTTATTAATATTTTTATTATTAAAGTATTTCATTGTAGACTTTTTAGACACTTAATTAACTTAACGCAGATGTTCAGACATGAGTTAACTTTCAACTTTTTTATCAATATTTGTGTCACAAATAATTTTGGGCAAATTTGATGGTGCCTCTAAAAATTAAGTTCTTAAACAACGAACTGAAAAAACATTTTCTTAGTTGTGAAGAACGTTGAAAACTCTTTTAAGTTTTATGACAGCCCTGATTTCTTCTACTGGAGAAGGAATGAAATGTATGACATAGTGAGCTCGCTCGCTTGCCTCGGATTGCTTTTTGATCTGCTCCATGATCATGGCGTACTCCTCCTCTTTCTCTTTAGCTTCAGCTATAGTGGCTTCATTCTGCTCCGCATACGCCATCGCCACCACGGCTAGGATCAGATTGATCAGGTAAAACGAGCCTAAGAAGATGATGACCACGAAGAAGATCATGTAGGTCTTCCCTGCTGACCGGAGTGTCTAAAATGACACCAGACGACAACAGTTTGCTAAAATATTTAAATTTAGAGAATGTTAAAAAAATAGATATATATTTTTTTTCAGCTGTTTGCTAGGCACCCCTATGTGTTTTATAACCCATATTTTTTTACATTGTGTTTCTTGCTTATATTTTTTGATTTATTTTTAGAAGTAATTTTTTTTATTTTTGTACATAATTTGTACAAAACAATTTGTACATATTTCAGATGTTTTTAATTCATAAATTTGTTAAATTTTAAACAGAATAATTTTATTTATATTATCATAATTATGGCATCACCTGGTGAAAGGCCTGTTCACCTGTGTATGTTTATTCATGTATCTGTATATTTACTCACAGAATCATATGTAAAATACATTTTTTATTCATTCTTAAGTGTAACTCTGTCCGTCCGTTCTCTGCAGTAAGCTTTTAAAAACGAATAAATCAAAATTCAGTACTTACTTAACCGCTGCACAGCTCCATACGTGAAGCATGACAAAGCCACGAAAGAATAACAGAATCACGTGTGTGTGTGTGTGTGTGTGTGTGTGTGTGTATTTGTAAACAAGATTCGTAAGAATTGTGACTGTACAAACCAGCTGAAACAAGTTTTCCCAAAAGTCTTGTGTCATGAGGCGAAAGAGGGAGAGGAAAGCCCAGCCGAAGTTGTCGTAGCTGGTGTAGCCGTAATTCGGATTTCTCCCTGCTTTCATACACACGTATCCCTCGGGACACATCCTATCAACATCACAGTGACATCAGAGATAGACACAGAGACCATCGTTAATAGAGGTGGAAAAACAAGAATTAAGTAAATACACAAATTGGTCAATCAATTAACTAATAAATGAATCAATTCACTAATAAATAAATAAAACATTGCACATTCTGGGTATTAAAATCCACTGTAAAAACTGTTTTCTGTTCTTTTAGTACATTTTTGATTCTGTTTTACTTTTTTACTAGTTTATATTTTTCAGATAGCACAGATGTTTATAAAATCCCTAATTTTCCCTCCGAAAACCTTCTGGTAGGTGTTGCAGTCTGGGAAAACTTCATCTTTTATCATTTAACATAGAAGTAAACAATTGGTTAAAAATTAAATAATAAACAATTATTTGTGTTGTTTATTGAGTCTTTCGTCCTCAGCTGATGCTTCAGTTCAAACAAAAATTGAATCTGCTTCAAAACTAAAATTTGGACATTCCAAAATTCATCTAATTTTAATAAATGTTACTTTTAGTTAAATAAAAGCCTGATTGGTCCCGACTGTGTGTTTATTTCCTTTCTTTGAGTCCAGCAGCCATGACCAAGATAAAACTGTCTAACCTACCCAGAATCCGAACTGTTTCCACAGAGAAGTGGATCCATGTTTCCGGGGTAGTAGTAATAATTTTCTGCAAAAAACAAGATGGTCTCACTCAACAAGACAAAAAGACTCCTGCTAAACCTGCCAGATTAATATTAAGTTTTTCAACACCAACAAACGCTGAGGAGCAGATGGGTAATCCGGTTACCGGGATTGTTGATGAATTTTTCGAAGTCGAAGGTGCTGTTTGTATCTGTGGTGTCGTTGAAGATCATAGGAGACATAAGGACGCACTTGTTGCGCAAAATTCCCATAAACAGCTGCAGGCCAATGAGGGCGAAGACCGCGAGACAGAAGACGGTCAGGATCATGACGTCTCCCAGCTTCTTCACAGACTGAATCAAAGCACCTACAATGGTTTTCAGACCTGCAGGACATACACATACACACACACACACACAAACAGACACACACACCAACACATACAAGCGTTCTGACCATCATGTAGCTGATAGTAAATTTTACATATTACTATTGTGTGGAATTGGACCTAATCTAATTAAATTTAATCTGATCAAACTCTCTAAACTCTGTTTGCCTCTCATGCTCTCTCTCACCCACTCTCTTCCTGTCTTTTTCTATCTATCTATCTATCTATCTATCTATCTATCTATCTCTTTATAAAATGCTGCAATCTGGGAAAACCAGATTCATTTTTCAAAATTTCAAAAAATGTGAATGTCCAATTCCAATTTTTTGTCTTTCATTACGTTGTTATGTTATAACAGCCTGTCTAGTCTATCATCTTTGAAAATGGCTTTTTAAAATACACTTGTTCCGCTCGGTTCTTAAAGAAAATGTTAGCTGGTTTCTTCATGGTAACATTAACTGGTTTCATCAGGGTAGCCTTAGCTGTTTTCGTCATTGTGACGTTAGCTTGTTTCTTCGGGGTAATGTTAGCTCGTCTCTTCATGGTAATGATAGCTAGTTTCTTCAGGGTAACGTTAGCTTGTTTCTTAGCACTCGATCTCTTTCTGACTGTCTCTATTATACTTTCTTTCTTTTACTTTTTTGCTTATTTCGCTCTAACTCCCACTCTCTTCCTGTCTTTTTCTCTCTTACTCATAATTTAAAACGCACCAGGAATTACAGTGATTGTTTTCAGGGCTCGAAGCACACGGAAGGTTCTTAAAGCTGAGACGTTTCCCAAGTCCACGAACTCGGTGATGTACCTGCAGACACAAAGCATCGAGATTCACACCAGAAACACAGATACACTCTGTAATCTGTAACATCTCAATAGTGACTGACTGACTGACTGACTGACTGACTGGTCTTGTAAACTTGGGAGACAGACAGGCAGAAGAAAGAAAGAAAGAAAGAAAGAGGTACCGTGGTGTGTGTCAGGTGTGTGTGTGTGCGTGTTTAGAGCAGAGCTGCTGATTGGTCTTCATGATTGATCATCACATCAACCTTTTGTTATAGTATCAATAACTGAAGTTTAAGCTTAAACATTTGTACTCACGCCATGCTGATCACCATGAAATCCAGCCAGTTCCATGGATCTCGAAGGAATGTGAAGTGTCCGATACAGAACCCTCTGGACAGGACCTTAATCAGAGCCTCGAAGGTGTAGATCCCTGTAAACACATACCTAACACACACACACACACACATACTGAGCATGTGAGAGAACACGGTGATGTATGAGGAGATGGTTGAGATATATAATAGAGCTGTGAGATCATCATACACACAGCTTGTTCTGACTCACTCCATAATTTTGCTCCACTCGGGCGGGTCACTCATCGTCATGAACACACAGTTGGACAGGATTGTGACCATGATAAACATGCTGAACAATTTACTGTGCAGTCAAGGAGCAGTGTGTGTGTGTGTGTGTGTGTGTGTGTGTGTTAGTTGTGCTCTATAGTCTTTATCCTTTCTGATTAGTAAGTAGTGATAAAAATTGTGAACAAATTGGTGATTTAACAGTAGACACATCTATTTTTTTATGATAATCTCTCTATTAGTTATTAGGCCCAGAGGAAGCCCCGCCCACTTTCTCCAGAAACACCCCCTATTCGCTCAATCCTCTCGCCACCTCGCAGAATGTTTTATTTAATTAATCTTAAATAATTAGTGTAGAGTATGTTTAACCTAGCTAACGCTGGCAACCTAAACAGTTACAATCCATTCTGGATGCTAAAAAGGGTCAAATAGTCAATAAAATATGGTAGATATTTTTAACACATAATTTCTTGGTACTAAAACAAATTTGAATCTATTCAAGAAAGAGAAGCCTGAGCAGCTTCACCAATTAACCATCATCCCACAAACAAACCTTTATCAATGATCCAATCAAGTTTAGACATTTATGTGTATTCAAAGGATATGAGTGTATGAGTATTCGGATGGCGACTCTGCGGATGATGCTGAAGGGAGAGAGGATGTAACAGGCTGGATCCACGTTGAACCTGTTGATTGTATTGCCTTTGCTGATCACGATGAAAGTCTGCAAAACACATTAACTGAATAAAACAACCATAACTGTTTCTGTGTTCTCGCTGTTCCTGCTGTTGACTGATTTTATATTAAGATAATTAAGCCTGCTACAAAACTCTTTTTTCTGGAAAACTGTCTTCTGACTGCCATTGGATGGATGGATGGATGGATGGATGGATGGATGGATGGATGGATGGAAGGATGGATGGATGGATAATTAAATAGAGATGGATAATTGAATAGAGATGGATGGATGGATGGATGGATGGATGGATGGATGGATAATTTATGGATGGATGGATATGATGATGGATGGAATGGATAATTGAAAGAGAGAAATGATGGATGGATGGATGGATGGATGGATGGATGGAATGGATGGATGGATGGATAATTTGGATGGAGGATGGATAATGGAATTCAATAGAGATGGATAATTGAATAGAGATTGATAGATGGATGGATGGATGGATGGATGGATGGATGGATGGATGGATGGATGGATGGATAAAAGGATAAATAAATGGATGGATGGATGGATGGATGGATAATTGAATAGAGATGGATGGATGGATGGATGGATGGATGAATAAATGAATAGATAGATGGATGTATAGCAAACATGAAAGCAAACAAAAATACTTGAGTTTATAAATATTCAGCTTCCTTTATTATGTCTTAACTTCCCTTAACACACGTCAGTGCTGCTGCATTAGGAACATGCGGTGACCAGGCAGGAGGTGGGACTGACTTTTTTGGATTTGTAGTAAGGATCGATCTCCTCCAGAGGGATGTTCAGGAGCTCAGGTGGACAATCTCCATAGATAAACGGTAAGGATTTTCCAACCTCTAGGTCTTTAGAGGGTTTGGGCAACTCCTCCTCAGGGATCTCGATGTTCTGGGCTTTTCTCTTTGCCACTTCAGCATCTTCCTCGGCTTTGAGTCGCTCGCACTCAGCCAGTATCTCCGGCGTGAAGCGGCGTAACACATCGGTGCCTGGGAGCAAACGCGCCATCTTCGCATTCTGCTCGACGAGAGGCGAATATAGGTTGGGGCCTCTCAGCAACACCCTGCCAAGAGAGTGGAGAGAGATAGGGTGAGCGAGTGATGGAGAGATAGAGCAAAAAGAAGAGGAAAGGTGAGGACAAAATGCTTATTAAATACATGCAACAGAAAAAGTCAATGTATATTTGTTGCTATAGTGATTAAGAAGCTGTTTATAGGAAATGTCCCCAGCACTAGTTCTCCAAAACAGTGCAAAAAACTGCACAGTTTTCAGTTGCAGAAGTTAAAAACATGGACCTACTGTAATTTTATTAGAACTATTAACTTCGGTTCTATTGTGGCAATCAACTGTTCAATAATCAGCTACCAATCAACAATCAACAAGCTACAGTCAATCAACAATGAACACATCATCAACCAATGATGACAAATTCCCAACCACGTTTCTGCCACATCACACACTTTCTTTCTTACTTACATTTTTCGCAGCCATAATCTCAGTTTTTCTGCTCTCTTCGGCTGAGCGGCGAGATTCCTACACCACACCTCCAACAGTGAAATCTCTCTCTTTCTAGGCATCCTGGCTGCTTAGCTGTAGTGAAACACTCTGCACTGGTCCGGAGGGTCAAAGTTAACTGCGATCTTGTTGTGACCAACACACTCTCTTACACTCTGAACCTCCTGCCTACGTACTCACAGTCTGTAACCCACCCTGAGAACAATGACTCCATTTGTTAATTTCGAGGAGAACATCTGGGAGGTGCCATCACTGGAAATATAATCTAATACTTAGAAATCTGTTTTGGTCAACATCTCAGAATAGAGATCATTTATGTTTACAGAATTATGGTAGACGCCTAATTTCAGAACAATACATTTATTTTTTTATTTTTATACATTTGAGCAATTGAAGGTTAAGGGCCTTTCTTAGGGGCCCAGCAAATACAGCTTGTTTATGTTAGAAATTGAACCATGAACTTTATAATCCAACACCTTAACAATGAGCTACCAGCTGGCAACGACTCCCAGAATTCACATGGCAATTTTTTGGAAAATTATTGTTAGTTACTAAAAGCCCTAGTAAAAGTTCTAAGATTTTTAGTTTGTAGTAAAACCTAAATAAATTCGGTATGAAATTTCAGTAATCTTTATCTAAATCTAATAAAAAATCCCAAAGCCTAAATTACTTTATGTAACTAAGTTAAATTTTTATATGTAATTGTTAATATATAAAGTATATCATTTGGACCTCAAATAGTTAAGGCGCTGAGTTGCTGATGTGGAGACCAGGAAGACCCGGGTTTGAGCCCCACCACCGACAGCCGTTGATCTGAAGACCAGAAACACCTGGGCTCAAGCCCCACTACCAGCAAGCCAACCACTGTTGGGTCCTTGAGCCAGACCCTTAACCCTTCCTGCTCTAGGGGCGCTGTATCACTCTGACCCCCAACTTACTGAGATGGGATATGCAAATAAAGAATTTCACTGTGCTGTAAAAAAAGTATATGTGACAAAATAAAGACATTTACATTTTCATTCAAGATTAAGGATTTTAATGCATGTTAATTGTTTATGAAAGCTGTTCATTGGGTTATGTGTAACTGATGATTAATTTGGGGTTTGTGTTTACACGCTTACTCTTCAGATACAATAGATTTAACAGTGTTAAGATGCTCCAGAATGACTATAGTTAATCTAAACTAAAGAATGGATATGTGTGTAAAGTGTATTCTGTTATTCTGTCATGGTATTGGCAATGTATATCAACTGTATATTAAGACTACATGATCACTTAAGTTTTTTCCTAAACGGTAAAAATGTTTTATACAAATAATTTATGACTAATTTATGCACAAACCCTTGCACCCTTTTTCCTGAGGTGACCCAGGATCACTGGAGTTAAAGAAACAGAACATGGAGGTTGAAGGATTGAAACATCCCTCGAGGTGTAAGTCAGACCGGGGCAGCTGCTGCAGCCGATCATACTCTGGCACGGTGTTCAGTTACATCTCTACAGATGATTCGGCTCATTCCAGTTTTGCTCTTGCCTTCACAGGCCCCGCCCACTACTATACATCCCCACCCACTTTCAGGATGCTGTAGGACGATCTAAGAACATCTTTTGTTGATGTTAGTTAAATTAAATAAAATTATGCTTTCCATGAATACAGTGCTCTCACTTTACTTTACTGTCTCCAAGAAGTCTATCTATCTATCTATCTATCTATCTATCTATCTATCTATCTATCTATCTATTTATCTATCTATCTGTCTGTCTGTCTGTTTGTCTGTCTGTCTGTCTATCTATCTATTTGTATATTAATTGTATATTAAAACTATGTGATCAACTATTAAAAGAAAAACAGTCTTAAAATTTTCTCTAAATGTGAAAAATGTCTAGCTGAATGTTTGAATTACTACCTTTCTTTTGGTTTGCCTGCCTGTTTGTCTGTCTGTCCATCTATTTGTCTGTCTGTCCGTCAATCTTTCTATCTTAAAAACCTGTATTTATATTTATCTCATTGCTAAATGCTATCCTAGTTAATCTTTATGTCAGCTTTAGCAGTTTTTCAATTGGACAGACAAACACAGGCTGCAACACAAGATGATGATAATTCTAGCATTTCAATTGGACAGACAAACACAGGCTGCAACACAAGATGATGTAATAATTAGAGTTACATGCTAATCACATCACCACCCAAAGCATCAGCTCCTGTTTGCTAGCACTCAGTGTTATATACAGTAAGAGCTAATCTCCTTGTTCAACTCGGGCCCCAAAGTGTCACCTGAGCCAAGTGAAATGCAGAGCATGCCATTAAAACCCAGAAAAATATCTGATCCATCCACCCTGACAATAAACAGATGAGTGCGAGGCCAGATGGCAGCTTGTTCACAGCGTGTTTCACTCCAGTCACTCGAGAGGAGGAAATGGATCAGCATTGACACTGAGAGAAAAACCCCATTGTGTTGACGATGTCACCCTCTGAAGAAGGCAGCAGGTCACAAGGTTACTAACTTCTAACCAACGTGCCAGGAGGCAGCTGCAGCCAAACATTTGTGGCTCTGCATTGTTGATCGCGATGCAAACACCACTTCTACCAAGCTGACACTGTTGGGCCCTTAAGCATGGCCCTTGCCTCTCCCTGCTCCAGGAGGCCTGTTTAAAAGATTTTCAAACTAGCGACTCAGTAGTTAATGCATGTGCAGAATTTCTGGAGATTTCTTCCTCCCCTGAACCTCTCACAGATCCGCACTCAGGACCCGAACCGTCCATTAGCAGACAGAGGGTCACTCAGAGCTGATAATGCGACGCCACATCAAGAGGCCGAGGATAGAGAGAGAACTTTATTTCTCTGTGTATCTCTCTAGATTTCTTTAATGCGTCTGTCTATCTCTATTCTATATTTTCCTCCCCGACTCTTCTATCGCTCTCTCTGTCGTTCTATTTTTCTCAGTCACATCACACCCATCTTTTTTTTTTTTGCACTGAAGCACTGCTTACATATCTAGGACTTTCTTTAGTGTGGTTTCGTGTTCCAGTTGAGCAGAACTCATAGTGCATTACTTTTACTACCAGCGCTGTTGTTGACTAGTCTTTTTTTGTGGTAAAGCGTAATGGCGGGCTGGGTTTTAAGTAAAATGGCCACAAGATGGTGACAAAACAAACCTCATTTATCAATGGTGCCGATATTGCAAAAATAATACAAATTCTCAAATATCAGGAAAAATATCAGTAAACTGATCATCGGTCAATCTTTAGTTAATTTTGTCACACACACTTTACTATAAACAAAATGAGATGTGTAACATCAATTATTTATTTATTTGATATTCTTCATCTCGTTTCTCTATCTGAAGGACACTATCAGATGTGCCTCCTGCTCGCTGTGTCACTAAGATTGAGCAGTGAGCAAAATAATTCTCATGGTGACAAATTTTGACACCACAGCGCCCGCCGTCTATCAGAGACACCCGAGTGTCCTTTGCTGGGGAAGTGCCCTACCAAGAAGCTGCAACTTCATCCGGCTAAGCACCCACATACACACACACTCACAACATGGTTTTTAGTATTAGAGTGTATGTGTTGACTTTAATGTCAGTAACACAGCTGGAAAATCTGGGGATTATGATACAAATATTGTGATTTTGTGATAGACATTTCTGAATATCGTAACTGTTATCAGGTGTCATGGTGTTGCAAGCAATGCACGTATTTTTATGCCTAACCTTTCACACAGAAAGATTTGCAAAGACTTCTTGCTCAGAAGCATTTTAGAAACATTTCTTTTGAGCTGATTTTTGGTAAGGCTGTGTGAAAATATTGATACCAGTAACTATTGCAATATTTTTTTTTCATGATAGTGTATCGATATTCTAACTTCTAGTATCGATACATATATTAATTACACTTTAAACTGATTGACGTTTATATTTATTCCAAACCCTTAGTGTGTGTCAAACGACTTCCTCCTCGGCTCCTGTAGTTGTCGCTGATATAAACGACTGTTGTTTAAGAAGTATGCATGAAACAAATAAGACCTATGAATTTGTTGTATTTTCAGCTATTTGTTTAACATTTATGTGAAATATTGCGATATATATTGTATTGCAATATATCGTGATACATTGTATCATGATCCATGTTTCATGATACGTATCGTGCCGTGACACCCTTGATAATACACAGCCTTAATTATTGGCCATGATTTTTGGCTGTTTTTCTTGATTATGGTTTTTCCCTGTTTGCCATCTGGAACACTGTCTTATGCAACTCAAAATACAAGCCAACACGACGGACTGATAGTTTGGAATTCACTTAAATATCACATCACCCTCAGTGACGAATTTTTACTTGAATTAAGCACACTTGCCGCAGACTTGCCCTATAATTTTGTAATGGCATTCTCAAAAATACTGTGATGTTTAAGTTTAAAGGTTTCTTCACTGATTACAAATAGCAGTTCTGTCCTTTCTCAGGCTAGGAATTTTGTTTATGTAATACTTCTATCCAAGCTGTTGCACAAATATCAACACTAAGGATGGATAGGTAAAGCTTCTACGATTAGACAATGAAATTATAAAAAAAAAAAATAAATTAAAAAAATTACCACTTGACTTTCTGTTAACTTTTCAGTTCATTTATCCTTTGATTCTCCAGAAACCGACTCTCTCACACACACACACACACACACACACACACATACACACACACATACACACACACATACAAACACTGGGGCCTGTTTATTTCTTAAATGTCACAATCTGCAAGACAAGAACTGAAATAAATCATCCAACACAGAGATCATTGTAAACGTTCTTCTGAGCAGCGAGCACACTGAGACAAACAGCACAAACATCTCAAGCTCGCACAGCATTCATTTTGTCTTCTCTGCCTTGTGGCCATGGTGGCCTCTGAGACAAAAACCATTATCATGCTTGCATCACACACTCATTTACTGATGTTTTTTTCACCCTGTCCTCAGGTTAGAAGGGAGAACAGAAGATCATGTTGATTACAGATTCTAATATAAGGATGCTAATCACATTAATGTTTCTCACATGTGTTTAGTTCTCAGAAACTACATTAAATCCTTGGACTGGGTCTTGCAAACTAATGCGAAATATTTGTGTTGATGTTATAGGAAAAGAACACTTCACTAAGCTTAAGTGCACTTACATTTTTGGGCAAGGATATTAAAATCCTCCGCCATTTCAAATCATGTGCAATATTTTTAAATAGCGCGTCCGAATGTCTGAAAGGCAACATGATTAAAAATAAATTCTGGACCGAGATCCAAGTGAAAGATAATTCTCCAAGTCTCTCTGTTGAGACCTAAATTTAAACGCTTGCTTTTTCCAGTCTTATCAGTGATGTCATTCTTTAAGACCTGCGGATTAAATACAACCTTGAGTAAGCGAGCGAAGGTGCAAGATAGACTTTTCTATAATTCAGGGTTTCCTGCATTTTAAAGAAACCAACAAGTTCCCAAAATCTAAGTTAAATTTATGTTGTATCCGGTATGCTTAATGAAATATAGTTCATTTCAACCAAAAAAATATTTCAAAACATATTTCAGGGTCGAGAAAATACATTCCCAACCCTACAGACTCAATAACTTTATATGATAAACAGATTTCATTCAGGCTTTTTTCTACACGGCCACCACATAAACTTTGATCATGAACATAAACAGACACTTAACCGTACTTGCTTGATGTGCATAAAAAAAACTTTATTGGGTTTTTAGCGAAATTCAATCATTTCAAGTGACATAATCAATTTAGGGGGTCGGCCATATCGGCGGCACTGATTGTAAACTTTGGCACTGAACTGAAAGGAACTTGCAGATTTGGCTGATTATTGCTTCTTAAAAATGGTTAGTTATTGACCTGTTTTGGTCTGTAATAATCGGTGAGACTGGGAAAAACATTTGGAGTCAAATAAACTGCAAAAGATCCAATTAGAAAAGTGCAAAATGAAGGCGTTTGTGGAACTTCAATCTGAGGATTTCCAACGCAAAAAACTAAATTCATGCTTAATTGAATAATTTCTACTGTAGGTATTTTGTTTATTTTTATTGCATCGTTGATGTGACACCATCGACCCACCAACTGGTTAATGTTATAGACCTCCAAAATTTTGTAACAGGTTTGGTCTTTTTGTGAGTTTTGTGGAAAAAACTATGTAGTTTAATATATTGGGATAAGAAATAGACGAACTAAATATTGGGTCATCAATCCACGACAAAGAAGCCACGTCCTCCAGATCTTTACCACTTAATAACTTTAGTTTGTAATTAAAATATCACAATATACATATGTGTTGGGTGTATTAGGTGTGGTTGGCATAATATCCTGGTGGGTAGAATGGTGCCATTGCAAACAGCATTGGTGCCATTGCAATCTAGGATTTCTGCATTTATTTCTGGCATCTGGCTTTATATTTAAAAAAATATACAAAAAATGTATTTGAGGAAAATATATGTATGTAGATTAAAATGTGTTTCCAAATATATTCTGCTCTTACGTTCTGCTCTGTGACATCTCTATGACAAATATTCTTCAAATGGACCACAAGGGGTGTGTGTGTGTATGTGTATGTGTGTGTGTGTGTGTGAGAGAGAGAGAGAGAGAGAGGGAGAGAGAGAGACCTCCAAGGACTAAGAGCAAAAACTGTCCCAAATCTGGTCCTAAACAAAATCCGGCCTCAGGTTTCATTACATCAGCACTTCTTTCTAGACAATCTGCATTTCCCACGTAAGAGCCACTGCGCCTAAATAGCAGTGTCTTTCTCAGCAGGGCTCGATTTTGCAAGCAGTGAATGCCTTTTCCATGTGCGAGAGCCTCTGTGCTCAGTCTTATGTTACTGTATATCTTCAGCGCTAACGATGCCAAGCTCCGCCGCATGCCAGCCTACCAGATCACATACTGGTATCTCACAGAGGAGAAAAACAAGAGCCTGACACACTAAAATCACACACACAACCTGAAAGATCATCTTTAAGAGTCATAAATTTAGAGGGACGTCAGCATGAAACACCTAAAATTTAGAAAAAGGCCTGAAGCAGACGCCGGGCATCTGAGAGACATCTTACATGTGTGAGACCTTTAAAAGAAGATCACGTCCTGCCACGAACTCGGTGACTTTATTTCACACGGTTCACTGGGATTTGGACTACAGAACAATGTTTACAGCAAACTGAGTTTAAGTAACACGATAACCTTAAAATATAACTATAGCAAAGAACACAGGAACAAGGAAGTGACATCATGTCACTACAGAGCTCTGAAAGAAGGATACCGATTTAACCTCCGTCTGCAAATAAACACCTCAATGGCAGCGTAGTTTCATTTCTCCTTTTGATTAAATAGAAATTTATTTGCAAACGTCTGCGGAAACACAAGCGGTGAAACCGTAGCAACATCTCTAGAGTCAGAAGTACATATAAACAACACAACATAAACACTAAACACGTCAATGGTATGGGTAATACTGTGACTCTTTGCTTATCTAAATAATAAACACACGACCAGTTCATATACCACTGCACCTAAATACTGTGCCAGTTCATATACCACTGCACCTAAACACTGCAGCAGTTCATTTACCACTGCACCTAAACACTGCACCAGTTCATTTACCACTGCACCTAAACACTGCGCCAGTTCATATACCACTGCACCAGTTAATTTAACACTGCACCTGAACACTGCACCAGTTCATTTACCACTGCACCTAAACACTGCACCAGTTCATATACCACTGCACCAGTTAATTGCCACTACCACTGCACCTAAACACTGCACCAGTTTCATTTAACACTGCACTGCACCTAAACACTGCACCAGTTCATTTAACACTGCACCTAAAACACTGCACCAGCACCAGTTCATTTAACACTGCACCTAAACACTGCACCAGTTCATTCATATACCACTGCAACTAAACTTTGCACCAGTTCATTTACCACTGCACCTAAACACTTGCATTTAACACTGCACCAGGTTCATTTACCACTGCACCTAAACACTGCAGCAGTCCATTTACCACTGCACCTAAACACTGCACCAGTTCATTTACCACTGCACCTAAAACACTGCACCAGCACCAGTTCATTTACCACTGCACCTAAAACACTGCACCAGTTCATTTACCACTGCAACCTAAACACTGCACCAGTTCATTTACCACTGCACCTAAACACTGCACCAGTTTCAATTTGCACCACTGCACCTAAACTTTGCACCAGTTCATTTACCTGCATTACTAATTTACTTGCATTACCTGAACACTAAACACTGCAGCTGTTAATTGAATACTGCAGAACACAACTGTTAGCTAAAGGCATTAATATTAGTGAGATATATAAACATGTACAGTATAAACACTGTGAGTTTACACATGCGACAAAGTCAGCGTCGTTTATACAACACTAAAATACATACAAAATACATTGACTGTATGTGATAGTTGTAAAGGTTGCCTTTCAAACTGCAACAAAATGTAACCGGGTTGGAAAAAAAAAAAGTTAATTCACATGCAGAAAATGTAAACAAAAGTGGATGAGTGATTATTTTTAGTGCAAAGTAGTCTAAATCTAAATATAATCTACATAAGAAATCTAAATCTAAATATAATCTACATATATAAGGAATATAAATATAATATTAATATATAAGAAATATAAATTTAAGAGTAAATCTTTTGAAAATGATGCTTATTTGTTTGTTCACTCGGAGCAAAATAAACAATTAATGTAACAAAATAAGGCAAAATAAATATGTTTAAAATCATCATCAAATCAACACAACAAAACTGGGAGTCAGTCTGGAACATGGAGTTTTCTGTTCCAGACCAACCCGAACCTCATTAAAGAAAGGAATAATTATGTGGCCCTCATAGAAAAAAAAGGTTTGGGGTCCCGTGTTCTAAGTAAAGAACAGATAGTGAATGAATCTGAGTTGTTTTTGTCCTTGCAGAGTGAATCTTCTGTTTCATTAGCTGAGCTCGCTTTACAATACTCAGTGTTAGAGTAAGAGGAATCATTACTCTCTTTTGGGAGTTTATTAATAAAGCTATAGGCTATTTCATTATAAAGATGAATAATTCCACTGCGGATGTTTTTCTTCTAACTGCCCACAGAGCACAATCTGGGGGTAATAGGGGTTATTATAGTGTCCACCACACACACGCGCACGCACACACCGGCTCCATGCTGAACCTCTTTACCTTGTGCGTTAAACCCGAAGTATCCGTTAAACAGCGGTGTTTAGGGCTCGAGCTTCTTTACTGTCCGCGACTACACGCTCGCGCTGAACGACACCAAGTGCGCGCAACTCCTTCACATGCACACACACACACACACACACACGGAAGAAACCTGAGAGTTTACTTCAGGTACTATCCCCAGCCATCTTACATTCACATACACAGACGCGCGCACTAAAACACACACACACACACACACACACACAAAAACACATACATACAGATGTGCGCGCGCACCCCGTTTCTGGCACACTAATGGGAAGGTTGGAGTGCTGTTAGGAAAAGTTTTTCTAGGAAAAGGTGCTGTCTGGATAACCCTTAGAGAAACACCACACACAGACACACACAGACACACACACACACACACACACTCCATGCTTTCAGCAAGCGTCAGTAACACCCCAACACCCACACACATAGGCTATTTTACACACACTGTCTACATCATTGCACGCGCTTTCGAATCACTCCAAGAGAAATTCTACAAATTAATAAAATAGATTTAGCTGTTAAATACTTGATTCTGATTGGTTAAAACGTAATGATTAATTTCGGCTCTAAAAGTAAGTCATGTATGTAGGAATGATCTCGTTCTAATGAGTAATGGTTGCTATAGTTTCTAGAAAAATCAAGTAACCCAAAAACCCACTGAAAGGTCCAGAGGAGTGAGTGTGTTTGTCAGTGCAGAAAGGAGTCTCCAGTATCAGTGGTGGGGGGAAAAAAAACTTTACTAACACTTTCCTTACAGGTACTTAAGTGGATTTCTTTTCATTTTTCTCCGTCTTTTTAGCACTTTTACTTAAATTGTAATTCAATTTCAAAGAAACGGTTCCATTTCCCTATATTTGTTTTTCACAATAAAAAAACAGTGTAGCTTTGCAAATACTAATAAATTAATCATTTTAACCTAAAAACATCAATCTGGTGCCAAAGATGTGTGATATCTGCAGAGGATACAGACCTTGTGATGGTGATGATGATGATGATGATAATGATGATGATGATGATGATGATGATGATGATGATTTTTTTTTTATTTATTATTATTATTATCGACATGTTATAAATCCAGCTTTTAAGGTGTGAAGCATTTGTTGGTGGATTCTATGATGCTATTTTTTTAGGTTATATACTGAGCTGAGTATTGTTTTTAGTAGTTCAGTTCTTTTTTACAGTCTGACTCTTTAGTAGGGTTCGGGTTATCGTTTAAATTATAGTGATTCTGTTTCTGTTTATCGATTATGAGTCACGCTGCCGGCCCCATCTGAAATATTTATGGCTGTTTATATCTACTCTAATGCAAATTAGGCAAGCACTAACTATTTGTTTAAACACTAAACTGAAAAACCTTTATAGATGTTGGCAGGTGTTATAATTGTTTTTTATACCTCACTATAGTGATGGATGTGATTCTGCCATGTAGGATGTGATTCTGGATTTACAATCTTTTTTGATTCTGAATTAACATTTTATTCAACCTATTTTAAACATCTGATGCCATTAGTGTGTGTAGACCAATTAGTAAATTCTAAAAAAAAAAAAAAAAATCTCAGAGACAATAATTTATTAATTCTCAAACAACTGATCCTGACGATTCCGGGATTAATATTAGGTCACAACATGAAATTTTACTGTTTATTACCTATTATTACTGCACACCTACATACATTTTGCTGCACACACACATCTATTTTTGGCCAGGAAGGTGGGGGAAATGTTCACACATTAGCTAAACTGCACATACATGTTATATCCAATTTTTCGGCACACACTGAGGACATCAGATAGTTATGACTGGTTGATTGTAATGTTGATTCAGGATTAACAAAGAATGATAATCAAGAGTCACGTCCTATTTGGCAAAATCATGTTCACCCACTACAAACGGCTTTTGGTATGTAGTTTGCTTCATCACACCATCCAGATGTTTTAAATTCAAATTCCAGTTCATATAAATACAAATAAAAAATGTGACATAGGAAGTTAATAAGAAGTGTTCATGGCAAGTGCAGCTGCTGTGCAATATATACATGTATGCTGGGCATTTGTTCAGTAGTGTGTTTTCCAGGCGTCTTACATTTACATTTCTGACATTTAGCAGACGCTGCTATTTAGAGTGCCTTACATTTGTCTCTATTTTTTTTTTTTCGATTAGCAACACATTTATAACCAAATAACCGGCACCTTAACCAATTAACTACTAGTGTAGGTGTAAACACATTCTGCACAAACTGATACAGACATGGCACCATGTTAATACAGTATGTGTGTTAATTTATGTATGTGGCACAGCAGATCAGACACACGCTGAGAATGCAGACGTGACACAGCTGACATGGGAAACTCAAGCAAACGCTGCAAGGGTTCAGAAGTTTCGGACATGACTTTACATTTTTAGATTTCTAGATAGAAATCGGCTCTATATATTTATTAAATGATAAGATATTAAATGAAAATAAATGAAAATAAATTCAATAAATATCTCAATTTAAATAATTATCATCAGACACCTCAAAATTAACACCCCTGACAGTAAATTTAACCATTTTATTAAATATCTGAAAGAAAGAATGACATGCATTTTCTCTATTTTTATTAACATTTTAATTTATTTTACCTGCGAATGTCACAAAGTGCTGACACTGGAGACTTCTTCCACAGCTTTATAGATACTTAATAAATATCATCTAAACCATGTCAAGGATTACAAACAAAAAAACAGTTCATGTGAAATGTTCACTGTAAGTTCTGCTCTCCAAGCTTCGTTTATGTGTTCTTTATGCACTACACAGATCTGAGATCAGACTGAACCCTTTTCACAACAATGCAGGAAGAAACGAATGAACCCATCGCAGGTCATTGTAATAGTCTTCATTTGGACACTGCCACATGGACCACTGATTATCCTCTGTCTGCCCTTCTTTCCCTGAAACTGAGAAAAAAATTATAAAACTATATTAACGGGAAATATGATATGAAGCTGAATTCACAAGAATCAGAATCAAACTTTTGTTTTGGATCTTCTGAGGAGAAAAACAGGATGTGCAATGAATAGACTGCTTTTATCTACAAGTGGACGTCTTCCAAGCAACCAGCTCAGACACTGAATGTGTTCTCTCTCTGTTAAAGAAAACTCCTAAAACTTCATGCTGAAGTCTCGCTTCTGATTGGCCAGATGGTGTTGATCTTATTGTTCTCTTACAGCAGCCCTAACACAGATTTCTACAGTATTTGAAAGCTCAAAACCTGCTGTGGTGTTCAGGATCTGCACGCTGGCACTTTGTATTAAGGTGCTTTAAGTGGAAGACTTTAGAATAAGATGTCAGGAAAAAACATTTCTTTGTTTTCTTATAACACACACACATAAATGTAGACAGAAATTACTGGAAGTTTCCGCCCTCCAGTTTAGCAGTGTGCATGTCTGTGTGTCTGAATCACCGCACACTTGTTTCACAGAGATGGAGCCTAATATTAGTCAGCGGTATTTGTGGTATTGCAAATGTAAAATGTTCATCTACTTCAGAAAATATGCTGTCAATTCCACCTGCTCCAAACACACCTGTTACCCCAACCATTATTTTTGCCTCCATGTCGCTCAGATTCGGGTATGTGTGTGGTCTGATGGCTCTACCTGCTGGCCACTGTGTGTAGTGTCGCAGAAATATCACTTCATTCACATTATAAAGCGATGGGGAAGGGGAGATGATGATAATGATGATGATGATGATGATGATGATGATGATGATGATGATGATGATGATGATAAAATAGCCTTTACTCCTAAGAAAAACGTTTGAAAATTATATTCTTCTGTCCGCTGTTTATCTTCTAGTTTTACCAAAAGGCTCACAAAGTCACCTTGAGCTCCATACAACGTTGTCTGTAAACGCAATTTGTTCCTTTGTAGCATCTTTAATCCATTCAGATTCTATATAATTGCTCTGTGGTTCATCCATCTGCTTCTCCTCTATAAAGACAAATCCCACAGCACATTCTTGCCCCAGGCCTGTTAGAGTTCAGTGGTTGAAACAAGCTACACTCTGGTATTAAAAAAAGAACGTTGCTGTAAACACATGTGTCAGCTAGAGTGAGGTTTGCCAAACAAGTGGCAAGATTTCACTTATGAAAAATAAACACTTTTAACATGGTTTATTCTCCAAAAATTATATTGCCTTTAGGTTAAAATCAAGCATAGTCTGTTAAATGATTACAGTTACATGAAAAGATACACTATATGGCCAGAAGTTCATGAAAACCTTACCATCACGCCCACCTTAGTGTGTCTTCTTCAATCTTTTACTGCAAACGTTAGGTCACACAGTTGTCTAAAACATCTTGCTACAGTGTTGTAGCATTAGATTCCTCCTTTATGGGAACTAAGAGACCTGAACACTGTTCCAGCATGACAATGTCCCTGTGTACAAATTCCCTGAACTCTATGAAGACACGCTTCTGGTTGGAGTAGAAGAACTTTCATGTCTTGTACATGATTTTAAATCAACCTCTTTAAACTTAACATCTTTGGGATGAACTGGAACACCAACTGAACCCCAGACCTCCTCATTCAAAGGGTGGAGGTTATTTTAAAAGAAAACATGGGACAAAAACACATTTAAATGTTTGAACACAAACAGTATTCCTAACTCACCATCTCACAAAATAACTTTAATACCCCTGCCATTAAATCCTGCTCTTCATAGTGAGAACATCATGCAGACACGCTGATAGTCTCCTTTGGGGGAGATTAACATGGCGTCTCGTCACACATGGAGTCAGTGCTCCAGACCTTGTATGGTTCATGATGGTGTTTCAGACGGTTTGGATTGTCATTCTGTCTTTAGCCTGATGGGTCTTAATGGGGATATAAAACCCGATAGATTGCATTTCGCTCCATCATTTCACAGCTTCCATCGAGTTCTCTCTCTTCTTCTGCTTTCAACATGGCACCAAAGAAAGTAGAGCCTAGGAATGAGGCGAATAAAGCAGGTGCCCCCGAACCAGAGAAGCGTAAAGAGGTTGACTTTGACCCGAAAAGCATTGCAGTGAGTAATTCAGGTGTTTGTGTGATTAACAGTTTAGTTACTATGAGTCAAGAGTCAAAGACATATGAATTTATTCTTAATGTTTTTTTTTCTTTAATCAGTCTGGGAATATAATGTAAAATAGTGTAAATTATATTATTTTTTAAAGATTTGTTAATGATATAATGTCACGTCCAACATCTGTTTTGTGTTGATTCTATTTTAAACATGATCATCAGTGTATGTTGGCTTTTATGCCACAAAAAATAAAAAATCTTAAATATAATTGGTCGGAAAAGGTTGAGTAATTTTCTAAATTATTTCAGTTTTCTAACATTTCTCCACATGTATAAAACTAATAATAAAAAAACACACACACATATTAAAAATTATGATATTTAACAAATTGTAGTTAATATGGTGAATTTTTGTATTTTATAGTATTTTTGTAAGGAGTCTCCGGTTTCAGTGTTTTGTAATTGAGGTAAAAATGCATATTCAGGATTTAGGACACAGAATACACATTCAGGAAACCTGTCAATTACTGCAATATATAACATTTTATATATATATATATTTTATATAACATGCCATATATAACATTTGTAAACAATAGCCACAACATTAAATGTGACTATAAATAGATAGAATAGGAATACATTCGTACCAGAGCAACATTAACTTCATGATGCCTCGCGCTACATCGTGCAACATTTAAGTGGAATTTAATGTAATTCTTATAAAAATGTCCCTTTTAACAACAAGACAAAACACATCAAACATGACTTTGGGATCTACTTTCCTTAAAAGTGAAATTAAATAACCAGGTTCAAATGAGTTCTTAAGCATTTGGTTCAGTCTTCATGTCTCTCCAGTCCATGGTCCTGTCCTTCCACACAATAGTTGTTGTCTACATTAGAGCTCTGTTGTTTAAGCCTAACATGCCTGTGATTTAGACTTAATCCAGGGAGACAGCAAATGGGTGGAATTTCACCGTCACTCCTCTGGTCTTGGAACAGATGACTGTTATTCTTGGAGCTCATAAGTGGTGATTTAAATTCAGGACCTCGAACAAACTGCTTCTTCTCGAGGGATGATGAGCGTCTGTAGCGCTGCTGTAAATAATCTTGTAGTGCGGGAGGTCCTTTCTTTGCGGCTCTTGTAGAAATTTAGGGGATATGACCAGAAAGGTGTAAATTCACATAGAGAACTCTCTGTTAAAAGCACTATGTTAAAAGCACCGCTTCGAATTGTAATCTCTTGCGTCTAAAAACTAAGACCTTTCAATTTTAAGATTTTTTTTGAGTAATTAGGTTGCGTTTTAGGTTCTGCTTCAGTTTACTTTTGATACCGTTTAAGCAAAAAAAAAAAAAGGAGCTCATAACGCTGCAACTTCAAAAAAAATCAACAAATGAAATACAACATCAGTCTGACAACACACACGCTGCAAATCCTCACAATGCAAAGTCCTGCAAAATCCTCATAACACAGCCAAATACAGGGACGTCCTGCAAATAGACCACAACAGTAGCATTTCAAGGGAGCCCAGAAATTTGATAAGTAGGCTGGGACCTGGTTATTTTTAGTAGCTATTTGTCAGCAGTGTTATTATAGAACTGAAAGGGAAGTTTATTGTTTTTTATTGCAGTTCAGTTCAGTTTATTTTTTATTATCCTGATTGAATGATTTCTTGATCTTGTAAATATTATTAGCCTAAATAATCTGGCGAAAGAAAAAATTCACTGTGAAGCGATAAACAGGTCCCAGCCAGGTTCGTCAGTGTTTTGGGGTTGCCTTTAAACATTTGTTGTCTGTGGTGGTTGCAGAGCGTTTCTCGATTTAGTTGTGTTTTGAGGATTTACAGCATGTGTGTTGTCAAACTGATGTAGATTTAATGTGTTGGTGCACTTGTTTAACTTGCAGGTGTTTTCTTGTATTTTTAGTGTGTTTGGATCTCCTGGTCACTGCAAATCCACAAATTAAGACGTAACTGGAAACGATGTTAGCAGAGAGCATCATGCTCCTTGATTTTATATTCCATTGTAAATAGGCTCTTCTTACTGTTTTATAGGATGGAATATGGTTTTGCTTGAAATCTTTGGAGGAAATGTCATTGTTGCAGGGGTTTTTTCCTGTGGAGCGGTGGGAATTAAACCTGGGTGGAATGATGGTCCATACGCTATTGTGTGGTCTTGTGTGTTGGGTTGCGATGTAGTGTGGTGTCATTCGTATTGACCTTTCAGTATCTGTTGGTTTTCTTCTCAGGTTGAGTTCACTGCAGATCAGATTGAAGGTAAGATTTTAGTTCATTTTGGTTCATCCTGCCAAATTAAGGTATGTAGTTTATTTCATTATCCGTGACTTTGTACAAAATGAAAGCAGATTGTTCGGCTGAGCAGCTTCTGCATCAAAGTTTTTAAATACAATAAATGGACAGTAAAATTAATGTATTGCAATATTGATTTCTTATCATATTATCATATTACCCAGTCTTAGCTTGTATGATCCATTTTGTCTTCACAGAGTTCAAAGAGGCCTTCATGCTGTTCGATAGAACACCTAAAGGAGAAAATGAAGATCTTTTATTCTCAGCTTGGAGATGTAATGAGAGCATTGGGTCAAAATCCAACCAACGCTGAGGTCATGAGTGTGCTGCGTAAACCCAAACCTGAAGGTCAGAGGTTCATAGGCACTACAGTAGCACTGTCTAATTTATTTAGTTATTTTTCTATACTAAATGTAATGTGCTGAGCTTTTCTGATTGGTCTCTGATCTTTCTCAGAACTAAACACCAAGCTCATAGACTTTGAGACCTTCCTGCCAATGTTTCAGCATGTGTCCAAGTCAAAGGAACGTGGCACGTTCGAGGACTTTGTGGAGGGGTTGCGTGTATTCGACAAAGAAGGAAATGGCACTATAATGGGAGCGGAGCTTCGCCAAGTACTACAGACACTGGGTAAATAATGTACATTTACATTTACTCTGTCTTATAAAGGTTGCTGTTATACATAGAGACATCTACATTGTCAAAAATGTTTGGCTCAAATGTTGGTGATTGTCATGTCCATAAACACAGTGGCCTATAAACATGGCTGCTCCAGGTAACGATATTGATATTAGCATTAATTCGAGCCAGTATTTCCTTAAAAACAGCTAAATTTATTATATTTTTTTATTTAATTAAAATTAATTATTTTTCAGGAGAGAAAATGACAGAAAATGAGGTTGAACAAGTCTTAGCAGGACAAGAAGATGCCAATGGCTGCATCAACTACGAAGGTAATGTCGATGTTCCAACTGGTGTCCCAAGTCACATCATTAAACTAACAGTTATACCTCCGAGTCTTACGCTGACACTGAGGACCCTAAAGTAGAAACGTTTGTAATTAGTATAAGTCTTACATTAATGTAAAGGATTCATCTGTATTAATCTTAGTGCAAGTTATTAATTTAAAATGATGGTATGTTTATTTCAAAAATTTCTTATATTTACATATTTTTTTTACAGCTTTTGTTAAATACATCATGTCCGGATAATTTTAATATCCTTATAAGGTAAGTCACTGGAGTCACAGTGTGTCAGTATTAATTGTGTTGCACATAATTTACATAAATAAAGATATCTGAATGATTTCTAACTGTGTTTCAGCATTTATTGGATCTGCCGAGTCGGGAACCCGAATGGAATTAAAGAACAAGTATATTCCTTTTTAACCCAACATATATTTACACATTATGTATGTTATGTTTGTGCTGTTTTTAATAAATGATTAAAATAAATTGTGGTTATGCGGTTTTGCTCCAGATTGTCCAGCTGATTTTACCTTTTTAGCGCCCCCTTAATTCAGGTCGAAGCAGGAACTACAACACTGATACAAGTATTTTTTCGACATAATAACAATGGGAAAACATAAAGCTTTGTTATTTCTTGCTTTATCTTTTTCTCTTATTCTCTGTTTGTGTACATTTGTGCACGAAATGCTTACAGATTCAGTTGAATCTATTTATTAATTTAACTGTAACACTTATGCTAAAAGATCAGTTTGAAATAAACAAAAGGAATAGTGTTAAGCCTCTTAAGCAATCTGCAATCGAAACCGCACCGCAGTCTGCTGGGGTTTGGTTTATTGCCCCGCTTTCAAAAAAAAAAAAAAAAACACACTCTGCTGAAATTCAGACTCTCCAGCGCCCCTTTTTCCTCAAGTCAAAGCAGGAACTGCACTGTACTGTAAATTCAGACTCTCCAGCGCCCCTTTTTCTTTAGGTCGGAGCAGGAACTGCACTCTCCTGTAAATTTAGACTCTCCAGCGCCCCCTTTTCCTCAGGTCAGAACAGGAACTGCACTCTTCTGTAAATTCACTCTCCAGCGCCCCCTTTTCCTCAGGTCAGAGCAGCAACTGCACTCTGCTATAATTAAGTCTTTTAGCGCCCCGACTTTCCTCAGGTCGAAATAGGAACTGCATGCTGGTGTAATTTAGTCTCTTTCGCGCCCCCTTTTTCTCAGGTCGTAGCAGAAACTGCACTCTGCTGTGATTCAGTCTCTCTAGCGCCCCCCATCTTCATCTGGCCAGAGAAGGACGTAATATTTAGTTATTGCTGCTTAGGGCTTCGCTTCTGCCGTTGGACAGACAATAACGGTGTGTCGCGCAGGTGAGTTAAAGCATTTTATTAATAATAATCAGCAATTACATCTACAGACAGCTTATTTTACTAATAAACTGTATCAGATAATTAGATGCTTGCTGTCTCCGCGGTAAATTGCTGTTGCTAGGTGTGTGTGTGTGAGTGAGAGAGAGAGAGAGAAAGAGAGAGAGAGGAAGGATGGGCTGCTTCTAGTGACTTCTCCAAATACTGAGAAATTAGCTAAGATGTTTGGTGAAGTATCTTTAAAAAGGTCTGGTGTAAATATTTCAGTTTTGTTTAAAACACTGTCTGCCTGCCAAACCCCTTTTAAATGCTGTGAAATCCATGCTAAATATGTAATTTTTTTAATAAACATTATATTTTTTTATTACACATCATACCAAGTCAGACACGATTATAAAAAACTATGTGTTATCTTATTACATTTTTAATTGTATCTCTAGAAAGTCTTAAATGGAAAGAACCGGCGGCTGTCCGTGTCTCAAACGCCACCTTTAACAGGCGTAGTGCACACTACACCGCTTCCAGAATCCGCAACGTCACACCCTAAGTAGTGACCCTAAACAGTGCGTATAGAGTAGTTTGTAGACGAGCCGCTGCCTCTGTCGGTGTAACGGGGTTTTTAGATGGTGCTGATGCTGCGGTTGCCGGTTGTAATGCAGAGACTTTAACACTGTCATTTTGCCGACGACGAGGAGTTTGTATTTAATCGCCTTTTCTTCATTCTTCCTAACAGGTTTGTGTTAACATTTCTTTATTTATGTGAGTTTATAATGCAGGAAATGGCATTAGATCCCTTAGAACAGGTGTACTTTCATCCCTTTACTCCTTTACATGCGGCAAAATGTCTTTTTATGACCTCTATATTTGTTTTAGAATAGTTTAATTAAAGATTTATTTGTCTGAAAAGCCCAATTTAACAAGAAAAAAATGCGAGTTGATTTTAACGCTAACGGTTAATTCACGCGCTGTGCTTTTGTACTGCTGGGTTAGCTTCAAGCTAAACAAACATCTTTCTCTGATTTTAAGATCCCTGCGTAATATCAAATGGTATATTTTGTTTATTTTTCGATTCGTAATCCTTTTTTGTGATTATATCAGATTTGGCTCGATTTTAAGCATGTACATTTAGTTTTTTTATATATATTTTTTTCTCCTCCAACGGACACACCCTCTTGTGCCGGGCGCGCGCTCTCCACGAGGCGGCTCGGCGGTGGCGCGCGCGCGCGCGCCCTGTTCCTGCATCTGCCTCAACTTTGCGCCTAAAAACTGCGCCATTTTGTCAGTAGTTACAGGATTTTCCTCTCAGTCTGTCGCGCAGGTATCTCCGCTTTTTATCTTATAATTCGATGAGGGGTTTAATAAGACGCAAGGAGATGAGAGCATGTCGGCATCTTTGTCACCGCCACGCCTATACTTTCGGTTAAACCCTAAACGCTTCATGCTCCCTCGATAGGCGCACTACATGGGTGTGTCTCAAATAATCGCTGTGGATCAAGGATGCCATATTTGCATAATAAAATGGACACGAAAAATTTTCTCCACCCGATTGCTATCTCTGGCTATCACACCGCTAATAACTACATCCTCTGTGACATGTGCTGCTTCATGGGCGGTGTAACTCTGCCCTCTTTCGCTTCACACTGTCTCAGATTTCTGAAAATACGAAATCATTGTCTTCTGACAGGACAATGGACAATTTGACAAAATACTATTGATATCAGGACCACTATTCACTCTAATGCATTTAAGTATTGTCTTATAATATTTACGTCAGCTCTGCTGGTATGTGTCTTTGACCTGGGGGACGTTTCATTGAATTGTCCAATTATGTACATTTACGTTTACATCATCTGCAGACGGTCTTGTCAGCATGACGAACAAAAAGTGCTTTGAGTCTCGTTATCGAACAGATTTACATTTAGAGCATCTGGCAGACGTCCTTATCCAGAACATCTTACATTTATATCTTTTTTTATACAACAAAGCAATTGTGGGTTAAAGGCCTTGCACAGAGGAGAATCAAACCCCGATCCTCCAAGTAGCAGTCCAACACCTTAACCACTGAGCTACCACTTCACAGATTGTTACTGATTCACAAGATCACAAAGGAAGTGAAAAAAGAGCAACATTATGAAAATGTCTCAGTGACTCGGCTGTTCTTACACTGATGGAACGTTCATTCCACCATCATTCCAAAACAGAGAACAGTCTTAAAGCACTGTGTCCATTTACGATCTAAGGTCTAAGGTTATTTAAAGACGTCAACAAGTTTCTCCTGTATGAAATTGCCCATTGCTGTTCCACTCCATTTAAAGCACCACATTTTTTACCCTTCAACATAAACAATCGGCTGCATGAATAACGAGTTGCTGTAGCGGCATCATGTTCAGCTGGGAGCTGTGAGGTTTAGTAAAATAATGAACCTTCACACATATTCCTAAGATGATTCCGGAGTATTCCTCAACCGGGTTAATGAATGAGCTTTAATACAATACACACAACAAATATTACTGAAGGGCGCAGTTTTATTATATTTTGCATTTTAATATTTATATAAGAAGTGATGAATGAGCATGAATGGTAATCAGTGATTAGTTGTTGGGAAACAGTGCTAATCAGTGATTGGTCATTGAGAAGCAATAATATCAGTGTTTAGGCATCAGGGTCATTGATTGGTCATTGAGAAACAGCGGTGATAAGTCATTGGTTAAATACAGTAGTTATCAGCGATTGGTTGTGATCACTGTTTGGCTGCAAGCAAATCACAGTCAGACATTACATGTGTAATGTAAAAGAACATCACCAACATCTACATACACTTAACATGTGGCAAAGGGTTTTTTTAAGTCACTAAATACAAAATAATTTTTAACTAAAGTTTAAAACCTTAAACATTTCTACTAAACCTTAAAATTGAACATAACAAACATACATGTACGACATTTCTTATTATGCAAACAAATGGATGGATGGATGAAAGAATGGATAGATGGATGGATGGATGGCCTGAAATAATCTTATTTTTAATTAATTATTCTCAGGTTAAAGCTGTCCAAAGTGGTTAAAAAAAAAGCTGCAGTTTAGTTTTAAGGTGAAATGGATTAATAGAGCACAATCTGGCAACCCTTTCATGCAAATCTGATTAATGATACAAGTATGAGTAAGGTTTTTCCCCCAGGTTTATTGCAACCATAGCAACAACTAGCGATGCTAACAGGGCGCGAGTCTCCTCCAGCAGTAGCAGGAGAGATGACAGATAGCTCCCAGGGCGATGCAGGAGGAGTAATGTGGGATAAATATCGATCGTGTGATTTTAGTAGCTGAGTTAATAAATCTGCCCGGAGCACATCATGCACACTCCTGTAGTGGTTCTCTGACGGGTTTATTGACGTCTTTTGTTGCTTGGGACGTCTGTTAAAATAAACAAAATAAAAAAACACAAAAATGAATAGAGACAAAAGCGTCTGAATGGATTATCAGTCACAGCGTAAACACAAACACCTGAGAACAGACGCTGTGGGGGAAATCCTGCAAGGGTCCTTCTCCTAAACCGATTCAGAGGTATGATTGGTATCCTTAACACCAAGCAGGGGCTGTTTGCAGGGGCAGAGGGCTAAAAAATACTATTATGCAGTAGGGTTCATGCTACTATGGAGGTAGGCGAGCATAATCTGTATTAATGTGTGAGGTTTTGCATGCTGGGAATTTGGACTGGTTACACCAGGACATGGACACACACACACACGGACACACAACCATATGTGATAATCCAAGGTCAAACTCAAGTCTCATACCTGCACTGTAAATGAAATGAGTTAATCTCCCAAAAAAAATGGGCATAAATACAAAAACTCTGAAAGTCTGAAATAAAAAAACGTCGATAAAAACTATGAGAAAAGAGAGAAAAGTAGCGTGATAAAACATTCAGAAAAAGACTGACAGACAAGAGACACAGAGAGAAAAGGAAGAGAAATTGAGAAAAAAGAGAAATTGAGAAAAAAAGAGAGAAATGGGGACACCAAGAGAAAAAAAGATGGAGAAAACATTGAAGAAATTCAAGATGGAGAGACAAGGGAAGTGCATTGCATTCTGGGATGATAGGAATTGACAGCAGAGGGAGAGAGAATTAATGCAGAAGTTGATGCTCCCTGATATGTGCAACATGATAAACTAGGTCAGAAGCAGTGAGTTGTGTACCGGGAGGAAGGTTTGAACTGCTTCCTCACACACACACACACACACAATACTGTTACACACACCATACAGTACTGGTATGGTGGTATATACCGTTTCCACAGAATAAATTGTCAACCCTAATAGATTTTAATTTGTGTGTGTGTGTGTGTGTGTGTGTGTGTGTGTGTGTGTGTGTGTGTGTGTGTGTGTGTGTGTGTGTGTGTGTGTGTGAGACTGAGGGAAACGCTAGGGGTTTTTAAAAAACAGAGAAGGTAAAAAACAGAAAGATTAGATTATTTTGAAGTGTTTGCATATTTTCATTGTTTTAATTTATAACTATAAATTACTATACTATTAATACTATAATATATGATATATATTATGTACATATATATATTATACTTGTGTAAAGATATTAATTGAGAAGTTTATAATATAATGTTTGTCCACACAACTGTGAAATATACGTACAGTGAAATTTCCTGTTAAAGTTAATCCAAATTCACATTTTATTTATTATATTTATTAAAGCCCAAATAAAGGGAAAAAAGTAATCAAATAAGTTAAATTCCTTTTCATTTCTGAATTATTTTAGTTTATTTGTTGTAAAAGCCCATTTTCTTGATTTTTTTCCAGAATAAATACCTATTTAAATAACCATATTGTAAAATATATCATTCGAGTGAAATAAAATGCGTCATAGAAATGAAATAGAGTTTTGGTCATACCGCCACCCTTAGTAATGCTGTGTGTTATAGCGCAACAGTGTTTATAATGACCCTGCAGCAGTGTGTGTGTGTGTGTGTGTGTGTGTGTGTGTGATTGTTTTGTAAAGAAATGCTTGTTTATGTGGATCATGTTTAAGGTCAAGAAATGCCTTCATATCATTGCAGCCATTACACAGAGACTCGGTTATAAAAGCAGTCTGTCCGGGGTGGAGGGTGGGGTGGGGGGTTGCTCCTCTCTTCAGGCCTGAACACTCAGCAATCTGGATTTTGTCAACTGATTTTTCAGTGGTGGCTCATGGTCAAGGTGTTGGACTACCAACCCAAAGACTGTGGGTTCAATTCCCAGCACTACCAAGCCTCCACTTTTGGGCCCCTGAGCAAGGCCCTTAACCCCCAACTGCTTGGTTGTATAAATGAGATAAATGGAAGTCGCTCTGGATGAGGACGTCTGTGAAATGCTGTAAATGTAAATCTTTTATTGTGTGCTTTAGGTTGTTTCTGTGTATTTTAGTCCTGGTTATCGACAGAGTGACTCTGATTCTGCTGCTTTGCCTGATTTTTCCCTATTTTCCCTTTGCATTCTGTTGAAAAAAAAACTATATATTGTCGATTTTTTAAAATTAACAATTAATGTCATTATAATTACTGTAAACTGATACAATTTCTGAGTAAAACAAAATCAAAAGACATGAGCAAACTCTTAAGCCCCTTTAGGCATGTAGATACCCAAACACACACACACACACACACACACACACACACACACACACAGCCCCGGGGCAGAGCTCGACAGATGGTCGTTTTTCTGATTGAACAGACACAGAGAGTTCAGAGACTGGTAGAGTGAGAGCTGAAAGAGCACACACACATACACACACACACACACACACACATTTCCTTTACTTCAAATAACACCAGCAAGGATGATTATTTTTCTGGTCTAAACGAGTAGCAAAAATGGCAAACGCTATATAACAAAGCAGTAACTTTATATTTATAATCAACTTTATATTTATAATTAACTTTATATTTATAAAGTTTAAAGTTTATTTATATTTATTTATAATTAGCTTTATATTTATTAAGGCCAGCTATATAAAGCAGGTGTTTATATATACTATTATATTTAGTCAGTACGGTATATCTGAGCATTTTTTTATCTATGATGGTGTTTTTAAAGCTACATTTCTAAAAGATAGATTAACTGTCACGCTGCGGTTTACTGTAATCTGTGTACGCTGTGTGATGTGGGAATTTGCTGCATCATCCCACTGTGGCCCGTGTTTCATTCCGCATCTGTCTCGCCTCTTTTCTTGGCTTACTACTTCATTTTTCTGTCACATCGTCTACGAGCCACCAGACAGAAAAAGACGGCACAATGTAACAAAACTATAAATATAAATCTTATAAAATAATGATGCTCAGACTGAACGTGCTTTTCTTTTGCAGGCTACTGGATGACGTAAGGAGAATGTAGGCAGGAGATCTTCCCTGTATGATCACTTTATCACACAGTCTGTTGTAGAAACCGCATGAGAAATGTTCAGAATCCCAGACCGTGAAACAAGTCTGGTTTCATATTCCTACTTTCCTTTGCTTTGCATTCTCAAGTTTGCTCAGTAATTCTCATATCTCTCGCTCTTTCTCTCTTCCAGCATCTGAATTCTTTTACCTCAGTGTTTTCTTTGTCTATTGATTACTCGCATCTCTCCTCCCCCACGTGCCTACCTTCACACATTCTTTTCATCCTTTCTCGCTTTTTCCGTCTCTCTTGCCCTTTTCCCTCTCAGCTGAAACTGTCTGGATACAGGGTACAAGCTGTTCGTGTATTATCGTTATAACACCTCCGCCCTCTTTCTCTCTTTCCTTTTTCTCTCTCTGCCCTCTTTCTCTCTCTCCTTTATCGCTCTCTTTTTTTGCTGCAGTGATTTCTGTTCGAAATGTTGATGAATCAGGGAGTCGTTGGCTTCCAGCCACGCAGAACCTTCCCACCTCCCATTTTTCTCACTCCAAACCATTGTCCACGCCCTTCTCTGTAAAACAGAAAGAGAAACTCTTTTTTTCTTTCTATATTAACATTCACCATAATTTGACTTGCAAAATCCGTGCAGGATTATTTAACATGCATCAGCAGGTTTTCCCTTTATTTCTCCCTTTTTATCACTTATTTCTTTTCAGCTCTCCACACAAAGAGAAGAGGCTCTTAGCCACCCCGCAAATAGACAGATGGAGGCTCTTAAAGGGCCAGTGTTACTGATTTAGCTTGGTAGAAGTCTACAGTTCATAGAAGACAATAGTGTGCCTTGAAGGACCCCACATATACAATCACACCGACTTACCATAGCTAATCTGCCTACTGTTATATGTTTAGGAAGTGAACGGGAAACCGGGGAAAATAAAAAAAACCTGTACATAAACAGATAGATAGAAGATGTGAGACCGTAAACCTGTGATATGGCAATTTATCAGCAAATAAATGATATGTATGTTTGACCATAATAGTGATTACTGACTGGTTGCACTGATGAGAAGGTTTCTGAAGGTTTGGATCCTCTCTGCTCTGTCTCACATGCAGGCTGACTCTGATAATCTGATAATCTTGGCTCAGAGTGAATAACGGATGCAGCGAAGTGACTGGATTAGTCTAATAACACTCTTATCACATGTTCTGGCTGTATTTCAAACATAAGGGTTTGGAAAAACAGATTTGTCTGATTTTTAATTTTAGCAATTTTCCTACAGTGAAACTCGGACTTAACATGCATTTTAGTCATAAAGTATACACACTAAGAACGGAGGATACGTCCTCTACGTTCGCTAGCAAGGATATAATCTGGCAACCGAGGATTCAGTCTGTTTCTGTGGAGCGCTCATATATTCCGCAGTATGTTTGCGGTGAAAAGTGCATTAGCTGATTAAAGTAGGGCCGGTGTTCGAAGACAAGCAGGGAAATGACATGATGTTATACACATGGACATTTAAACACAAAAACACACATACACGACGCAAGAGACAAACAGACAAACTGACACATTAGGGTCATTTCCAGAGGACACAACAAAATCAGCCAGTGGCATTAGACCTTCTGAATTTAGCAGGAAACCAAAGTGCAGCTTGTCCACTAGTTAGAGTGATTAATGGTTAATGAGAGCAGATGGTCAGTTGGTGTAATATACATTATACATGACAACATACATCACTATCCCATAGCAGGAGCTGAAAATGGAGATAAATGGAGCTTCTATTGACTGTTATTGATTGCTGGAGCATTTACTACTCTTACATTTCTATTACCATTACAAGTTTTTATGGTTTGCTATTTAATACCCGACATATATTATACCTACCTCAATTAAAAAAGGGTAGATTAGTAGTTATTAGAAATTATTTTTACTAAAGCTGTACAGTATAAATAAAAAACTGACATTGCGATATTTAGTTTTTTGGGATATATTTTAAGATATAAGGAAACAATTCACCAGTGGACTCGAACAGCTGTATTTGTATAGAATTTATTCGTTTTAAATAATTTGGGGTAATTTTGTATGCGAGTAAATCTGTAAAATATAATACACAAATAATAATGACAGATAAATACAATAGAACATAAGACATATGTTTTTCTGGAGATTTAGATACAGAAATTAAATAATTAAATGTGAAATCACACGGTATCGACTTTACTGTAAAAATTAATCACAGTTACAAAAGCTACAAAAGTTAAAGCTAAAAACTAGTTTGAAATGTTAGCACAGTAACAGCACCTAAAACAATGTACAAATAATAAACTTTCACTTCATTATAAAAACTTCACAATTTATCCACAAATCACATGTGTTCTAAACTGTGATGCAGTCACATATAATCATCACTTGACACTGAACGTCCTGTAATTTGACTATTGCAGATACACATATTTTGATGTTAATGCTGAAACCTGAATATAATCTGCAGCCCTAATTTTACGTTTGTTATTTTTACATTTACATTTACAGCATTTGGCAGACGTTCTTATCCAGAGTGACTTACATTTACAAAAAAACTTAGATATACACATTTGTTTGTTGATCATCAAAATAGTTTCCTATCCAGTTTCTTTTTTAGTTTGTGTAAGATTTTTTTACACTTAAATACGACTGCTATTACTCGAAATCAAATTTGTAAAGAATTCAGCTAATTTTCCTTCTTTTTTTTTACAAAAAGTTTTTGTAGATAAGAACATTATGCCCTTTCCACCTTAACCAGGCTTGTTCTGAAAATGTTCATTGAATATGTCAGATTTGAGCAAAAAACAACAACACTCATGCGTGCAGGCTTCAAACAGGAAGTTCTCCGGAAACTCACTTCTTCTCCTTTTTTAGACGACTGTCTGTTTCTTAATTGTGGCTGGTGTTTATTAGAAAATATAACACCATTCAAGAACTATATTAGAAGGCAGGGCTTTGACAGCTCCAGAGATTAAAGGTACAACAGTGAGTATGGAGTGAAGCAGCTGATGGGTACATTAAGATGTTTTTGTACAAACAGTGTAGTACAAAGCCAAACAGGGAAACGTACAGAATCAGTCATTATGAGGAGAGTGGAGGTAAAGGCTGCGTTAGGATAGCTGATTCATTATCAGTAAACTCCTGAAATCTCTGCAGACTGAATCCACCGCGAAATGGAGCACCAGGACATGATGAATTCTGGACAATACGATTCTAAGGAGGACGTGGCGTCTGCAATGGCTGATGTGAACCTCGATGACAGCCCTCGAGTGGACATGAAAAATGGGACGGCGGCACACATGGCGCCTGGGGATGGCCTGGGAAAAGGTCAGTAAGAGGACAATGCCCTTCCAACGGATGCGCCGACACACACCACTTACATTTATTACATTGCATTCCTTTATTTTAATATTTTCTATATAGATTATTTACACATTATTTATATACAGACATTTTTATGGATGATTATGTAAAACATGCAGGCAGCAAAATGGGAATTATTAGTGTAATTTAGGGCACAAGGCGTCTTTGTGCATCCCATAATATGTGGAAAACTCTAAAGAAGTAAGCTTTTGACTTCAGGGAAAAAGACCATTGTGTACTTTTTTTGAATTGGTTTATAATGGGATGTATTTTCGAGTTTTGTTCTATTTGCTCAGGCAGCATGTCAAGTCGAGAGAAAACTGCCTCAGAAACCTGTTCTCCAAAATGTCAACCCCACTCAACACATTATCAAGCCGTTAAAAACACATTTTGTTGATGCCATGATGTCAGTGTGTTTCCTGTAATGACAGCAAAACGTCAGGGTTCCTGAATGATTAAACAAATAATCTCGATTATTTATACTTTACACCTTACACTTTGTGCTAAAATTCTGATTGCATTTAAAAAGTAAAAAGTAAATATTAGGCCTAAAATATCACTTTTTTAAAAGCTCATTTTTATTTTACTTCCATCTCTGATAACAAGAAATCGAATTTAAGGAGCAAGCTAGGCTAGTTATCTAGCTGATAATAACCAATCCTTTTTTTTAAATTCTGTACAGAAAGAAACAAAGTGTAAGCAGCCATTTTAGGTAAACAAAGCTTATAAAGGACATGTAAATGAAGCTTCATTTCGATTGCAACTTTCCAAGATGTTCATCCTCTCACAGAAGAGACAGAGGGGTCAAAGCCTGAATCGACCTCTCAGGACGATGTGACAGAAGTTATACAGCCTAAACCTGCCTCCAGTCATGAGGATGTGGTGTCTGGTATGGCAAAATAAATTGCATTACCGCTTTATTACTACTGCCTGCCTCTGCTGAGTTGCTCCCTTTTCTAACCCCCTGTAACCTGGCTGCTTCAGCTTTACATCCATGTTAACCAGCTTCTCCCTGCTGAAGGATGGACAAATGAAATAAATTTAGGACAGCTAGGATAGTTTTATTGGCTGTAGTGCACTGATGGTGGTTAACGATGGAAAAATTAATGGAAAATTTAAAAAAAATAGTAATTCTGCTTGGTCCTTTGTCCATCCAGGTTTTCTGACCAGCGCTGGAACGCAGATAGAATTTTTTTATTGCAGTAGCATATGTAAACACCCCCATGCAAGTGTCACTTACGCCTTTATAGTAAACATGTGGCATTAATTTCAGTTGTGGTTTTTTGTTAATGCTCCAATTTCTTTTATATTATTTATTATGAGATTCTAATAATTCTATTACCATGGAAGGATTTTTTTCATGGACGCTTTGTCTTTAGGTTATTTTGCTTCTTTTCTAGTCCTGCTAAATTCCTAAACTGCAAGACAAATAACAGGTTTATTCAAATACTTTTTGGAAGGAGTCTCCAGAGTCGGAACTTTTTGTTATTTAAAGGTAAATCTGTAAATATATAGAAACTAACAGAAAAAAGAGAAGAGGAGGAGGAAGAGGAGTCATTCTGAAGTTACAGTTAAAGTATGTTCTTTCATAATTTTGATTCATGTCACATGTTAGCTGCAGAAAGAAGTTATGTTGTTTTATCTAGTGCATTTACTCTTTGTAACGCATTCAGATTAGGAAATTATTCCTGGTTAAGTGATTAAAAGTAGGATTTATATTGTACAGGTTTATGGTACTGTTAATATCTAGTGGTTTCCTGGTCAGTCCCCTGTAGTGAATTTAATGGCAATAATCCTTAATGGGTCAGAATAAGACTCTCTGGAGCACCTGAGGAGCTGGTTAGTGTATATCAGCTACCATCTTGGCGGGTCTTCTATTACAGCAATTGTAATCAATCTTAGTAAAGCTAGTAATCAAGTCTGCTAAAGATACTCGACTTCAGGGCATTAGATCTCTTACCTCTGATGGCTGGAGCTTGTTGGAAGCCAATAAAAAAAAAATTTGAGTGCCATTAGGAGAGATGTAAATATTTAATGTTTTTACAGCTTGTTGCTTTCCAGCAGGCCTGTGACCTTAATATCTCTTGCCTTGAAATAGAAAACTTTGTGGAATGATTTTATTTCAAATAAAAATGACTCTCTGTGTTACAAAGAACCAGCAACGGAGACTTCTTCCAAAAGATGTTGTCCCTGTCTAATCAGAAACAAGAATTCTGTAGTTCTGTAACTACAGAAACAACCTGTGAATATTAATTACATTTTTAATGAATTGAATCTTATTCATCTGATTCTTTCCTGTGTTTTTTCCATTTCTGTATGTATAATGGTCTGATGGATAGCTGCACCAGGAATGACAGGAGCAGGTGAAGGTATGCTGGGCTTACAGCCTCATGTTTACTCTCTGTGGTTAGCTTTAAAGGAAACAGATGTCTATATGACACCTACTACAGTCTCCCAGTGGCATTCATCCCAATTACTACACACATGAGCTGAAAATTCAGTAATAAACTGTATTTAATTGGCTACGATCGGCATGTTTATAAGGTACTTAAGTTGATTATTAAAAAATCAGTTCTATGCTTTGTTAAGTGATGTATTTAACAATATTTTTTTAGAAATATGTACTGTATCATGATAAGTACAATTAATATATCATCATACTTCGGCTGGGTAGAAATCATCCAGTTTGCACCAAGCTCTCTAAAAATTTTTACAAAAAAATCACAACATATCGTCTACACTAAAGCCTATGACATAGCGGACCATTCATCACCATATCAAGTCATGATCCCACAAAACTTTTCACATGGTTTAAGTGGCAGATGCTGGGTCACTGTGCTTGTGTCATTTATGTCAGCTTTGCTTTTGTTTTTGCTGCTGTATTTTTTTTTGTAATCTGTCTAAAAGTTGTGGGGTACTTTTATAAGTCACATTTCTGCCACTGTGGTGTTCTCCTGTTATCCATGCTGTAGTCTTGCATTTGCTTTTTTCACTTAAAGTCCCAATCAGGAATAGGACAGATTTCATCATTAGATGTTTCATAGCATTTTGATAAGCTGTGGTTGGTTTTTGTTATTTGTAAACTAAGCACATGCGTATATTCCAGTAATATTGGTTAATATTGGCTTGGTTTTCCAAAGATAACTAAAAGTTCACCTCTATATTTTCAAAATAAGCAATATCATTATTTGCAATGGATTTGCCCTGACTATATGTTACATCTTGGGAATATCTAACTACATCATCATTTCTATGCCAGCATTACCTTAGAGCATTACCTGATTGTTACCGAAAAACCACAGTATTCATTTTAACCTGATTTTTCAGCTATTCCCTTCTGGTGCTTTAAGTCATGCCAAATGTTAGTGAACATTACTTATTATAAAAGTGCCCACAGCTCGAATTTCTCCTAAGTTCATAAGAAATAAATGTGTAACTGTGTCTTTACTGTTTTATTTCTTTCTCCTTAGTTTTATGTTTAAGCCTTTTTATCTGGTTGGTATGATTTCGAATCCTTGGTTTCCTTGGTGCCTTTGTTGTCTGTCTTGGTGTGTTGCTAATCCTGCAGTGTTGTCTGTGGCTCTCCCTGTCGCTCTACCTCCTGTTCATCAGATGCTTTAACACCAGAGGGGCTCTCTCCGCCACACAGTGGTAGAAGCAGTGCGGCATCAATGGACAGGGAAGAGGAAGGTTTGAACGGGGACATGGCTGGGTCAGTTAGTCCACAGCAGTCACCCATGTCCCCACGAGCATCACAAGTTGCCCCAGCTGACGCTACAGGTTCGGATGTGCTAATCGTTGACAGCCAGGTGAAGACAAGTCCTTCTGAGGAGATAGCTGGTTTTGAAGATGGAAGAGAGGAAGAGGTAGTTGAGAGTCATGTTAAAGAGGATGAAAGCAAAGCTTTAAGTTTTGATCATGAGGAAGAGTTGTTGGAGCGTCCGGCCATGCCTGATAGTCGTTCTGATGTAGAGGATAAACAGGAGGAGAAGGAAGTGATGTAGAGGAAGAGGAACAAGATAAAGAACCAGCTGAACCAGACGCAGTTCCTTCAGTTCATGGCACAGATAAGTCAGACGTGTCACCACAAAAAGATGAAAGCATTGTAATTAAGCACTGCGAAACTTTATCTCAACCCCAAATGACTCCAGACGAAGCAAAAAGACGAGGTCTGTCATTCGACTACACAGAATCCGAGCTTGTTAATCAAGGAACTCCTAATCGCTGGGAAAATGGCTCGGACAAGACTCCTCCAGACAGCAAAAGTCCGGATTCCTGCAGGGCTGACCCTGGCTCCCCTTTCTCCCCTAGTACCGCTCCTGACCAAACCCAGGAGTCACCTCTCACTAACATCCAAAACGAAGCACAGGAGTACGAACCAGTGGAAGAACAGGACCTACAAGTGATCAGTATTCCTACAGCTCAGCAGGAAGTCATAACAGAGCCAGAAGCATACATTAAACGTGAAGATTTCGACGAGGACGAATCTAACAAGTACCTGGAGACAACTGAAAATGATCTCATTGCTGCTGTTGAAACAGCACAAAGCACCGAAGCGGTTGCCACACCAGAAGAAGCAGCAGCAGCTGTTGCTGATGTTGAAGTTGATGCTGGTAAACCCTGTGCCTCAGAACCAATTAAAGCGGCACCACAAAAAATAGAACCTGTTAAAGATGCTGCTGTCAAAAAAGCAAAGAAGCCTATAACTGCAGCCCCTGCTCCCAAGCCCACCCCAAAACTTGAGAAAGTCCCCTCAAAAGATGCTGTACCAGTGCGAAAAACGAACGCCCCATCCAAAGGTCTGTGTTTCCTTTCCTCAACCCCCACCTGTAAACCACATTCTTCCTTTCCTCCACAGATCTTCCTTTTTATTGTCAAGTAGCTAAGCTAAGCTATGCTAAGCAGTGCTCTTTCTAATAAACTTACACCGTTAGTCAAAACGAGTGTTGTTTTAAAGAAACTGACTGCTTGTAGCCACTAAATCTCTCTCTCTTTCTCTCTCTCTATATATTTACTCTCCTTTTGTGAATCTTTGTGATCTGTCTTTCCTTCTGTAACTGTAGTTAATGTCTGCGACTAACTCCGAGCATTATTTATGTTGCTGGCACTGTTTTCACCGTACCCTCCTGTTTGCATGTGACTTGTGCATGATTATTGACTGCGATGCATCACTGATAATCAGTATTGTATTGTGTGTATCTTATATTTTCCTCATTAAACACACAAAGGCACGCTGCACAATCTTCTCGAGGATAATTGTTTAATTTTCAAAAATAATTTTAAGCTCCACATATATCAACCAGGGGGCAGCACGCGGGCCTAATGATTAGCACTGTTGCCTCATAGCAATCAGGTCCCAGGCTCGTATCCCTGGCAGGGGCCAGTTTATTCTGGGTACTTGCTGAGTGCTTGTGGGGGTTTACTCCGGGTTCTCCGGTATAACCTGAAAGTTTTATAACCTGCATGATCGGGGTTTAATTCCCAGCATTACCAAGTTGCCACTGCTAGGCCCCTGAGCAAGGCCCTAAGGATGTATAAAGAGAGATAACTGTAAGTCGCTGTAAATAAGAGCTTCTGCCAAATGCTGTAAATGTAAATAAGTTTCCATATTAAAGAAAGGGTAGAGCTTGCAGTTCTTAGTAGTGTAGCTAGATCTCCTTTTAAAACAATATTGTAAATTGCATTTTCAGTGGATTTTATAAGATTATGTTATCAAAAAATAAAAACATTTTTACTGTAACTTTTCTAAGGTGAATCTGCTTCAATGTCATTAGAAAAATATCAATAATCAACATGGTCCAGGTCGTCAAAATGCAAATGTATTTGTAGTCATGGTTTAAAGTGCATCATTAAATTCACCCTTAACTTTAATGCATTTTGTAATTAGTTTGGCCTTGCAGAGTCTTACAAATCATCGTTTTACTTAAACATGAGCTTAAACAGAGTGTTGATAACATAAACTTGGTCTCATTAATCTGCTCATTCTCTTTATAAACAGTCAAGTCCGGACCAGCAGCAGCTGATAAAAAGGTACAGTGAAGGTGATTTGTGTGATTCGTCTGTTGTAGTGTATTAACTGATCCAGGTGCGGTTATAAATTATTATTTTACAATTTTAAAATGTAAGAATTTTTGGGCCTTTCATTTTTAACATTTTAAATTGGCAGTAAAATCGAAAATAGCATGAAATCCTTAACATAATAAAAAAAAAAATATGAACGTTATTCTCAGACCCACAACTCTAGTTAGACTGCAGTATCTCACACTTTCATATTGAAACACAAGTAACACAAATATATCAGTTTTTCAACAGAACAGTAACATGAATAATATCAGTTATTTATTCTGCCTATAAACAGATGGGATATCAGAGGTCATCTTTTACTTCATGATTTTTTAATATATTTTATACATTAACCATTGTTTTTTGTTTTATTATTATATTTTTTCTGACTTTATATTATTTTTATTTTCACATAATTATGTCTCAAATAACTTTGAGTTCTCTGATTATTTTATGTTGTTATTTACATTACGTTAACACTTTCTTCTGTTTTCCCTCTCATTCTCAATGACACAAAAAGACCTCTTCTAAACCCACACCAGGCAAATCTATACTCAACTCCACCACTAAACGAGCCTCCTTAATCCCAGTGCCCCCATCTAAATATACCTCCGCCTCCAATTCTCCCCCTGCCTCAGTTTGTGCCTCAGCCAGACTCACTTGTCTAAACTCTAAACCACACTCTGTAGGAGCCAAGGTGTCCAGAGCCACGGTGAGTAACCACAACCCTGTGACCTTTCACCGTCCTGTCCACCTCTCTGCTCTGTTCAAGTATGGAGAGTTGAATGGAACACTGATTCCGTTCAAGCGCTTATTTAAAGATGATATATGACAGAAAGTAGACCAAAAATTACAAACCTTACAGTAGATCAGTTTTTCATTCCTTTTTTCTCTCAAAAAAATAATAAACAAAAGGCAAAAATTCTAGCCATGTGTGGTACCATGTGCAGATTTGTCATTTGTTTTTATTTTATCTAGCCCGGCGATGCTAAGACGAAGACTAAACCTCAGGGTATTGGCACTAAAATCCCTGGTGAGTTGCATTATTTTTTTACCCTCTGCTTTATGTGAACCATAAACATAGACTCCACCCAGTTTCTGTTAAATCTTTGCTGTATTAAAAATAGGAAAACTTGCAGTAAAAGGTTAGGAAATAGTGCCAGTGTGGATGCATAATAGGGTTTGTAGGGTGTGTAAAAAGCTGTAATATAGTCAAGTAAAGATGGATTTCTCTAGTGGAATTTACTCTATAGGCAAAAATGTTTATTCGAGTTTATTCTGCATCAGTTCAGGCAGGCCTTGTAGACAAAGCTTGCAATCAGCTAATTAGAAAAAAAAAAAAAAAAACCACAACCCCTATCAGCTGATCGGGCCCTAAGCACTCAATTGGCAACTCTCAATAAGGGCACCTTACTTAAACACAGCTTTGCTGAGTCCTTAGCACACCTCCTCCCCATTACCTTCTATAACTCTACTAACTTAAACAATGACATTCTGTTGCCATTGTTACATATTCTGTTCTGGGGGGATTTGGGGCTGCTCTTCTATTCTAATGGAAAGATTGCCCCCAAGGATTCTGATGTTTTCCTGTCTAAGCTTTTAAGAAAACTTATAAAAAGGGCTGGTAATCTAGAACAGAGCCATACTGCTAAATGTAAACTTAGAAATATGGCAGATAAAGTCGAGCTGAAGGTTGCCTATTGTTATCTTTTTTTGACTTTGAAGGACCTGACCGGATCTTTTGGATCTTTTGATTATTTATGTTTTTGGTTTGAGACCAGGACTAAGCAAAAATTCTTTGAAAGAAAGTATAAAGTGTAGAAAAGCAATAAATTAGACTAACAGGGGAGGTTCATCTAGTGGAAAATCATAAAAATGCAAATGATTCTTCATAACGATTTTTAATATAAATGTCATTTGCATTTTTATGTCTTTCCACCAGCTGAACCTCCTAAGACTCCTGATCGTAGCGGCTGCAGCAGCCCTGCCACCCCGAAATCTCCAGCCAGTCGATGCAGCACTCCTGGGCAGCAGGTGAAGAAGATAGCCGTGGTGCGTACCCCACCCAAATCTCCCGGCTCTCTCAGATCTCGGGCCCCTATTGTCCCAGTCGCCCCAATGCCTGACCTGAAGAACGTCAAATCGAAGATCGGTTCCACTGAAAACATCAAACACCAGCCTGGGGGAGGAAAGGTGAGTTTAGCGAGAGCAGGTTCTTTGATTAATCTGTGCTTAAATAAGGAATTGCTGTTCTGTGCCCTTGAGAAGGAGAGGCAGAGGAAATGTCTAAATGCTATCTGTTGTTATAAAATGGTAGTGAATCTTACCAGTTACATCCCAACCCCCGAAAGCAGCCCTACTCTACCTGTAGATTTGGGAACAGGCCAGATGCTCATCCCAGACGGGAAACCCCCAGCTAGGCCTTTGTCAGTATTCTCACTTTACTTCCTAGGTGTCAATCCTCGAAAAGAAGATGGATCTCAGCAGCGTGCAGGCAAAGTGTGGCTCCAAAGCCAACATCAAGCACACTCCAGGAGGTGGCAATGTGAGTAACCAAGCTCCCTCCTTTATAAAAGTGTTCACACAGCAGGCAAAGGTGCCTCAGACAAGCTCCAGTCTTTATCTTTATAAAGCAGCTGCTCCACAAACACATCACTGGCTGTGGGTTTAATGCTCTGGTTTCCATTTCCTCTGCCTCTCTGGTTGACGGGTATTGATAAGAAGTTAGATTTTTCCTGTTATGTCGCTTCAGAGATGATATAAAACACCAGAGCTTTGAGGTTTTTTCCATGTAAGCATCTGCAGTGCCCATATTTTCACGTGTCCTGTCAGACCATGTCTGACTCATTGTGTCCTGTTCTGTCGGTCTGTCTGTTTGTCTAGGTTCAAATTGTGAACAAAAAGATGGATCTGAGCAACGTGCAGTCAAAGTGCGGCTCGAAGGCTAACATCCACCATAAACCAGGTAAAAGTACAAAAAGCCTGAAAACTGACTATAAAATGAACGCACCACTTTATTATTATCATTCTTTATAATCATCATTAATAAAGAAATGACATGTTTGCCTGTAGGCGGTGGAAACGTTGAGATTAAATCAGAGAAGCTGGAATTTAAAGCTCAGTCGAAAGTGGGATCTCTGGACAACATCGGCTACGTGGCTGGAGGCGGAAACAAGAAGGTCAGCTCCTGTTTACACACTTAACTGCTAATGAAAATGAACAAGACTCACACCTTCCATTCATGACATGGAAATAATACTCGATGTTTCTAATTCTCTACTACATCTGTAACTAACAAAAGCTATGTGCTAATCGTGCGTCAACGCTAATACTTTACATCCCGTCTCCTGATGCTTACAGGCGCCTTTTTGTCCTTTTTCAACCTCTGCCTCACTCGTCTTTTAAATCTTGGGCTGCGGCCCAGTTCATTCTATCATCGACTGTTTAATCTCTTCTCTTCCTCTCGGTTTAAATCTAAACGTTTGTCCCAGTAGTTCATTAACAACAGAGGTTTAGACAAGGCCTGAGGGAGCAGAGCAGGGATCAGTCTGTAGACCACAGCATTAGACGTTACCCAGAATGCACCGGGAGCATTACTTAAAACATAGGAAAAATAAAGCCGCATTTGGAGTTGAAAAGATGCTGAACAAACCAAATTTATAAATAAAGTAAAGTAATAAAAAAATGACACACAAATACACACACACACTTCACCTTTTTTTAGCCCAACAAACGATGTGGTGTCTTGCTTTCCTTCCTCTTCTCTCTATCACACACACACACTTTCTCAGCCGCGTCTATCTGTAGCTTTTCTCCTTTTTATTCTGTTTTGGATTCATTGTTATTCATTCTGTTCATGACCTGATATTTTCTTGTTAATTTGCGGCGTTTAAAATTCCTTCAGCTTTCGCTTAGCATCTCTCTCTGTTTCTGTTCGCTCTCATTTTGTTGGCATTGTGTTTAACTTTGACTGTAATCCCGTCCCCTGTGCTGAATGTTCTCATGGCTGTAGAGAGAGAAGGGGAAGGAAGCAGAGTCTGGGCCTTCAAGGGCCTCCGTCCACCCAAATGGGGACACACCCTCTGACCCCCTGCATGGGGAAGTCAGTGCCCTAGAGTCGAACCACTCCAGTAAGTGTACGAGCCACTGAGGCGTTTCTTCTCATTAAACTCCATCAGCAGCCAAACCTATACTGCTGTAGGGTATCTGCTAAAGTCAGAATCACCATAACAACTACCCAATTCTAAAAACATTTCCTGTTTTCTTTAGCACAGTTACATCAGAGTAACCTGTGCTTTGATTGTACTTCTGTACAGGAGTAGCTCACACACTTGAGCATCACAACATCAGCAATGTTGAGTTCTGAATTCTTTGTTAATGAGATGAAAATTAATTGTCTGTAATTTTACTCAAGCTTTAAATCACAGGTTTGTAGTAATATTGCGCTTCTTCCAGCATGTTATCATTTCTATAGCAAAATTTTATGGTGATTTTTTTGTAGGAAGAGTTTTAAGGATTTTTTTTATATCCTCACATTTCACCTCATGTCACTTAAATCCAGGTTTAATGTTCTGTCTGTTGCATTGGTGTTACTGGTAGCATCAGGGTAGAAACCTGCGCTGGACAGATTTTTCTCACCCGCTTTGGCAAAAATATATGGTATTTTTTCCCACTGCCCTCCCCAAATAATTCTTCCTCCCGCAAAATCCCACAGGTTAGCATACGTTTTTTCACGGCTTCTTCCTGCTACTTTATTTGTTTAACTTGCTTCCCTTTTAAATACAAAAAAATACAGAAAATGAATATAAACTTGTTTTGTTTTATTTGATTTTAATTCAATGCAATGATAAAAATTATATCTTTTATATATATTTAAGCGATACACCTGCCATGTCTCCATTCCGTGCATGACTGAAGCTTCCAACCGTGTGCCTATTAATCGTTTTTATTTTATTTTTGATATTGTTGTTGCTTTAATTTAGTATATTTATTTAGTAACAGTATTTGCCTCAGGCTCCATGTTACTCCTACTGTAGTGCAGGTCGCTACATCAGGGTAATAAAATATCCACACATATTGTGTACTGTGTAAGGGCCTCATGATGCGATACATATCATGATAGGATATATTCCGATTTATTGCAAACCAATCCAATAATTTAAAAACTAATAATAAAAAATTAAAACTCATAGCTAAATAAAAATACGCCCTTATTTCGCTATGTTTGCTTCTGACACAATGGCCGTATGTGTCAGCGACAACTACAGGAGCGGAGGAGGAAGCCGTTTGACACAAACTAAAGGTTTTAATTAAATGTTAATGCAAAAGTAAATTAGTTTTAAAGCTAATTTAAATAAATATCGATACTAGGGTTAGAATATTGATACACGAGCGTAAAAAAATATCCCTGAATCAATGTATTTACCCAGTCTTTCATTACAAAACAGTTGTTGTAGTTTGTCTTAAGTAGTTCTTTAGTCTTTAGTAGTTCAGTCAGTTCTGCCTTTTGTTCTGACCTAATTATCATTAATAAATACAAAGTCTGAAAACTAATTTCTTTTTGGAATTTCTTGAAGTATAGATTAAAATGATTGGTGCAGATGATCTGTCATATACCGCTGGAATATGTGACAAAAAATACGTAAAATAATAATAAACACAGCTACAGATTTATCCTCCAACTTTAGACCTGAGAACCACTACAGAGATTCTGAGTTAATGACCGCTCGTTTTTTTCCTGAGGTTTTTGTTTTATTCTCTTGTCTGTCAGATTGAGTCCCACAAGCTGACGTTCCGTGAGCAGGCGAAGGCTCGCACTGACCACGGCGCGGACATTGTGGTTAAGTCTCCTAGTATTTCAGCAGACGGTTCACCCCGCCCCCTCAGCAAAGTCTCCTCCTCCGGAAGCATCAACATGAGTGAATCGCCGCAGCTGTCCACGCTCGCAGACCAGGTGACCGCCTCCCTCGCTAAACAGGGCCTGTGATTACGCCTCCCCTTCACTCCGAGACATACGCAAGGCTGTAACACGGCAATTAAAAAAGGGTTAAAAATCATTTAAATAAATAATAAAAAAGAGCATTTCACCTCAGTCTGTTTTAAAAAAAGGTGCTTGCTGGATTTCTTCATGAATTTTGGTTCTTGATTGCGAGAGACTGATAATTGATAAAATTATTGTCCTGTTCTGTGTAATGAATAGAACTCAGTGCTGCTGTATTGATCTGTTTTTCAATCAGTCACAGCATGTTGTAGAAGCCCAACTACAGTGCTAGAACCTGTTTATGCCCACTTTTCCCTCTCCCCCCCCCCCTCTCTGCTTAGTTGCCTTATTGTGAAAGCCTTCCTTCTATCTCTCTTTATTAATACATTTTACCTTAAGCATTTGTAATTGTCTTGTTAATGTTAATAAATACTACCTGAAATTGGACTGTGAGGTCACAAACAAGCCAAAAGCACTAGCAGGGCGCATTGAGACTGTCTTTAAACGCCTTTAAGAATGACGTTAGAATTTTTTCTTGACATTCTGATAGTTATGCATTATTATGCTGTTAAATTATACAACTATACAGTCCGGACACCAGTCTCTCTCTCTGACGCATACACACTCTTAAACCCTGTGTTTTTATTTCAAACAGAAACATCAATAGAGGTTAGGGTTAGGCTTAGGGTTCGAATATAATAGAGATTGTCTCAAAATAAACTAGTGGTAATTTCTTCTCAGCTAGTAAAATGAAAAAGGAACAGGGTGTAAAATTAGCATTCTTTCTTCCGTTCAGATGCTGTAATTATTATTATATCTCTGGACAAATTTAGATACATCCATCATGTGATAATTATATTACGACTAAAACTAATAAACCGCACAATTGTGCTGAGGTTAAAGTGCTCATGGATAATACATTAATTAAGTTGTGGATCACTGATAGAGCAGAAGCCAGGATCAGACCCGCCTTTACACTTTCTGCTTCATATTAACAATCCGAGGACACGGCTACCAACAGTGTGAGGATGTTCTAAATCAAATTAATTCATCATTCATTCCAAAATAAATATATAAATAAAATTAGTGTCACATAACACTTGCCAACAAAAATATAATGAAGTATGGGTTAAATGATTATAAATGTAATTGTTGTGATCTTACAGTGTACAGACATGCTGAACAGCTTCTTCTTAAATAATTAAGCATGAAAAAAAGGGTGAAAATAATTATAACAAGTGTCAAATTAGCAGACAAACATTTATTTAAAATCAAAAAATATAACTAAAACACTGGATTTATATTGATGGTGGATGTTGCGCTGCTTTTTTCCATGACTCTTCGCATGTCTATGTAGTGTGTGAACATAACAACAGTTTAGTTTGATTAAATCTGACAATAAGAGAAGTATTAATGTATATTATGTGAGGGACAGTTTTCCTGGCTGTAATTAGTGACTGATGAGGATTTAATTTGCAGCAGAAATCATAAGGGCTTCTATAAACCTGGGCCCCTTCGGAAAATCGCGTACTTTCATACTATATAGTATGTTGAACTGAGTATGCGAAATAAGCACTATATCCAAATCATTAGTATGCAAATTACAGTACGGGACACGTTCCCGGATGATCTACTACTTCCGCCCTAATTCTGAAGTACGCATACAATGAACACTCGACCGATGCGGCACTTTAAAGTAGCTTTAATGGTTAAATTGTAATCACTGAAAAACATTATCCAACTTTAACATCGCGCTTCTGTGACGTCGAATGTCATGTGTGAATATTAAAATGGCGAATGTAGTACGTCTGAATTTCATTCATACTACCCGTAACGGTACTATATAGAACACACTCATTTAACGGTCGGGTAGTGCGTAACGTAATGTAACGTAACTTGCGTAAATGTAGTGCATACTTAAGTAGAATTCGGCCAGCGCCCTGGACACACACGCAGTCTCTTCACACCAAAACAACCTGCAAAGAAAAGAATAAAAATCGTGCAAAAAATCCAAACTAAGCATTTGTTCAGTGTTCTTGTAGACGTGAGACGCGCTAGAAAATGTCCCATTCTTCCTGTTTTTATTTCTTAATATTTATTACCTTTTTATATCCTTAATGTACCTCAACTTTTATTCTTTTTTGATATTAAAACAAGAAATAATAATCATCATCATTAAACGTTACCGCGAGCCGCTTATTTCCCTCTGACGAGTCACACGGATAAAAAACAGCTACTGTGGTTAAATATTAAAGGTGACTGAGAAACTGGTGGCTTTAGTCCGGTTATTTGGTAGCCGTGTTTCTATTAAAGCTGTGTTTCTACTAACAAACTCTAATGTCTGTGGCGCATGGAATAAATACAGAAATAATATTCCCATAATAAAAAGGCTCAAAACTTGAAATAATTAGTTTATATCAGTGCAGTTTATTTACTGAAACTTTATCATTTATTCAAATGCAATTTTATGGTGAAATAAAAAGTTTACAGGCTGATGGATTTGATTGTGTGAACTTGACAGGGAAAATGCACGCGCTCTCTCTCTCTCTCTCCCTCCCTCCCTCTCCCTCTGCTGCGGTTTTTCACTTCTCCACTCAGCTTAAAGGATGTGATTGTCTTCATTGTACATGTTGTTTTTTATTAATTTACACTCATTCTTGCTGCTGTAAACCTGAATTTGGAAATAAAGTTGGTCTTAAACCCCTCGTGTCTCGCGCTCACATTTCCTCAGCTCTGAGTGTGCATTTTAAAATTGAACAGAATTCTAGATTAATTACCATCATGTCTTTATAGCAATAAAGTTACACACAAAAGTATTAACTATATTCGAAATATTTTTATTTTTATTCTATAGATGTTTACGATTTTAAAAGTAAAAATATTCAAAGAATATTATTATATATAAATGTTATAATCAGATACACACATTTCTATTTTAAACACTACCTGAAATTAATGAAATGGGGAAAAAAAAAAAGACAGGGGCGTAGCGCCCTCTACTGGTTCGATGTAAAACACGTTAAAAATAACATTTATGGCGCCCTCTTGTGGTTAGATTAGTTAAATTTAGCACGTTTTCCGACATGTTCCGCCTTCAACCACTAGAGGGCGCGTAAACCGCTGAGACTGTGAGCAAACAAGTAAAGCTGTAGCGCCTTTAATTCAATTCCCACAGAGGGCGCCAGCCAGAATTGGTTTGGTATAGTAAAAATTTATTTTTATTTTAATTGTTAGAGGGACAAAAACAAATTAATTAATAGTTAATAAATATTTGTTTTATTAAAATAATTTATAAAATACATGTTAGATAGGTTGAGGTGTCTGAACTGATGGTCTTGGAGGTACTTTTACTATCCTGCTGTAAAAGGTGATCAAATAACCATGAAAGTTAAAAAAAAAAAAAAAACACCCACGCAAACGAGGATACAATATAATTCACTTTTAATCTGGAGAAGCACAAAAACGCTGTCAGATTGGCCAATGATCCATACACCTTTATTTCCATAAAGAAAGTTGTTAAATATTTTTTTTTTCTGAAGCAGTCTTCTCGCTATACAATTAAGACAGCTACAGCCTCAAAAATCAAACACGGTAAAGGATCAAATAATGTATTTACAAAATATACTCTGTTTTATAATACAAACTATTACATGCTAAATGATACACCAGACTCCTCCTACTCAAACCCCTCCCTCCCCCCGAAACCCAATCAAATTCATCCGGTTGGAAAATAAGTGCAGGAAAAAAGAAAAAAAATACCTCGCACAGCACGACATCGGCTCCTGGACCCTAATGAAACAGAATGAACCAACAGACGAACGAACGAACGAACACCCAGAGTAGAACGCCGCCTTCCGGGAAGTGTGTGATTATTAATCAGGGGAACAGGGTGCAGAAATCAGGGATAGTGATTTTTTTAATGGACACACACACACACACACCAACAACACACACAAGGGCTTAATAAAAAACCCTGCTGGTTATTAAAACTGTAAAATAACATGACAGATCAGAGTGTAAAATATTCTCATGGTGAAGAAAACAAAATGACAGTTCAGAGAATTGAAAAGCAAATACGAGGCGAAATGTGTATTTAAATAAAGCAAAAGCTGAAGCTTCAACTCGACATGTGAGAAATGAGAGAATGTGAGAAATGAGAGAAAGTGAGAAGAAATGAGTGAGAAATGAGAAATGAGAGATTGCGGCTTTGTAATGAAGAAAATCTGCGACATTGTGGCTCTGTACCAATCAGGAAAAAGCTGAAGGCCCTCCCAGTGCTGGAGAACTCAACCTCTCAGTCATTATTAAAGCTCAGGATAGCAAACATTTAAACATGATTAGGCCAAAAAAAATAATAAAACAATTAACGTAAAAATCTAAAATTTTACCTAAAAGAAATCAAAATAAATGCATGTTTTGATTAAAGCCCCACCCACTGGTCTCTCTGGGGCCCTTCAGTTAGCCACGCCCACCAAAAAAATAGTGCTGACGAGCCACAGCCAGTCTGACTGATTTAGAGAAAGAAAGGTGCTTTTTAAAAAAAAATATATGATCATAATGCACAAAGAAAATCTTTTATTGGAAAAAAATCCTGTATATAATGTTACAATAAAAGAAAAAGAAATATATATATATATATATATATATATATATATATATATATATATATATATATATATAGGAAAGTAATTTTTTAAAAGAGCGTCAGGTGATTTTAACATAAGTGCGGCACGAGCGAGGACACGGCGGTGCAGTGGAATGATGGACGGAGAGCAAAAACAATGATGGGCATCAGAGTGCAAATACGGAGGAGAAGAAAAACCGTTCTCCTGCACTAGCAAGGTGAAAGCGTTGGCGCGACAGGATGAACGGAAAGCGTCTGGGTTTAAGTGCTGGGATCGGGTGGGAAAAAAACGGCACACGCCGGTTAAGGCAGAAAAAGTACAAATGAAATGCGTCGGAGTCCTGATGCATGAGCATGAGTTTTCTTTTCTTTTTATCCCCCCCCCTAATACGAAAGAACAAACCTCGGGCAGCTCATCCTTACAGGCACCCGAACGGAGAGTAACTGAACCTCAAAGCCGGAACTTTCACTGGATATGAAGGTGAATTAAATACACAGACGAACAGGAAGCTGATTAATCCTGGAGTTCGGTTAAAGGGGCCCTGAATATTAACGATGAACAGAAAGAAGTGCTAAAAGTACTGATTAAATGAATAATCACCATAATAAACATAATAATAATAATAATAATATTAATAAACGAGGTGCCTGATGGGCAGTGTTGATGTGCGTATTTCGGTTGAACCCAAATCAGTAAAATAGGTCAACCCTCGGGTATCTCATCCCTTAAGTCCAGTCTGATGCAAAGCAAGTGCACACGAGCGATTTAGGACACCACCGAGTCTCAGTCTGCTGCTTCCTGCCACCACTGTTTCATTTCCAGTGACCAACAAACAAAAACAAAAACAAACAAACAAAAGGAAGTCATTTCTACTGGTTTTCAATCTTCAACTCCACGAATTCACTGAAAACTGTGAAAGAATTAAGTGATGTTTGAATATCAAACAGCAGGAGGTTTAATCTGTTTGGGAGCTGGAGGGGTGTGTGTGTGTGTGTGTGTGTGTGTGTGTGTGAGTGAGTAAGACACGAGTCTGTACAGAACGTTTCAGCAGTATGTGTGTCTGTGAGAGTTGCTTCTTTGCCGGCTGGCGTCCTCAGGGAGCGGTGACGGAGGCTCGCCCTCACACTCGGACCTGGAGCCGCTCCTGCAGCCGGAGATTCGTCTGGCGGTTCGACACGTGCGCTCGCCAGCTGGACTCGCGTGCTGCTCGTGATCCTGCACTGGATCCGCGTCCAAGGGGAACGAACGATGCTCCCACGGCTGCACGGGCTAAAGAGGGGGGCAAGAGAATAAGGTTACAACAAAGCAAAAAAAAAAAAAAAACCCACACACAGGACTGTGGAGTAGTGGTGTGTGTGTGTGTGTGTGCGCTGCAGTGTATTTTTACCGTCTCGTCATAGCTGGTGTCAGGTGTGGAGCAGCGCGTGTCCTCGTTAGACAGGAATCGGTGGGAGTCTCTGGACGCGGGTGTGTGTGTGTGTGAAAGTGTGAGCAGCTCTGGGCTGGCGGGGCTGGAGGGGGAGGGGGCCGAGCTGTAGTCCTGCAGTAGAGAGAAGTGAGACGGGTCTGGAGACGAGGGCTGAGGTGTAGAGGGGTTTGTTCCACCCAACAGAGGAGTGCTGCGGCCGTCCACTGACTTATACGAACTGAGAGACAGACAGACAGACAGACAGAGAGACAGAGAGAGAGACAGAGAGAGAAAGAAATTAGAAAGATTCTTTAAGTAATCAGCAAAACTTTTTTTTAAAAAACATCAGCATAAAGTAGAGAGAGAGAGAGAGAGAGAGAGAGAGAGAGAGAGAGAGAGAGAGAGAGAGAGAGAGAGAGAGAGAGAAAGCAAAAAACAGAAAAAAAAATAACAGCAGAAAACTACGACAAATGCCAATAGAGTGAAAGCAAGAGATTAAGAGAGACCGATAGGAAGAGAGAAAGACAGTCTGAGAGAAGACAGTCTGACAGAAACAGAGGAACAGAGGGGGGGGTGGGCAGACAGACAGGAACAGAGAGACAGAGACAGGTAGAGAAGAGTCTGGTTGGTTGGGATGTTGGATTAAATTTGGGTTAAAAGAATATAAACAGTCAACACATCACTCTCATCCTTGATGCTGTAACCATAGTAACACAAACACTAACAGTGGACTAAGGTTTAACTGCCCCAATCAAAGCCCCTCCATCGGTCCAGCCGCCCCATAGAAACACCCGCAACAGAACTGCCCTAATCAATTTTCCTCTTGGTTCAGCCCCCTAGGTTGAACTGCACTGACCCAATTGCTCAGATGAAACCCCACTAACACCACCCGAATAAGAGTTTATTTAAATCCAGTCAAACTGCCACGCTCAAACTGTCCCGATTTAACTACCCCAGTAAAACTACCCCAATCAAACAGCCTTGGTCAGATAACCCAGGTAAAACTCACCTAATCCAACCTCCTCCAAAGCTACGCTTCTATTAACCTGCCTAACCAAACTACCCTGTTTATTTGCCCCTGTCAATCATTCATTTTATTCCTGTCGTCTTCTGAATGATTTGAGGTGGACCGGGCTAAAGAGTCACCTAGTAGAAGTAGTGGCATTGCTACAAAAGCACCAATCAAAATGTGCATGTGTGTGAGTGTGTGTGACGGAGAGAGAGATACTAACCGGCTGCCCCTCCTCTTGGCAACAGAACTGGAGGTCCAGCTCCAGCGGGATCGTTCCTGCTCCTCACATGGGAGATGAAGCTGAGAGAAGGCCGCATCCGATAAATCCTCAATCTATATGAGAAAAAGAGAGAGAGAGAGAGACATGGATAAAGGGATAAACAGGTAGACAGAGATGTTACACTGTGTAAACGTGTGTGTGTGTGTGTGTGTGTGTGTGTGTGTGTTTGTGCTCCAGCACTGCTTACCTCCACTGCATCATCCTCCTTAGAGATGCGACTGACCATCACGTTAACCACTCGCCAACTATACACACAAATGAGAGATCGAAAACACTTATTCATCTTCGGCACACAAAAAACCCACTAGCAAAAAGTGTGTGTGTGTGTGTGTGTGTGTGTGTGTACCTGGGTGTGAGGATCTCTTTGTATTGCAGTTTCTCCACTCGAGTGGTCGCAGCCACAGACATGGGGATAACAATGTTATTGATGTCAAATGAACTCTCCACTCTTCTTTTACGCTGTACCTGCTGCTGCAAAACGCACGCACACGCACAAACACACACACACACACACACACACACACAATTACTTTATGAGAATCCCAGCTTTAATGTCTCTGTTTTTATTACCTTATATTAACAGTAATCTAAGTCTTTACTGAACATCAGTGCTGTTTCACTGTACACCACTAGGTGGTGCTGGTCAGACACTGTGTGTATATATATAGTCAAGAACATCAGAAACATTTATACATTATATATATATATTCATGGGGACTTTTTAGAGAAAGTAAAAATGCAGAAAGTTTTCAATTAGAGTTTAAAAAAATACAGTTTTTACAGTAAAAAAAATCCATATAACCTATGGTGAGTCCCCACAAGGATAGCTAACCAAAAGAGTGTGTGTGTGTGTGTGTGGGGGAAAAAAAAAGGAAGAGACCAAAAGAGAGTGGTAGAGTGAGATTACCGGCGTGATGGTGAGACTGCAGGTTGTTGGGCTCTCTGAGGACGACAGCTGTCTCACTACCGGACTGAAAGTGGGCGTGGTCAGAGTTGAACTCGGGCTCGCCATCTCCATATACACCTTACTGACATCTGCACAGAAAGTGTACTGTCAGGATGTGTACATGTTTGTGTGCTAGTGTTACTCTCTGTGTGTGTGTGTGTGTGTGTGTGTGTGTGTGTGCGTACTGTCGCGCTCCAGCGAGTGTTCTCGGGCTCTCTTGCGAGCGTGACTGCGCTCTGCTCTGTACAGCTGACGGGACTCGGCTTCATTCTGCTGGTGTCGATACAGTTTCTCTGATCTCATTCTGTGATGGGAAAAACCTGACACACACACGCGTCAGTGATTAGTGATCATCCCACCACATTGCTGAATTCTGGGCTCTGATTGGTCAGGTGTCGTCGATTTATTTGATACTAGGGGATACACTGATACTCCTGGGAAAGATTTTCCTTCTATTTCTCTCTGCTTTTGCAAGGGGTAAATTTTTTTTATTGTTTATTAACCACACAAACATCAAGTTTATTCATCTGCAAAATAATAATGCAAAACGATTTTTTTTTCCTTTGTCTGGGTGAGCGAGAGAGAGAAAGCGCCTGTAACTTACGGACTGTGGAGAGGAGCGAGCTGGACAGTTTAAGCTTGTCTTTGGAGCAGAACGAGGTGGAGGAGGATGAAGGGTCGATGAGGCGGCCGCTCGGGGAAAACTTTGAGTGTTTGAGTGAGACCTTCTTCATGGGTTTGATCTTGTCCAGCGGCCGACTCTGCCAGTGACACTTCATCTCTCGCTGCAGGTGCAGACCCATTCCCACATCTGTCTCACACACACACACACACACTTTTACAATCAAAGCAATTGAGAAACAAATTTACGAGATGGGTGTTATCTGATCCTGTGTGTGGAGTTTAAACCGAGGCCGCAGTTCAACATACGGCCAGCAGGTGGCACCTAATTGCTCTTTTCATTTTACGGGACACTGCTGGAATTCCCCTCACTCTTTAACCTATTACTCTCTCTCTCCTTGTTAACCCTACACACACACACGTCAGTCAGAAGAGTGGCTCTAGGGAGAAAGAGAGGAGGAAAAAAAAAAAAAAGAGGGGAAGGGTGAAGTGGGGAATTAGGAGAATGAGAAGAAGAGGGAGAAAGAGGAGAGAAACAATGATCAGGAAAAGGATATAAACAGTAAAAAATGAAAGAAAAAGAAAGGAAAAAAGTAGAATAAAAAAACATGAGGGCAGAAAAAGAAAAGGGGGAAGAAGAGACATGAGTAAAAGAAGGGATATTTACTAGTAAGAATTCAAAGAATGTAGTGCCTATAAGGGAGAGAGAGAGAGACAGAGAAAGTGTCCAAGGTGTGTGTGTGTGTGTGTGAGAGAGAGAGAGAGGTTTATATAGAAGAGATGAGGTCAGAGTATTTAAACTAATAAGTGGGCTTTTATAAAATTTGGCAGCCTGAATACAGTACAGTAAAGTGTGTGAGTGTGTGTGTGTGTGTGTATTGAACACATGCCTCACTCTAAACATGGTGCAGATTACAGGCTATTTTAAGGCGTGACACAGCAGAGAAGAAATAATTAACACACAGCCAGGAAACACATGAATGCCTGAGAATGCAAGGCTCCACACACCCCACTACACACACACACACACACCACACCTGAACGACATGCTGCTGATCTGATCTATAGGTTGTGAATCTCACACACACACACACACACACGTCTCATTACTGTGTGTTATAGTGGGCTTTAGAGTATTTGTGTATTACAGCATGTATATATATGTGTGTGTGTGTGTGTGTGTGTGGTATTAAAATAAAAGATTATGTTTTTAAATCTTACCTCCTTTTTTCCCTTAATATTTAAACAAGTAAATAAACATACAAAAACAGTTGAATGAAAAAAACATTAAATATATAGCGAGAGATTAATAAAAAGATAAAAAAGTGATAGAGGTCAAAAAATGAATTTTTAAAAGAGAAAGATATAGAAAAAAGAGGTAAAGAGAGATGAATAGTGAGCATTACTGACCGTCTGTGAAGGAGAGGACAGGGTGGACGCAGGGGTCGAGCTGAGCCAGTCTGTCCAGCAGGGGGCGATGAAACTGAGTGTGTGACAGAGTGGCAGGGTGACTACAGCACATCACACACTGACCACTGACATCACAGCCACACCAGTGGCTCGTCTGCACCTAGGGGGGCGTGCCCGCACGCGCGCACACACACACACACAAAATCAGAACTGTCATCGTTTGAACGCCTTTCTTACATTCTTGTTCTGTCTTTGGATGACATCGTGCACATTCCAACACGTGCACAAACACACTTCATTCTGTCAGGTTCCACAGATGTACCACATTTACACACTTTCCCTACAATTTGAATACACACTCAATGTCAACACAGTGTGTTTTTCCTGTCATTTTCAGTCTGTATTTATGAACAGCTACAGATCATATACAGGTTCGACTCGGGTTCGCAGTTTGAAGTAATCAGCTGTTGTGTGAATATTTCAGCAGGTCAATTATAATAAAGCTTCTTCACACACGGCTATGTTTCATCTCCGTCTCATATCATCTTTAATTTCCTTACCTGCCAATTCCAGTAAAGAGACAGAAAGATGAGACAGACACAAACAACTGGGACAAAGAGCAAGAGAGAGAGAGAGAGAGACCTGAGAAAGCAGGAGGGGAGGGGGGGCAGTGAAAGTAGGAGGAGAGAGACAACGCAGGGAAAGAGACAGATAGAGACAAACAGTGAAAGCAGAATGGAAGAAAGACAGAGAGGAAGATAGAGAGGAAAGACACAAAGGAGACACAGAATAAGAGAGAAGAAAAGAAAGAGCTCTAACAGGTTGCTATGGGCAACCACAATTCATCTACTCAAGACTCTTCAGACGAGGTTATTCAGTAATCTTACCACACACACACTTCCTGGATATGACCGTGTGAGCTCTGATTGGCTGAAACTGTGCCACATACACACTATTGTACTGCAGTGGATATTACACTGTATTACCGTGGTGGTGCTGGTGGCGGTGTTAATGTTGAATTTTAGTTATGTTATTATCTGCCTTTTCTTCTTATGAAAGTCAGCACCCCACTTTTCAGGAAGTGATGTCACCAACCCATACCATGTGGCACTGTTCAGGAAGTGACATCACGTCACATCACCAGAGCTCCACTTCACACATACAAAGTTAAATGATGCGAGACAATACATGGGTCAGTCACCACAAACGTGTGGGCACTGTACACACACACACACCTTTGAGGATCTACACAAATGTTTTTTTCTACAAAAGACCAAGTGCAGCTTACAGCCTCATTTTTATTAAATACACACCATACCCCATAAAACACACACACACACACAGACACAAGTAAGTCCACCTTCATACACATATTTTATTGCAGTACCTTGGTGTTAAGTTGAGGCAGTGTGTATGGTCTGATCAGGCGTCTCTTCCGGCAGGAGATGAGCGGTCGAGTTCGTGCTGCTACACAACTCGCAGCTTCAACACACAACCTCTGCTGCTCTGCCTCAGACGCGGCCGGAGAACCACATCGCAGGCTAAAAGCACACAACACATATACACTCCAACATTTAATATTATAAAATTAATATTAATAATAAAATGTTAACAAAAACAGAAAAATCATAACTGCTTTTATTTTTCAGGTCACAATTTATCGCTTAAAAACGATGCATATGAGCAGAAAATATTAACAACCATTTTAATAAATAAATAAACTCCAAATGACCTGTTGATGACCCCGTTAACATGTCGGACAGACGGGTAACTTTTCCTCAGGTTCGACTCCATGGAAACAGAAGCTATTTGTCCCGTCAGCATCAGACACCTAAAAAACGATAAATATTTATTTTATTTATTAATTCAGCTCACTGATGGTACAGTCCACATGACCCCAGCGCCCCCGAACAGGTTTAAATGGAAAATCTTGTGTACCAATGAACAGGTGAGACTCTCTGTCCTCGATGCGCTGCTGTTTTCTGCAGTTTCACAAACTGAACTCTCGCCCAGCACCACAACTCCCTGCAGACACACAAAGAGCTGTTTAAATCCCAGGTTTGAATAAAGATGTTAACAGGCACTTCCTGTGTCTTTATTATGCATTTGTGACAGTAAAGAAAAAAAATCATTCTGTACGATTATTCAAGGCGCCGTGCCGCTGGACGATTATTCGAGGCGCCGTGCCGCTGGACGATTATTCGAGGCGCCGTGCCGCTGTGCGATTATTCGAGGCGCCGTGCCGCTGTGCGATTATTCGAGGCGCCGTGCCGCTGTGCGATTATCAGAAGCACTACTGCATTATTGGTCATGCTGTTATATAAACTTTACTGATCACAATCATTAGTTCCACTTTTAATATATAGGGTGTAGTGACATCACACTGTTTTTAATACACCTGAAAGTGAGGTTCCAGTGTAAATCTGTTTATGCTTAAATCCCGACGTGTGTGTGTGTGTGTGTGTGTGTGTGTGTGTGTGTGTGTGTGTGTGTGTGTGTGTGTGGAGTGTGAGATAGAGAGAGAGAGAGAGAGAGAGAGAGAGAGAGAGAGAGAGAGAGAGAGTTGTGTAGTTTGAGACCTTGCTGTTGCGGATGTGCCGGTAGATGTCGGTGTGTTGGCGGATTCGGTACTCCAGGTCAGAGACATGAGCCTGCAGCCAGTTCCAGTGACTGATGATGGAGGAACGTTCCACTGCATAACGACCCTCGGCTCTCCTCCACCTACACGCACACACACACACACAGAAAGAGAGAGGGAGAGAGAGAGATTTACTCGTCTTTTCCAAACGCATAAGTGAGAACATCATGTGACTCAGCTTTTGAGAAAAAAAAAACTCAGTCTACAATCATGTATTTAATTCTATATTTATATTAATCGAATCCAGCTGATTCTGTCTCCTCCTCTGTGTTTCTTTTGTTTTGTAGTCAAACATTTGATTATGTCTGGTATGCAAATCTAAAAAACGTTTCCTTATTGTGCTGAGAAGCACAAGTGTGTGTGTGTGTGTGTTTTTTATTCCTCTACAGTCATCATCAGCTGGGAATTTTTTTTTAACAAAAAGACCAAAAGCATTTATTCCTACTGAGTAAAGCTGACTTTAAACATAACATCATGTACGTGGGGGGGGGGGGGGGGGGGGGGGGGGGGGGGGGGGGGGGGGGGGGGGGGGGGGGGGGGGGGGGGGGGGGGGGTGGGGGGGGGGGGGGGGGGTGGGGGGGGGGGGTTTGCATTGCATTTACACACGATCATTAGTGCAGAGTCATGATGACACCTCACATCACACAGAGTAGAAAAAAACAAGATCAGGACCAACACACCACCCCAAACACACACTGTCTGTCCTCCGGCCTGTCTGTCCCTCCGGCCCTGTCTGTCTGTCTGTCTGTCTGTCCCTCCGGCCTGGCCGTCTGTCAGTCCCTCCGGCCTGCCTACCAGTCCCTACAGCTTCTCTGTCTGTCTTTCTGCCTGCCCCCATACTGTCTGTCTGTCTGTCCCTTCCGCCTGTCCTTCTGTGTGTTCTGCCAGCCTGTCTGTCTACCCCAACTGACACCCCAAAACACAGGGATATTAAATAAGCACAGATGTCTTTGACAGCACTATGTGTGTTTTTTTGTGTGTGCTTTTAACCCAGAAACAGGAAGCTCCATCAGGAAGCAAGGAGGAGGCAGGAAGTAGCAGTAAATCTCTGTCTCTCTCTCTCTCTCTCTCTCTCTGTCTCTCTCTCTCTCTCTCTTGTCTCTCTCTCTTGATGTCTCTCTCTCTCTCTCTCTCTGTCTCTCTCTCTCTCTCTCTCTCTCTCGTCTCTCTCTCTGTCTCTCTCTGTCTCTCTCTGTCTCTCTCTGTCTCTCTCTGTCTCTCTCTCTCTCTCTCTCTCTCTCTGTCTCTCTCTCTCTCTCTCTCTCTCTCGTCTCTCTCTCTGTCTCTCTCTCTGTCTCTGCACACGCACAAATATGGGTTGGCTAATTGTTAGCTAGAATTCACACATCATTTGCCTTTGCCATGTAAAAATGACTCAATTTAAGGCTCCAGTTTTCGTGTTAATTACCAATTAAATGACAACAGACCCACAGAGAATCACACACACACACCCCTGTCTCAGGAAATAACTCGAGCGACGGTAAACGATGAGTAACAGTGAAACCAAAATCAAACAGGAAATCAGGCATGATCACATGGGAGAGAAACCTCAAAGCTACAACACACTTGTGTACATGAGGTGCAGCAGTGCAAACACAAAGAGTGTCAGACGAAAAATGTTAATGATCAGTGTTCATGTGTAAATCAGTAAACGCTGACCAACACCATACATGGCACCTGCTGACGAGCTGCACTCACTGCTGCAGGCTAACATCACCGTATATGATAGGGGTGGGAATTTCTAGGCACCTCGCTATTGGATTCGATTCCGAGGGCTGTGATGCGATTATAAAACGATTATCAGTGCAACTTTTCTTTTAATACTGATTTTCTTTTTTCTTACTGACTGACTTTTAAAGCATCTGTAATTACCCATATTGAAATTACTTTCATATTTTATTAATAAAATCAATGGATAGAACCAACCAGAAATTAAACATTTGCCTGTAGCGGCAAACATTTACCCGGTTTAGCAACAGCAGCCATATTGGATGCATTATTAGAAACTAAATGTAAGGTATGTAGTACATTAAAGTAAGTATGTTCCTTGAGTATGATTACAGGTAGTGTGAATGCAATCGGGACATCCTACATTCATCGTTTTGACGTTGAAAGCTGACATACGCCAATTTAAAGTTGGATGATGTTAAACGAGTGCAATTTAACTACAATGAACAACAATATATTCTTTAAGTAAAACACTTGAAAATGACGTGCCGCCACTTTGCACATATGGCGAGTCGGACACAAAATGCGATTTCGGACGGAACCTAAACCTTTTTCAGTGATCTGCCATTCCTCTGCCGCCATCATACAACTGTTTTGTGCACACCACAGACTGTCCGGACGCCACGCTTTCCTCTTTAAACTCCCGCCTTTTGCGTTCAGTCAACATCACGCTATCAATCAACATTCGAGTCCAAAACGTCTGCATTGTGATGCATCGAAGAATCTAATTTTTCCCCCACCCCTATTATACACACACGCCAAGTTACACAAACATCAGGGGGCAAACGAGCTACATGAACCTCAGAGGAACCTCAACTCCTTATTATCCTTTTACTGAGGTAAAATATCTTACAAGAACTTTGTGTGTGTTTTGTACGAATGAATAAATGAATAAACAACAGTCTCAGACTGAAGAAAGACCACAAGAGAGAAGGAGGACACACAGAGAAGCAGGCTTATATATTTCATGTGTCTGCCACACACACACACAGACAGACAGACACACACACACACACTTTCCCTCGCTCCCACACACTCTCACAGAGAACTCCTTTCATTCTGGCCCGGGCGCTGCGGGTGCTGCCAGGTACAGATGATAGAGAGAATCCGAGCGTGGAAGAAAGGGAGAGAGAGAAAGAGAGAGAGAGAGAGAGAGAGAGAGAGCGAGAGAGAGAGAGAGAAGAGAGAGAGAGAGAGAGATCGAGAGGTAGAAAAAAAGAGAGAGGAGAGAGAGTAGAGAGAGCGAGAGAGAGAGAGAGAGAGAGAGAGAGAGAGAGAGAGAGAGAGAGAAGAGAGAGAGAGAGAGAGCGAGACAAGAGAGAGAGAGAGAGAGAGAGAGAGAGAGAGAGAGAGAGAAATAATCCCCAAAAATACAGCATTATGCCCAAACCTGCACCTTTATTCCCCACTAAGCTTGTTTTGTCAATCGTCTAACAGAAAACTGTCCCTAACAAAACCGGTCTAAAGAAAAAAAATCAAGTGTACAAGTAACTAAATAAGCGAAAGTGTGCAGGGGGTAAAAAAAGATCCTGTGAAGCTGAGTGCAGTACAGGAGCGGTGAGAATGTACTGCAGGTTCTGTTAAAAGATAAATCTCTCACCATCAGAGTGTTTCCTCAGGAAGGTCATGCATGCAAAAGAAAAAGCCATTAAGAGATAGAGAGACCTGCCACAACACAGTCTCGATAATTACTCTTTATAAAACAACACACAGGGCCAAATGCTAACTCTTAAATAAAAGATAATAATTATGGTATAGGGTACCTTGACCTACAATTGTCCCACCTTGTGAGTTTTTTTGAGATAGATACGATTCGTCTTGGCCGTTTTTTGCTTCGATTGCGAGCTAAAACTCAGGTTATGAGCCAGCTTTAGTCAACCGCTAGTTGGCGTAGCGAACGCCACAGTCAACGCGTCGTAACGTCCGCTCAGCATCCCCCCACGTCTCACTCGATAGCGAGTCAGACATGCGCATGCGTTGTGTAACAGTCTAACACTGTTTATTGGTTATTGGGTTTGAACGTGTACATTTTGTGTCAGCACTCAATTGTGTGTGTGTGTGTGTGTGTGTGTGTGTGAGAGGGTAAGTGCATTTTTTGCTTGCTGTAAATTGGGCGATTGTGCATGCACGCAAGAGCGTGAGACAGGAAGAAACGTTACAAACACGTCTATATCGTATAAACCAGTTCAGTACATTTCGACTGCTTTCGCTCTTTATGTCATTATACCCAAGTGTTATACCGAACGCGTGACAAACACTCGGTTACATACTTAATAAAAACAGTTTATCGCAGTACATCCTATTGCATTGTTTTAAAACAAAATATTTCTAGTTTTTTGGGGGTTTTTTTTTTTTTTTAAAACGTCACATAAAAATGGTGGCGAATTAATGGCATCTTAATTCATTTCAATAGGAAAAATTGATTCGACATACGAGTAATTTGAGTTAGAGCTCCATCAGAGAAAGAAGTAAACTCGTAAGTAAAGGCACCACTGTATATTTTGAAAGAAAGAAAGAAATCAAAAAGATAAATTTATAACATGCTAACTTGCTAAATAATACCAGAGGCTTCTAAGGTAAATTAAATACACGTAACAGATCATTTAAGTCGCTCGAGCTGTCAGTCAACGTGTTTACAGATAAATGTGAAAACGGAGACCTGAGAAAATCCTTAAATGATGATCACACATTTCTTCTCTCAAAGTTAATCTGAGGTAATTTATATTTATTTTTACCTCAGTGTGTCAGTAAACAGATTCATAGCCACCAGTGTTAGCTAAATCTAGCCAGAAAACAAGAGGGATTTCAACAAGAATAACAGAAGAATAAAAAATTAAATAAATCCATTAAAATTTACTAAAATTAATAAGATAATTGTTTATAATACTTTTTTACACACACACACGCTGCAGTTATTGTCTCACTGAGCGGTTAAAGGAATTAAATGAGTCTTCACACACTGAGCGCAAAACACAGACATGTTCTGTTCGCTGAGGTAAAAAAAAAAAAAAAAAACTAAGCAGGGGACAAAGACTAAAAGCAGAGTAGACACTGGTGCCTTTACCCTCTGTGACTTGCCCTGTTATTTGATGAGTCACAGTGTTTACGCATCGGGCGCGAGGATGCAAGCGGGTGTATGAACGCATGGAGCTGTGGGAACGACGCAGAAGAAGAAACACAACAACAAATCAGCCTGAATCAGGCTGCTGTGTAGACACTGCCTTTAAACGACTCTCCGGAACGACTCTCGCTAACGACTCTCCCCAACAGTCATGTAGATAATGCAGAGAGACACACAGCTGCGACAAAGAGTCACGGAGTCAAGTCTACGCAGGGTTTAAGAATCACGTAGCTGAGTCGAAGTCACATAGCCGAGTCAAAGAGCTTCGACTCCACTGTGGCCCAAACCCTGGAGTTACAAGATCTCAAAAAATGTGACCATCCACAGCCAAATAAACCCCACAGCCATTTCCATGTTAAATCCTCCAGTCTTTAATATCCAAACTCGAGCCTTCTGGTTTCATCGGTATATCATTACAGTGGAATAAAACGTCGACCATAATAATTTTTTTTATTCCATGTATACCGCGACATGTAAATTAGTGGCCGTTGCTAACTTACGTGCAGCACACCTGAGCCTGAGGAAAACGCAGGGAGGTTCTCAAAAAACATGGAACCTTTTTAAGTGTAGTTTATTAAAAAAACAGATTAGCATATAACAGCCATAATAAATACAACACAAATTAGCCATCTGTGCTAAAAACTTTTATTTTGAAAACAGTGTCTAATCGCCATGTTTAAAAGGGCATGTGACACACGAAAAAAGTGCAGTAGCTATTTTGTTTTTTTGTAGCATTTACTTCATATTAGCACAGACATCACGATTTAGATTTACATTCTGAGCTCGGTTTCTGCTTCCTCTGTAGAAGTTTATCATCAAATAAATGTGTCTAGTAGCCACATAATTTTTTAATTGATTTTATTATTTAAGTTTAAGTTATTTGAGTTTATTGTATTTTTCAATGGTTTGCGCATCATTTAATTATAACAATCTCGTTTAGCTTTTTTTTTCTGTGATGCAAGACAAAGATCGTCCCACAAAAAATTGACTTTGGAACGCTTCAGGTTTTAATAACGAAAGTATGTCCATCATAGAAATTACCATAAAGTTAATTGTGATGCGATATGATTTCGTTTATCGGCCCAGTCCTACTGTTAAATGTGACATACAGTGAAATGTGTTATGGTTATGTTATAAGTTCATATTTTATTTATGTAGGAAAAAAATTATGATTACCGATGTATTTATTAATTATATAATGCTCCTTTCATTGATTTTCCAGAATAACTAACTATTTACATAACTTTATCGCGAAATATATCGTTGCCGTAAAATAAAATGACTAGAATTCTGGTTATATAATCGCTCACTTCCGAATGCTACAATAAGCGATGAGGTTATTTGTGGATGTGCCGTTGTTGTTGTAAATGCATCGCTAATTATTTGGTTAATTAATAAAAAAGACAAAAAGAGAATCGCATAGATTTCTTAATCAGAAATTATTGTAGCCATGTTACATAGTCACATAGCTAAAGCAGACAGATGTTGCAGTCTAGTCACCTAGACAAAACAGAGATTGTGTAGTTGTGTGAAGGCAGAGCAGCTAGACAAGGCAGAGATTTGTGTAGTTGTGTTGAAGGCAAAAAGTCACCTAGACAAAACAGAGATTTGTGTAGTTGTGTTGAAGGCAAAGAGTCACCTAGACAAGGCAGAGATTTGTGTAGTTGTGTTCCAGTCACATCGATGCAGACGGATGTTATAGCTAAAGCAGCTTTCCAGTCACACAGCTGAGTCAGAGAGTCACGTAGTGAGGCAGACAGCCATACAGATAGATTTTCTTCAGCACATGTCCAACCGCTTGTTCCTTTTATTTAGCATGTGTTCGAGCAGCTCAATCCGTTTTTCCAACCACATAGTAAATGCGTCTGTAACGCAGTAACACACAAAGAAAAGAAAAGGTGGTTCTGTATACAAGAACCTCCTCCACCTCGGCCATGTTGAAACAGGAACCACGTCACCTCAAAACAAAAACATGGCAAGAATCATCACTGCTGATGACTTCCTGCCCCCCCCCACATACAGCCCCACACGGCATCGGATCAACTTATCCGCTACACCCGCTTTAAAATAGAAAAGCAACAGCAAGTCATCAGAAGAGTTACATGTTCTTTAGTGCGAATTTTCTGTCTGCCTCTTCTCTCTCTGCCTCTGTTTATCTCTCACACACACACTTTCTCTGCCCCTTTTCTGCTTCAGTTACTTAGGAATTTTCCATGAATTGTGTTCCGTAGTTCGGAAAAACTCCACCATGTCCTGATGCATTTTTCCTCCCTAAAACAATTCATGAAAAAAAAAAAAACAAATAAAAAATACAGTCACGGCGTTACTCGCTTTTTAAATCCAATACAAAGAACCACCAAATAATCTCTGTGTAGGACAGGGTTTGATGTTCTTTATAGCAGCTATAACGTAGTCGGGCCTGAGAGCCACATAGTCCGGATTTTCTATAACATGAAAATTTTAACGCAGTAACTTTTTATTCATCAACAAATTGATAGATTTGCACCTGAATATAAACCGGTTTTTACACGACATCTACAAAAATTCTATGTTTGGTCTGCTGATTCTGTTCGGATCCTACCATGTGACACCACTAAAAATATGCGCCTCACTGAAATTAAGCAGTTTGGAAACAACCATCACAAAAATCCCATAATAAAATTCCATTCATTCCATTCCAAATCACAAAGAAGCCTCAGCGGCTCAGTTGTTAAATGTGTACAGTATGATGTGGCTTACAGGGTCGTTATATAGAGATTACATCCAATCTTTCAGCTCTGATTGATTTTATGGAACTCTGGGATCCTGATAGTTAATGGATTTCATTCCGCAGACTGACGGTGCTGCAATAAAAGCTGACTGCGCTCAAATTTATTACACCAGACTCGTTGGACGGTTGCATTCGCAGCCGTAGTGCACAAATAACAGCCCTTTTTTTTTTAAACCTCTGCTTTTGGAAATAAACGCACCCCTAATCCCAGAGTAACCAATCAGAGCACATTTTAGAACAGTAATAAATTTGAGCACAGTTTATACCCATAAACCTACAGTAACCTATCAGAGCACAGTTTACATTAGCAAGACCACAGTAACCAATTAAAACACATTTCAGAACCTTAATCCCACACTAACCAATTAGAGCACAATTTATACCCATAATCCCACATGAACCAATCAGAGCACATTTTACACCCCTAATTCCACAGTAACCAATCAGAGCACGGTTTACACATCTAATCCCAGTCACCAATCAGAGCACAGTTTACCACCCATTAAACCCACAGTAAATATCAGAGCACGGTTTACACCAGTAAGACCACAGTAACCTTTCAGAGCACAGTTTACACCACTAATCCCACAGTAACCAATCAGAGCACGGTTTACACCACTAATCCCACAGTAACCAATCAGAGCACGGTTTACACCAGTAAGACCACAGTAACCTATCAGAGCACAGTTCAGGATGATGGTTTGGAGTTTAATCATTTAGATAACAGAATTATCTGATATTAAAGCAGACAGTGCAACAATTTCATCTGCATCTTCCAGTAAAAAGGCACAAACCCGTGACAGAGAATTTCACTCTTTACCTACTCATAATAAAAATCACAAAAAAGAGAAAATAAAAGAGACAAGCGCCTCCACAGTGTTATACACACACACACACACACTACAGATTAAAAGGAGGAGGAAGAGGAGGAAGAAATAGAGGTGAGGAGTGGAGGAGGATGAACGAGTTGCAGACTGGGGAACATGTGAGAACACATCAGAAAAAAAGCTAGAACCTCGACGGACTGGCTCCGTGACTTTCATGCAAGAGGAGGAAGAGAATGTTAACCAACCAGATTGGGGATCTACAGCTCTTAGCACACACACACACACAACACACCTATTTTTTTTTTTCCTTCACTCACTTGTGTACATTTGTTCTGTTTAACTGAAATTAAAAATGTATTAGGTCCATCAACAACATTTAGACAGTTCTAAAGAATCCAGACAAAACAGACAGGCAAACGAATAAAAAGAGTGACGAAAACATTAAAGTGCTTTAGATGCTGCGGTCAGACAGACAGGTTAAAAAAAAAAAAAAAAAAGCATGACTGTTTCTAACAGTCTCTGAGATCTGTAACATTCTGAGGTTGACAAGCAGACGGCTGTGTTCAGGTTCACGCTGCTAATTATTTCTGACACCATAATCTGCCTTTAGGGCAAAAAGAGAGAGAGCGGAATGTGATGTTATTCTTAGCAACATTCTGAGCGTGTGTGAAGAGTCCACGGTAGAGAGACACGGGGAAAGAGAGAGGCAAAGTCGAGTTATTCATCAGAAAACGCTGCCGAAATCTTTGCGATAAACAGCCAGGCATGAAAAAACAATCAAAAAATTAATACAGTACAAACAACCCTCGATTTAACGATGGGGTTATGTTCTGGAAAACCGATTGGACGTCAGAGGACCGCATGCAACGTTATAGAGTACAAACATGTATTAATTAGGGCTGTGTATTAGCAAGGGCCTCACGATACAATACAGATTACGATATATTGCAATACTTTAAAAAAAAACAACAATAACCCCCCCACCACCACCACCGGTCATGCTTACTTCCGAGACCACACGGGCGGTATGTGTTATCGAGAACTACAGGAACAGAGGAGGAAGAAGTTGTTTGACACGAAATAAAATATTAAGTAATCGTAATTTAAGTATGTATCGATACTGGAAGTAAAATTGTTTAAAAGACCAATTTAAGTATGGATCGATAAAAACTGTCACAAAAAAAAAAGTAATGTATTCGAAAAGTAAAAATCTGCGCCAAGGTGGATGCTATATTTCCTTTTGTGGGCGTTTTTTGTTTGTGTGAAATATCCCAGGATGGAGATCGCTGTGTCTGTGTGGAGTGTTGCGTCAAATAGCATTACCGGTTGTTCAAGCACGGCAGCGGACTGAAATCTGACACCAGGATTAAATCGTTGGTGTGAAATAAAACTGGTGTCTGTAGGCTTCCGTTACTCATCAGCTACGTAAACCTTCGACAAGTTTATACAACAAAGACGACTTTCTTTTCAGTGCTTTTCCGGTTGCACCTCTGAGCCTCGATAGATTTAAGCTAGTAATAAAGACAAAGTCCCCCCCCTGCATATCATCTATTGACTCAGTGGTTTCCAAACTGGGCATCATAACCCCCGGGAGGGTGTGTGTGTGTATAATTATTATCATTATTAGTAGCAGAACTAGCACGTTGCTAGCAAGTTTGTTTGTAGCTAACTAGAGACCGGTGCATTGTTGATATGTTATGAAACATCTTCAGCCTTTTAACAGTTTCACCCTTGACCAATCACCAGGGCTGCACAATATATTGTTTCCACATTGACATCGCAATGTGTGTATCTGTAAGTCACACTGCAGGATGTAAAACGTCATTTTTTTCATATCGCAATATATAAAATTGCAGAAAAACAAAATATCGCAAACAATGCCAGTTTTTTTTTTTTCAATATCAAGCAGCCCTACCAATCACCATGACTAATCAAACCCCATGGACCAGAGAGAGAGAAAGCGCGCGAGAGAGAGAGAGAGAGAGAGAGAGAGAGAGAGAGAAGAAAGAGAGGAGAGAGAAGAGAGCTGAGAAAGAGAAAAGAGAGAGAGAGAGAGAGAGAGAGAGAGAGAGAGGAGACGTTGCATTAATATTACATCATAATACCAAAACGTCCACACCAGACTAACAAACGTGTGATTGTAAAAAAAAAACCCAAATAAAGAGAAGGATCAGGCCAGTAATGCATTATTATCATTAATCAGGCTTTAAAGCTTCCTTTGTGAGGAAGAAAAAGAGAATGAAACGTTGCACTTACGTTGCATCATGTAAATGTGAGCAAAGTGTGTCAAGCGAAACTGAAACAGATCACACGGAGGCGCTGCAGGAATAACGCTCTCATTCTGCCGCTCTAAACTTCAGTTCATTTAGAGAAAAAACCTGATGACTTATTTAGCAAATTCTCTGCAAATATATACTGGCAAAAGGGTGAAATGATGCAGCGCTGCAACACGCCGCTTAAGGGTTGCCAGTGTTGTGACTTTTACTCGACCTTGAACTTGCTTTTACACAGGATTGTTAAAGGCAGTTAAAATGTGTCATCTGTAAACATTAACAATTCCAGAGTTAGAGTTAACCCCCAGAAATATGAAAGTGTGTATTTTTAACAGGAGCTGGCAACCCGTAACGCCAGTGAAATGAAAAACTCAGCCAGAGCGTGAACTGTTAAATTTGCTAATATTTAATTATACTAAATGCGGTTGAGGCAGGTAATCAGGATATGTCTACTTTCTTTTGTAGTAAATATATAACATGAAGACAGGAATATATATATATATATATATATAATATATTATATATATATATATATATATATATATCTATATATATATATATATATATATATATATATATATATATATATATAAAATATACGAAGAAAGAAAATAGAAAATTGTCCTCCTTGAACAAAAAAGAAAGCGGCCCCAACATTAACACGCAATCGGTCAGCGAGTCAGGCTTGAAAGTGCATTACTTACAGAGAAATGTGCCGCTGCTCGACGTCTGTCCGGGCCAGCTCGTCCTCTTCCACGTCCGTTTCTCCTCCGGAGCTGCTCTCGGTGGCATCCGAGTCGAAGGAGTTTTCTGCAGCTCGCAGATTGGTGCTGCAGGTCAGCGAGAGCCGCTCCAGTTCCGCTGGCACCGATCCGCCTCTCAGGAAGCGGCTATGTTCTGCTCGTTCCTGATGGACCCAGGAGTCCTGAGGTCCCAACGTTCTGTTAAGTAATCCACCGAGCTGCTGCTGCACGTGACGCTCCACCTGCTTTGCTTGCACGACCTGCAGCCGCTTGCACAGACGTCGCAGACGGCCCTCGATCTCCAGCTGGCGGCTCTTGGCCTGCTGTGAGCGGGTGTGCAGGTCTCCTCCTAGGCTGCCTGGCGGCTGAAGAGCAGGAGTTGTCGTCGTCGTCACTGAAACTTCTGTGCTCAGCGTCGCTAAGCAGTCTGAACCGTTCCGCTCTTGTGAAGGCAGGCGAAAAGGTGCAGGAGATTCTGGGATTTCCTGGTTGTTAGGACGATCCCGAGAGATGCCTCTAGGACACTGGTGTTGCTCCGTGGAATCTTTGACGGGGCCGTTTCCTGTGGTCCTCCCATAAGCGAGGGGAAGTGGTGTCTGTCCGTGCTTCCCTCCGTTCATGGTGACGCTGTTGGAGTCTTTGCTCGCTTTAGAGAGTTTTCGCGCCAGGCCGTTGACACTAGCGCCAACATTCTGCTGTAGAGAAGGCAGACCACTGGCATTCCCCGCACTCATGATGCTCTTCAGCTGCTCCTCTGAGAGCTCCAGGGTGTGGTGTTTGCACTGTAAAAATCCAGGCAGGATGTCAAAAACGTTTTGCAGTTTCAGGGTCTCATCCGAGCAGCGGTACGAGGTGACGAGCTGCTGGATTTTGCCCAAATCGCGACCCGATTCGTCTTTGTTGAAGGTTCCAGTCGCACAGGACAGATGATCCTCTTTGTCTGAGGAGTTTTTGCGTTTGATGGTGCCGTTTGTAGGGATGAGGACGCGGTCGGGGGCGCCGTTTTCCTCTACAGCACTCGGGTTGATGGCGGAAGAGGACGGAGCCAGTTTGAGGCGGATTCGGTGAGTGTCGGCCGGCGTGTCGGTCAGCGCGGGCGCCATCGCAGCCATTCAGCGGCGCGAGGGGGCCGAGGCCAGAGCCACACCACCCACCTACCGTCACGCCACAGGACAACCTGCTGTGGGACGAGACAAAAAAAAAAAGGGCTCATCAAACACAAGACTCTCAAATTTTATCTTTTTTTTAATTTTAGACATGAACTTCCGTTATAGATTCAGATAATACAAATTTCTCAGCATAATAAAAATAAAACAAATCAAACTAAAAAATAAAAAAATAAAAATAAATAAATAAATCGCAATTAAAAACGTTGAACAAACTCATAATGCAGTTTTAGTTTTACTGTAAGGGCAAGAAATGAAAAATACCTCAAACTTTTCCCATCACACCCAAATTCCTTTCCTGAAAACGTGTTAATCAGCTACTGCAGCTTCTCCAAGTAAGTACTAATTAAACTACGCGTTTGTCCAAAACTGAGCTAAAAATGTTAATGTTTCCTATAAACCTGTTCCTGCATTCACACACGTACACACACACACACACGCTGCTCCTCTCTCTGCGGGTTTCCAGTCTCTCATTGTGAGGTCATCGCTATTCCGTGGTTGCCATAGTGATAATGTTTAACATGGATAATTATTTATGGAGCAACTGGCATTTCTGATCATTTTATTGTAGCTAAAACAAAACATTTAAGAAAGATAAAAGAAAGATGAAATATTTAATGGCTTAAACGCTCCTGTAAAACTCAAATGCGACCAAAAAAACCCAACCCAAAACAAAAACCCCCAGCGTTTATGAACACGATGACACGGGGAAGTACATTGTGATGCGTTCATAGCATCATCCTCAGTATCTGTAGTGAATCTAAAGTCAAAGCCTGTGTTACATGCGGTATAAACACAGTGTAAGACTGTGAGACCGTCTGTAGGATGATTCCCTAAAATTCTGCACTGATACAAGAAACAATAAAACAAACAAAGACAGAGTGCGAGTTCGGATAGATAGAGCAGGGGTCAGACAGAGAGAAAGTGAGCGAGAGAGGGGGGGCTTATAGAGAGAAAGAGAGAGAAGGAGGAGCTCAGATAGATAAAGAGAAGAGAGAAAGGGCTCAGAGATAAGATAAAGAGAGAAAGGGGCTCAGATAGATAAAGAAAGAGAGAAAAGAAGGGGGTAGATCTCAGAAGAAAGAGAAAGAGAGAAAGGGGCTCAGATAGATAAAGAAAAGAGAGAAAGGGGCTCAGAGAGATAAAGAGAAAGAGAGAAAAGGGCTCAGAGAGATAAGGAAAAAGAGAGAAAGGGGCTCAGACAGATAAAGAGAAAGAGAGAAAGGGGCTCAGATATAATAGAAAGAGAGAAAGGGGCTCAGACAGATAAAGAGAAAGAGAGAAAGGAGCTCAGACAGATAAAGAGAAAGAGAGAAAGGGCCAGATAGAAAGAGACAGATAGATAAGAGAAAGAGAAGGGCTCAGATAGATAAAGAGAAAGAGAGAAAAAGAGAAAGGCTCAGATGAAAAAGAAAAGAGAGAAAGGGGGCTCAGATAGATCAAGAGAAAGGCTCATATATATAAAGAGAAGAGAGAAAGGGGCTCAGATAGAATAAAGAGAAAGAGAGAAAGGAGCTCAGATAGATAAATAGAAGAGAAAAGGGCTTAGAGAAAAGAGAGGGGCTCAGATAGATATAAAGAAAAAAGAGAGAAAGGAAAGGCTCAGATAAAGATAAAGAGAAAAGAGAGAAAAGGGACTCAGATCAGAGAAATAAGATACTCAGAAGAGAAAAGAGAAAAGGGACTCAGATAGATAAAGAGAAAGAAGAGAAAGGGGCTCAGATAGATAAAGAGAAAGAGAGAAATGAAGAAAGGGGCTCAGATAGATAAAGAGAGAAAAGGGGATGAGAAATAAAGAGAAAGAGAGAAAGGGCTCAGATAGATAAAGAGAGAGAAGAAGGGAGATAGAAAGAGAAAGGACTCAGAGAAAGAGAAAAGCGAAAACGAGAGAAAGGGGCTCAGATAGAAGAGAAAGAGAGAAAGGGGCTCAGATAGATAAAGAGAGAAGAGAGATAAGAGAAAGGCCCCCCAGATAAAGAGAGAAAGATAAGGAGCTCAGATAGATAAAGAGAAAAGAGAGGAAAGGGGCTCAGATAGATAAAGAGAAGAAAGGAGCTCAGAGAAAAAAGAGAGAAAGGAGCTCAGATAGATAAAGAGGAAAGAGAGAAAGGGGGGCAGGAGATCTCAGATAGATAAAGAGAAAGAGAGAAAGAGATAAGGAGAGAAAGAGGCTCAGAGAGAGCTCCAATAGAGATAGATCAGATAGATAGGAGGTCAGATAGAGAAAGAGAGAAGAGGCGCAGATAGATAAAAGAGAAAGAGAGAAAGAGAAGGACTGGCTCAGATAGATAAAGAGAAAGAGAGAAAGGGGCTCAGATAGATAAAGAGAAAGAGAGAAAGGGGCTCAGATAGATAAAGAGAAAGAGAAAGGGGCTCCGAATATAAAAGGGACGAAAGGGGCTAGATAGATAAAGAAAAGAGAGAAAAAGGGGCTCAGATAGATAAAGAGAAAGAGAAAGGGGCCTTCATAGATAAAGAGAAAGAGAGGAAAAAGGGACTAAAGAGAAAGAAGAGAGAAGGGGCTCAGATAGATAAAGAGAAAGAGAGAAAGGGGCTCAGATAGAGATAAGAGAAAGAGAGAAAGGAGGTCTCAGATAGATAAGAGAAAGAGAAAAGGGGGGCTCATATAGATAAAGATAAAGGGCTCAGAATAGATAGAGAGAGAAAGAGAGAAAGGCTCAGATAGATTAAATAGAAATAAGAAAGGGCTCAGCCATAAAGAGGAAAGATAGAAAAGCTCAGATAGATAAAGAGAAAGAGAGAAAGGAGCTCAAATAGATAAATAGAAAGAGAAAGGGTGCTCAAAAGATAAAAGAGAAAGGAGAAAGGATACAAATAGATAAAGAGAAAGGAGAGAAAAGTAGAAAGGATAAGCTCAGATAGATAAAGAGAAAGAGAGAAGCGGCTCAGATAGATAAAGAGAAAGAGGGCTCAGAGAGATAAAGAGAAGAGAGAGGAAAGGAGCTCAAAATGATAAAAGAGAAAGAGAGAAAAGAGCTCAAATAGATAAAGAGAAAGGGGCTCAGATAGATAAAGAGAAGAGAGAAAGGCTCAGATAGATAAAGAGAAAGGAGAAAGGAGCTCAGATAGATAAAGAGAAAGAAAGAGAAAAGGGGCTCAGATATAGATAAAGAGAAAGAGAGAAAGGGGCTCAGATAGATAAAGAGAAGAGAAAAGGGGCTCAGAGATAAGATACAGGGAGCAACGGAGCTCAAATAGATAAAGAGAAAGAGAGAACGGAGCTCAAATAGATAAAGAGAGAGAGAAAGGGGCTCAGAGAGAAAGGGGCTCAGACAGATAAAGAGAAAGAGAGAAAGGGGCTCAGACAGATAAAGAGAAAGAGAGAAAGGATAGCTAGAGCAGATAGATAGATAGAAGATAGATAGATAGATAAATAAATAAAGGGGCACAGATAGAGCCTCAGAGAGATAAAGAAAAAGAGAGAAAGGGGCTCAGATAGATAGATAGATAGATAGAGCTATATGATAAAGTAAATAAAGGGGCACAGATAGAGCCTCAGAGAGATAAAGAAAAAGAGAGAAAGGGCTCAGATAGATAGATAGATAGATAGATAGATAAATAAATAAAGGGGCACAGATAGAGCCTCAGACAGATAAAGAGAAAGAGAGAAAGGGGCTCAGATAGATAGATAAATAAATAAAGGGGCACAGATAGAGCCTCAGATATTAAATATATATTTGAGAGAGAGAGAGAGAGAGAGAGAGAGAGAGAGAGAGAGAGAGAAACATTTGCAGCAAAAAGTTCGAAGTTAAAGGCTGGCACATTTCCACGGTTCACAGCCACTTAAGAAAACCTCATTGTAGGTGAAGAGAAAGACCTTAAACTGTAACTACAGAAATAGGAGAAGTCGAGTGAGGACTTGTGTCTAAACAGAATCTTTCACTATCTAATCTAGGACAGTATTCACTGATGGAGGTCACTGATGGAGATCTGCTTCCTCTTTACTCAGACTTTTGGTGTTTATGACAGGGTTCGAATTGCAGATAACGAATCCCAACCCACTGAAGACGAATTAAACCAGATGATGTCACTCGGCCGCCCACTTTAACTGTCTGTTATAATAAAGCTACTGAAGTTCCTTAAGGGGACGAACCATCTATAACACAGATGAACTGAACTGGACATCAAACTTCTGCTGACAGCAGATATGCCAACGTGATAAAATCATGTCGTGAGATAATCTGAGCGCTCGGCTTCAGCGCAAACGCTCACATGATGTCACAAAGGGTTCAGGCGGAGGTCGTCCAGCTCATGAGTGCAGAAACCTCGCAGCACATCAGCAGTCGGGTCCAAAGACCAGGGTTTATGTCGCTTTAGGGCCTGAAGGCTGGTTTAATGAAGAGAAAGAACGTTTGTTTTTTATCTTTAATTATTACATCAGTTTTCTCCATCATTCATTACTTTCAGCTTCTACTCTTTCTCTCCAGGGACCCGAGAGAGAACTGGAAAAAGACAAACAAAAACAATAGAAATAAAGAGATTCGGTGATGAATGAGAAAAGTGTATTACACATGGCACTTGATCAGGAACTCGACTGTGATCGTCTCAAACACAGAACAACAGAACCGCAACAGACTCAAACAGGAGTTCCTAACAAACAACTAACAAGTGAGTCCATGTGTGTGTGTGTTAGATATAACTGAGGCTGTGAACAGCTCCCTGACCTTTGGTCTACAGACTGCTGTAACTCACGTCACAGTTTCACACTGTTGCATTTCAGTGGTACCGAAACTTCAGCAGAAACTTTTTACTCAACAAGCAGAACGAAAACAAAGCCAAATCCCTCAGAGCAGCAGAACTCAGTGAGGAACGCCGAGAGACTCTTCTGTATCAGTCTGAGATTCAGCTCATTAACTTTACAGAGTGTTTGTGCTCAAGGAACCGCTCTGTGTGTGTGTGTGTGTGTGTGTGTGTGTGTGTGGTGTGTGAAGTATTAAACAAGAATGGAAGCGAGTATTGAGATTTAAGAAATAAAAATGGGAACCGAGCACAGAGCGCCAAAAATCAGGAACGGCACGCAGAACATCGAAAACCGGGTACCGACCGCAGAGCGCCAAAAACAGGGTACCGACCGCCGAAAACCAAGTACCCAACACAGAGCGCAGAGTAACAGAATCGACTACCGAGCGCAGAGTAACGAAAACCGAGTACATAGTTTCACAGAGTGTCATTCCAGTGGTACCAAAACTTCAGCAGAAAGTTTTTTCACTCAACAACACCACAAGGAAAGCAAGTCCCGAGCAGAATTAAAACTCAAACCCATCATTGAAGCAGCGCGGTGCAGAGAGCAACCAAAAAAAAGCCGAGTACCGAGCACAGAGCAATGAAAAACCGAGTACCGAGTAAGCCTAGCAAACAGAGCCACAAAACAAAAACATAGCAACAAAAACAGAGTAACCAACACACAGGGTAGCCGAGAGTAACCCAATACACAGGATAACCCAACACACAGGGTAGCCGAGAGTAACCCAACACACAGGGTAACCCAGAGTAACCACACACACAGGGTAGCCGAGAGTAACCCAACACACAGGGTAACCCAACACACAGGGTAGCCGAGAGTAACCCAACACACAGGGTAGCCGAGAGTAACCCAACACACAGGGTAGCCGAGAGTAACCCAATACACAGGTTAACCCAGAGTACCCAACACACAGGGTAGCCGAGAGTAACCCAACACACAGGGTAACCCAACACACAGGGTAGCCGAGAGTAACCCAACACACAGGGTAACCCAACACACAGGGTAGCCGAGAGTAACCCAACACACAGGGTAACCCAACACACAGGGTAGCCGAGAGTAACCCAACACACGGGGTAACGACAGAAAGTGTGTCTTGAAAGACATAATTGAATTATAGAACATAAATTTCAAGGGGCTGCAGATTGAAACCAACAACATGTGACCCAAAACACGTTTGATTCACTTGCTGCAGATGAACTGATTCGGAGTTAAATCACTCATGTGAGCAAAATAAGAACCACCTGAAAAAGCAGCAGACCACAAGAGGAACAGAAACAGGAAAACGAATGTGAAAGCAACTTTATACTTTTAAATGACTAAAAAAAGGACCTGTTGGAGATCAGCACAAAACTGCTCTAAGGAACCAGGAGTTGAGGAGACCACCTTAAAGTTAAGGACAGTTGCTGTCGTGTTCACATGCACGATGGATCGGAACATAGTCTCGGTCTCAGATGTCACACTCATTAACCGCTGGCTGAAGGTGAAGAATACGGCACACTTAGCTGCAAACTTCAGAAGGTCATCCTACGATTGGTTTAATTGTACAAGATTTCTGGGAGATGCAGGTGTCACGTGGTTTGACGGTCCGTCTGGAAACAACCCAAAGCCGTCTGTTTAAAAAAATTGTAAAATATTAAAAAGATGAATTAAATGCTGGATTTATAAAAGAAGGCTAGGTTCATGGTATAACCCATTTAAAAGGTTTGCCCGAGGCACATTAGCGACGCCTTTAAATGTGACGTGGCAGAGAACATTAGCTGCCTTAGTCATACATCCTCTTGGGCGGGCCATCCAAAGCAGCCAAGGTTCCCAAACCTTCTGCTGTCTGTTGACTTCCTGCATGAGGAGGACTGCCCATCCAGTCTATCCAGTCCGCAAGCTAAGTTTCACAACCAAACACACGTGAGAAGTGATAAGGAAATAACGCAGGCTTATCAGGGTTGTAAATGTAAATGGCTTTATTTTTTTTGTCACATTGTTACAGCGCCCCTGGAGCACGAAGGGTTAAGGGTCTTGCTCAAGGACCCAACAGCGGTTGGCTTGCCCCAGGTGTTTCTGGTATTCAGATCAGCAACTCGGCACCTTAACCATCTGCGCCATCCCTGCCCTATGCGAGACTGGAAAATTATTAAGGACATTCGTGACACAAATGGTTCCAGCGCTGATTTTGCAGCGAAAAAGAAAAATGGAAAGAGAGTAACAAAGCAAAGCCATTAACGCTGACACTGTGGTCTCCGACTCCCCTCCCCCGAACTTCCTGCTGCCCTGTATGTTGCTCTCTTATTGTCCGCAATGTTTAGTCAGAAAACACACGGCAGGATTTTAAATCACAGACCGGTCCGAATAATTAGCTTACCAAATATTTCCTGGGCCTCGTTTAAACCGCGGGGTCAAGCAGGCACATGCGGTACGAAAGCACAACAAAGCGCACATCTGTAAACATCAGCATCTCCTGAACAGCAGCAGGTGCTGTGCTGAATCTTTCTGAAGAACCCACGATAACAATCTTTTATCAGGAAATAAAAAAAAAACAACGAGCATTAAAGACGATGAAAGGCGACGAGGTATTCGAGACGTTATCTGCACCCGGCCAAGCTGACCATTCAGCCGTCACGTACCGATTCCTTCCACATGTCTGAAACGCTCCCACAGCCCCTGTACTCACAAAAGCGGTTACAGCTTATTTAAAAATGTGCACATTTAATAACACAAACGAGGTTTCTACATCAGCGCTCAGCCGAGCGGATGAATAAACGGTCAGTTACAGAAACACGTGAGGTGAATTTGCTTTCAGTCTCGCAGTGAGCACTAATTAATTCCCCCTGACCGAGTCTGACACACAGCAAAAAAACCCCAAGCGCCGAAATTCAGCATTAAGACACGCTCATAGGTGCTTTGCTCGTTTCCTGTTTCAAGCCGAACGAACGTCTTGGATTTTCAGGGCAAAGATAAAAGTGGTGCCATGGTTCTACCCTGGGTTCCTCTTACACAGCTCACTGGATTATGGTCAGGCTGTATGCTGAGAAACACCCACGATACGGAGGGCTGTAATAGCCTGTTTGCAATCACGTGATTCGGATGATGCAAGAAATCCTGGCAGAGGCATGGAGGTAAAAATAAATAAATAAATAAAACAATGGAAGACAGAGAATTAGTTGTATTGAAGTTGTTTTTTAATAAAAGATGTAAAACAGAAAATTACGCAAACATCCTGTTTGTGATCCTCATATTATGAAGTCATGAAGCTTCGCTCACATTATTATGATGTCATCGAGGCGGTAGATTAAAGCTGAAACCACCTTGTTTTCCAAACATCTTTTTACACTAAAGGACCAATAATAGCATAAAAAAAGCGAGGCAATTTTCCTGTCAGTTGATGAGTCAATGACCTCAGAGTCAAAACGCTAAACAATAATAACCGTTTGGTTTGGTTAGGTTTTTGCCCAGCGCGCGTAGCACTTCTATTTTACCCTGTCGAATAATATCACAACGAGCATTCAACACTGCTTCGCCTCGCAATTTCAGCATGAGGGGTTGTTTAGATGCGTTTTAAATACAAAAAAAATAAAATAATAAAATAAAAAAATACATAAACGTATAATAGAAAAGGCGAAATTCGATGCGGCGCCGTCCAGCGGTGCTCAGCACGCAGGTTTCCCTCTTCCTGTAGCCGGTGTGACTGGAAAAGCGAAGGCTTTATAAACAACCAAAGCATATGTAAAGAATGTAAAATACACTACACCTTCAGTCGTCGCTTTACACTGGAACCACAAAACATCTTGGTTCTCGAGATGTCTGAAAGGGGGGGGGGGGGGGGGGGGGGGGGGGGGGGGGGGGTCTATTGAACAGGTCCGAGGGTGGTCCGATGGGAAAAGTAGATGGGGAAAAATGGTGATAGCAGGCAAGGGATCGTGGGTAAGCGATAAGGATAGTCGGGTAGTTTAATGAGGTAAAGTGAGTGACGTGGTGAAATGTGAAATGTGGTGTAAAGTGGATGGTTTTGTGAGCAGGGCATGTGGGATAGGGGTAAATGAACAGGGGCTGGAATAGATAAAGGGTTTTTTGGTTAAACACTTTTCCCCGCATCATGCTGGTAAATATTATCCATGTTCTTTGGCTCTAGTTATTTGATCCTACTCACAGCTCCTGAGGCGGCTGAACGTTATTCTCTGGATGTGTTCGATTTACCCAAAATAAAATTACCCTGCTGCTGCTGCTGCTGCTGCTGCTGCTGCTGCCGGTGGTGGTGGTGGTGGTGGGAAGAGGGTGTCACGTGTGAAGCAGTCAGCGATCACAAAAAGCAAAGGAGATTAAATCCAGTGATTATTACAAAAACCATTTCCTTACAGGGTTTAGCATTTGTTATTAGTCACAGATTTCGTAAAAGTTCCTGAAACTGAAACCGTGTGCGTGTGTGTGCGTGTGTGTGTGTGTGTGTGTGTGTGTGTGTGTGTGTGTGTGTGTTAGCTTAGCAAGTGCAACCATTTCTAATACAGTCAGCTGTACCCAGTATTTCTTTGTAGAGAAGTAAAGTTAGGCATGTTCTACTGGTGAGATGTTTTATGGTTATGTTGTCCTGTAGAGGACAGTGCTGCGAGAGGACATACTGGAATTTTGGACAATTGTGTGTGTTATTATTGTATCAAATGTAAAATTTGCCTGCAGGTCTTTTGGATTCCATTAAATTTAAACAGAATCGGTCCGGATCTCTGCGATGGCTGAAAGGAGCGAGGGAACATTTTGCGCAGTATCCTGGAGTCTGTTCTCTCCAACCTACACGCAGATATTGTGGAGGTGTGTGAGGAAAACAGAAAGGCCTCCAGTTAAACACCCTCCAACATCTTATTCATAGAACATCCAATTCCCACTTACAGCCTGACGGGCTATGAAAGGCAGTTCCCACAATCCACCAATCACCATCTACAGTCCACCAATCACCATCTACAGGGGGTCTCCACCACACAGCATCTCTCTACAGTCCACCACACAGCATCTACAGTCCACCACACAGCATCTACAGTCCACCGTCCACAATTCCACATACACAATCCACAACACACCATCTACAGTCCACACCATTCCCATTCCACCATTCACCATCTACAGTCCACCACACACCCAATCTACAGTCCACCATCCACAATCTACAGTCCACCACACACACAATCTACAGTCCACCAACCACAATTTAAAGTCCACATACACAATCTAAAGTCCACATACACAATCTAAAGTCCACAACACACCATCTACAGTCCACCATTCCCATTCCACCATCTACAGTCCACCAACCACCATCTACGGTCCACCAACCACCATCTACAGTCCACCAACCACCATCTACGGTCCACCAACCACCATCTACGCCATTTCCATTCCACCATTCACAATTTATAATTCACTACATTACATTTACATTATTTGGCAGACGCTCTTATCCAGAGCGACTTACATTTATCTCCTATTTATACAACTGAGCAATTGGAGGTTAAGGACCTTGCTCAGGGGCCCACAGTGGAAATTGGTGGTGCTGGGAATCGAACCCTGGTCTTTCTGGTATTAGGCCAACACCACTAAGCCACCACTTCCCTACACAATTACAGTCCATACACACAATCTACAGTCCACCACACACAATCTACAGTCCACCATCCACAATTCAACATCCACAATCTACAGTCCACTATTTACAGTCTACAATCCACTATTCATCAACCACCATCCTATCCAATCTACAGTCCACCACCTATAATCCACTATATCCACAGTCCACCACCTATAATCCACTATATCCACAGTCCACCACCTATAATCCACTATATCCACAGTCCACCACTTACACAGTCCACCACCTATAATCCACTATATCCACAGTCTACAGTCCACCACCTATAATCCACTATATCCACAGTCTACAGTCCACCACCTATAATCCACTATATCCACAGTCCACAGTCCACCACCTATAATCCACTATATCCACAGTCCACCACCTATAATCCACTATATCCACAGTCTACATCCCAATCCACCTATATCCACTATAAATCCACCTAGTCCACGACCAGTCACTCACCTATAATCCACTATCCATCCACAGTCTACAGTCCACCACCACCTATACATCCACTATATCCACATCCACAGTCTACAGTCCACCACCTATAATCCCACCACTATACCCTATATCCAAATCGTCCATATATCACTAGTCCACAGTCCACCACCTATAATCCACTATATCCACAGTCCACAGTACAGTCCTAGTCCACCACTAATCCACTATATCCACCACCGTCCACTCCACTATATCCACAGTCTACAGTCCACACCTATACTACATCCACTATAATATATCCACAGTCTACAGTCCACCATAATCCTATAATCCACTATAATCCACAGTCTACAGTCCACCACCATAATCCACCTATAATCCACAAGTCTAAGTCCATACCACCTATATCCACTATCCATCCACAGTCTACAGTCCACCACCTATAATCCACTATATCCACAGTCTACAGTCCACCACCTATAATCCATAATCCACCAGTCTATATCCACTATAATCCACACCTTATCTCACAGTCCACAGTCCACCACCTATAATCCACTATATCCACACAGTCTACAGTCCACCACCTATAACCACTCCACTATACCACAGTCTACAGTCCACCACCTATAATATATCCACAGTCCACAGTTCCCACCACCTATAATCCACTATATCCACAGTCCACTACAGTCCACCACCTATAATCCACTATATCCACAGTCTACAGTCCACCACCTATAATCCACTATATCCACAGTCTACAGTCCACCACCTATAATCCACTATATCCACAGTCTACAGTCCACCACCTATAATCCACTATATCCACAGTCTACAGTCCACCACCTATAATCCACACTAGTCCACACCCACCTATAATCCACTATAATCCACAATCTACAGTCCACCACCTATAATCCACTATATCCACAGTCTACAGTCCACCACTATAATCCACTATATCCACAGTCCACCACCACCATATAATCAACTATCCACATCTACACCGTCCACAGTCCACCTATAATCCACTATATCCATCCACAGTCTACAGTCATCCACCACCTATAATCCACTATATCCACAGTCCACAACCTATAATCCACTATATCCACAGTCCACCACCTATAATCCACTATATCCACAGTCTACAGTCCACCACCTATAATCCACTATATCCACACAGTCCACTATATAATCCACAGTCTACAGTCCACCACCACCACTATAATCCACTATCCATCCATATCCACAGTCCACCACCTACTATATCCACCACCACTATATCCAGTCCCTACTAATCCACAGTCCTACAGTCACAGTACCACCACAGTCTACAGTCCAATCCACTATATCCACAATCTACAGTCTACAGTCCACCTATAATCCACCCACTATATACACAATCTAGTCTACAGTCCACCACTATAATCCACTATAATCCACTATATCCACAGTCCACCACCTATAATCCACTATATCCACAGTCTACAGTCCACCACCTATAATCCACTATATACACAATCTACAGTCCACCACCTATAATCCACTATATCCACCATCCACCCTACCAGTACCACCACCACTATAATCCACTATATCCACAATCTACAGTCCACCACCTATAATCCACTATATACATCTACCACACATAAGTCCACGTCCACCACCTATAATCCACTATATACCACCTACACAATCTACAGTCCACCACCTATAATCCACTATATCCACAATCTACAGTCCACCACCTATAATCCACTATATCCACAATCTACAGTCCACCACCTATAACCCACCACACCCCCATCTATAATCCACCATCTTTGATCCACAAACGCCATTTACCATCTACATTCCAAAACACATTTACAGTTCACTATGTACAGTCCACAATCTACAATCCACCATTTACAATCTCCACCATTCCTATTTCACCATTTTACAATTCTACTGTCCACCACCTACAATCCACCATTTTTAACCTATATTCATACACATGCCTTCTAAAATCCGCCGTTTACCATCTACACCACATAGAATCCGCTAACCATTACCGTGCCACCAATCCCCCCCACCCACTTCATACAATCCAACATTCCCATTCCATCATCCACCATTTACAATCTACAGTCCCACCATTTAAAATCCACAATTCACCATCTACCACTTCACAACTACAGATCCACCATAATCTAAAGTCCTTCAATCATCATCATCCTCATCATCACCTACAATCTGAGGCCAAATTGGCCATCCTAAATCAGGCATACGATGACATGTAGCTTTCTTAAATATAATAACAACATTACAGTCTGAGGCAAAGCAAAAGTTTACATTATTAATTATAGGAGGAAGAAAAAGAATAAACCCCAGCGTGTGTTCTAAATTAGCGGTTAAAAGGCCTTGCTCAGGGGCCCAAACGTGGTAGCTTGGAGGAGCCGGGAATCGAACCCACAACCTTCGGGTTGGTAGTCCAACACCCTAACCATGAGCCACCATTTCCTCTTTTTACTGTAATAAGAAAACACTCAACAACGAAGTGTGACCACTGTGACCTGTGATTATTCTCTTACGCTACAGAAACGATATCAACCGTGACAATGTCTTATTTACGAACGCAATTATTTTCATCTGTTCAGTCACAGTACATGTGAGGGAAACGTCTCAGAGTGAGCATAGCAGCTATAAACGCTCAGAATCCAGATCGAGTTACTAAGATACCAGAACATTCATCATCTCCTGCTGAGGAAACCAAAAACATGTAGTCAGCTGATTTTTTGGGTATCGTTTCTCATGACATGGGGAGGGGGTAGATAAAACAGCACCGAGGTCACTAACAGCTCAACAAGATGCTAATAATAATGCTAATAATAATGCTGATACATTTCTTGGATGTAAGTGAAAGTGACTTTTTGGAACTGTTTATTTCTAAACTCTTTTTTTTTTTTGCTTAATTTTATAACCAGGTTCGCACAATTATCCTTTAAATCAAAACACAAGAAAGCGTTCCAGATGAACCGAGCGCACCGCCGCAAGAGAAATTACAACACTGACCTGTTACATAACATCCTGCAAGGATCTGAGGATTTAAACAAGAGAAAGCCAGAACCTTACAAACTCTCTGCCGCGTCCTAATGCTGGCAGCGTCTTACCATGTGGAAGAGGACGTCCCGTTTAGGGCGTGACCTGGACGTGTACGTTCGTTAGGAAGAGGTTTAGAGGTGATAACGTCGGAATGCTGAAAAAAAAACCCAACCACCGCAACAAAGCAACAATTGTTCAGTCAATTGTTGAGTCAAATACAGGCGCGGGGGGGGGGGGGGGGGGGGCCTTTAAAATACTGCGAGATCTACGAACAGCAGAGAAGTCGAGGGGTCGATTTATTGACCTCTGTTTATTGAACTGACGTTCAGACCAACTGAAATGAAGGAAAGGCCTAAACAACAAGAAAAGAGAGAAAGAAAAAAACCCAAATGGAAGTAAAATTAATTTTTAAAAAAAAGCACAGGATTATTTTAGCAAGAAAACCAAAACTAATACAAACCGCCGCACTAATCAAGAACGAACACATTTACACACCAGATGATAATCAGAGAAAAATAAAACCCGCCTGAAACTCACTAGCGCGAAAACACAAAAACAACACTATATACAAAGAACCGTCCCGGCTGGTGTTTCAGGAACTGAACTCTGGTGTGTTTGACGTGGAAACATCTCCGATCTGACGAACCGATGTGTAAACGTTCACACGTTACAGCATGGAAAAGTACAGAGTCCGAGTGTGTAACACTAACCACAGGTGGAGCTGGGAGATGAGCTCTGAACAAAAACACACAAGGTTACATGCTCAGATACCGTACACACGTAGACATTTACTCTCACACACACACACACGAATAGAATAAAGGAAAGCCTGGTTCTGTATAGAAAGCCACTGAACGGAGTGTCCGGCGGTTCCCTGGTCCCGGGTCAGACGTGTGGTGCGGCTCGGTTCAGCAGGCAAAACAAGGAAAAATATGGAAATTATGTAAGAGCTTGTTTAAACACACAACCTTTGATTGGCGTCAAAGCAAAACGGTTGGAAAAACACACCTGACATCACGATCAGTATGGGACGGGATTGTTAACGAATTAAAATAGATCAAATAAATATTTATGGGACGTATTAATTCCAATATTAATCAATATTCCAGAAGGTAAACCGTGGCTTCGTGCTGCACTGCACACTGTAGCAGGAAATGAACAATAAATAAATAAATATAGATATAAATATATGCCGACTATAAATATATGCTGATTGACCTTGTGTGTCATTTTATATAAGATTAAAGGTCACGATATTAAAATAAGTCAAGGAGACTATTATGGGGTGTGAAAAGGAAATGACTGATTTTAAAGCATTTAATTTTAATCTCGGTGATGTCAAAGGCAGGACTGAGTGGGTAAATGTTTATAAAAACACCTAATTACTTCTTTAATATTGATAATAAAGATAATTGTGATGTAATTATAATGCGCACATGGTGTGGGGGGGAAAGGGTGCTGGTTATCATGTAGAAAGCAACATACTTTAATAAAAAAAAGAGATAATGTATAATTATTCGGCTGTGTGGGGGGAAAGGACGGTGGTTTAAACAGGTTATAACGCGTTATTAGTCAATAACCGGTTGATTTTGCACTGAAATATGCGGTTCTATGAGTCGACCTACTTTTGCGGTTTTGACTGCATTAAAACGAGAGGAAATCGCTCACGAGCCCTAAAAGCGTCTCGTTATTTAATCTCAACTCTTTCGCCAAAAAATTATAAAAAAATCGCAATAAAATATTCCACATTTATTCGATTAAAAAACTAAAAAAAAAAAACACCGCGTTTTAATGCCGGAATAAATGTTTTTTTAATTAAGAGATTATTTTTTGCTGCTGCCGAGTTTAAAGTAACAAAGAAAAAAAGGTGGAACCTACCACGTGATTCCGAGAAGGGGGGGGTGGATTTCACCAATTACGCTCCAGTTTGAGTGTTTAAAAAATAATATATTTCTTAGTAATAATAAAATGTGTAATCCGGTGTGTAAAAGGTGTAAAAAACGGCTGCAGTAGATATTCCTGTTCGGGCTGAAAAATGAACGATGAGGGAAATAAAGAAAGCAATCCGGGTCCGCTCGTCCGGTAAATCCGCTCCGTTTGGGATTCACGAAATGGGCGAAGGAACCGAAATCATACAAAGGCAGAAAAAAATGGGAAGAAAAAATCCCGCTCCGGTGTTTAATCCCGCACTGCAGTGGTGTTCCGCCTCTCTGCCCGCTCACACGTCGCGGTTCCGCTGTGATTCGGCGATTTTCGGCTTGGATCTGCGTGCTGGTGCGGTGTGCTTTTAATATTGTTGTTGTGTCAGAGGGAAGAGACGGCGGGGGAAAATGGCGGCTCGGCGGATTTTCAACTCGACTGACAAAACAGAAAACAGCGGAGCGCATCGGGCTTCCTCTTACTGACACTCACTCACCGACAGGGGGCGCTGGGAGCGCGCATCGGGCACACGCACACGCCATCTGCCGCTTCAGCCTCGGCTTACAACACACACACACACACACATGTTCCTTTACAGAGCTTCCACCACGCCATTTCAGGAAAACATTGTGTGCATTGTTTAACACACACACACAGAGATAAAATGGTAGCTCAGTGGTTAAGGAGTGGTGATTGGTAGATGCCCTTTACCTCTCCTCATACAGATGAGCGACTGGGAGTTAGGGGCCTTGCTTAGGGGCCCAGCGGTGGAAAATCGGTGGTACTGAAAATCAAACCCCAGTCTTCCAATTAGCAGTGCATCTACCACCATGCTGGTAGTGCTGGGCCCCTAAACAAGGCCCTTACCTCCCAACTCTCGCTTGGATTAAGGGTGTCTACCAAATACCAGAACTACTACTAATGTAAATGTAAAGTAAACCGAAAAGCTACAACTAAACACTGAACCATAACTAAGCGCGCGCGCGCACGCACACACCACACACACACACACACACACACACACACACACGCACGAGGGTTCACAGAAATATGTCAAGATTAGATCCTAACCTGCCATCAACAAATCTAATTTAGGATCTAGACTTAGACATCAGTCTATTTAAGACATTTAAACAGACATGCGTGCAAACACACACACACACACACACATTTTCAGATATGTTCAGACAAAACTGATGGGGGGAAAAAACCCACACAAAAGTAACCAATCAGACAGCCATTGTGTGTATGTGTTTAAAAACAGCTGGGCCACAGCTGGATGTGAGTGGAGATAAAAACACAGCTATTTCTTTCCACCTTGAAACATCAAGAAATCTGCAGCACAGCCAGTTCCACTGCTGGAAACGAGTCGACATGTAGCTTCAAACACACACCGTAAAACACCCACCGCCCAGAAAGACCTTGATGATCTAGTACAGGTTTAAGCCTGGTTTAAGTCTAAAATAATATAATCTATAAAATAAAAATTAAAAAAATCTGGGGAAACTGCGCCATCTGTCGACCAGAGGAATGCATTTCCGTTTAAAAGATTTTTGGAAAGACGTGTGAAGTTATTCTATGTTCTAGTCCATGTTTATCTGTTATATTATTACAGTTTCAGGTTGTAATAACTAAATATTCATTAAATATCTTTTTAAAAATAAGAATCCTATAAAAAGCTTTGTCTTACCGTTGAAAAGCATGAACTGGATCTCAATTCAAAAGGCTTCATTCTGTCCAGCCGACTGTTTATATCCAAAAAAAAGGTTTAGTCTAAAAGAGAGACAAGCAAATGCATCAAATTCATTTTAACTGCTTTATTTTATCAACTGAACCAAAAAAAGAACCAAACTTTTTTTTGTACTTTGCAGAACTGAAAACTAAAAAAAAAAATGTTTTTTAATAGGTATTTTTGTTTTTGGTAACAGTTATGATGCGACATGTCCCTTTTAGAGGAAAAAAACAAAATAGTAATTTATCAATTTTAGTAGCAAGTGAAGTGAAGGTCCTGCAGTGTGTGTGTGTGTGTGTGTGTGTGTGTGTGTGTGTGTGTGTGTGTAAATGTGTAATAAAAACTGCTGAATAATTCTTTAATTTCATTAATTGTTCATTAAATGTTGATGTTCAGATCAGAAACTGATAAAACTAATAAATGATTTTAAAAAAAAAAAGATTCTCAGGTCACGGATTACATATTAAAATGTTTAGATTTCATTTGTTAATTTCTTTTGACATATTTTAAATTAATTTTGATTAAATATTTCCGCTCAGAATGTTTTGCCTTTTTTACACGGTTTTGGTAGTTATTTTAATGTAGAAATGGTATCAGGTAATAAAGACATGTGCTTTGTTTGTACAATAAAAAATGTTTCATATATTAAAGTTTCGTGTTTTAGAAAAATATCAAGAAAAAAAATCGTTAGTGTTTTTTTCCCCCGGGTAATAATATTAACTCTCACACGACCCGCTAACATACATGCAAAAGTGAATAAACCTAAAAACATGATCAATTACCAGTAGCATTAATAATAATAATAATAATAATAATAATAATAATGTAAGGTTAATAACAGTAAGCTAACCATTAGCAAACGCTCCGTGACCGGTCCCAGCTAGTTCACAGTTGTGTTCTGAATATTGAACATATTTTTCGAAAACTCAAATTCCGTCAATTTTAAGAAAATAAAAAAGCTTTTAAATGTTCGTAGATCCTCTAAAATAACGTACGGGTTAATTTTTTATTAGTATGTTATTAAATAAAACGTTAAATTGTGACGTATCTAAAGAAGCTAAACACCGCGGAGGTCGAATACCCATTGAAGCTGTGTTCACTACGTAGGCGCACTAACCGGTGGACGGTATTATGACGTCACCCCTCTTTGTAGTGAACTTCGCTATCAGGCTGTCCGGTATTTGGAATACGGCGCGCTGCTGTCGCTGCGATTTGAACTGAATGTCGGCCTGTTGACTCTGCAACCTCAGAAATATTTTTTCGGAATAACGCGTGAGGCGTAAAACAACACATCCGTCTGATTTAGCCATCGTTAATTCCCCGATGCGTCCTTTTCTTTGCCCCCTCCTTCCACCGTGGAAAGAAAATAAATGCTTTTTTACGGAATGAGTGCAGAATTCACGTCCACTTACCTGCGCGGATCAACCAGACATGAACCGGAAGCGCTGCTGTTCCTGCGCTGTGATTGGCTGATGACTGTAAAGCTGCGTGCTGATTGGCTGGTTTGGGTTTGTTTATCGGAGGGTGAAGTAAATAAACGATAGTAATTTTGCGAGTTTTTAAGAATTGTTGCCGTCTGCGAACAGAATGAAAACAGGTGAATGTAAAAACAGCGACTGTTTAAGAAAAGGAGAGAAAAAACACTATTTGCACATTAATAAACAGCAACATTTCGGCTGCAAACGATGTTCTGTTAATTATTAGTTTAATTTATCAGGATCTGTTCAGTGATGAAAGATCATTTCTTTCACACAAATAAACAAAATTCCATAAATCTGTTCTCGGATCCTGGTCCACTGAAAGTTTCCCCTTTGGCTGCACTGAAGCTCCAGCTGTCCATCAAAAGCTTCAAGGTGAACCAACACATGAGCACTTTAGTTCAAAGTCATTTATTACGTCTTAAATTCTTAAAATATACATAGAACAAGCGCTTAACCCTAAAACATCTTTACTCAATACACAAACTGTATGAAAACAAGGATCGGATACTTTCTTCCAAAAAAAAACCCCAAACAAAACAAACCCCACCATCATGTGCAGTGTGAAATAAAACCACAACTTCAAGTTCAGGTCTCCACCTTAACCCTCATCTTCTCACTGTGCACCAGAGTTTCCTTTGAGTGAGCACTAGACCACCACAGCGTGCAGAATTTCTAGGGGAATAAAACATCCAGTGTCCCACCTTGCAGCACGTGTTAAGTGAAAATTCTGACATTAAAATAGAATTAAGGCAAGTTAAAATAGGGAACGTTTTTATAATACTGCTCTAAATAAACCAGGACCTTTTCCATGTCACAATAAAACCTTTCTGATCCAAACATTAAACTGGTCATAGAAACATTTCCTCCAACTTTATTAACTCTCACACGCTGTCTAATTCACTTGCACACCAATACTTTCAATTTTCCGGAAAATGAACTCCACATAATCCAGAGTTAAAAAAAAAAAAAAAAAACCTGCTGGGGCCGGGGTGGGGGGTGGGGGGTAGAAAAACAACACTGCTCGGACTGATTCGCTCTCGTCTGCTTCTCAAAGTGCTCAAAAAGGGGAGAGGAATCAATGGACTTGCAACTCTTACACAGGTCTTTATTTCGATTAAATGAGAATAAAAGGAACACAAAAGGCCGAGGCATTAAGACAGAACATTTCTGTGAAGATCTGTAGTTTGTGTTCTTTTGTTATTTTTTTTTCCTCTTTTCCTTCTTCACCGTTATCTTCTATCCGTCTCCACTGGTGATGATGGAGAGGACTGGATCTCTGCGGAACGGATAAAGGACAGTTGTTGGGTTTTTTTTGACAGTAAAATCCCCCACATTAATATGTGGATGAAGACTGGATGAGAAGGATTCACCCAGCAATAAGGCATAATGACAGGGACGGGAGCAAAATAACAACATTAAAAAAAAAAAAAAAAAAGGAAAAAGCACAGTAAAACAGAAAATTAAAAAAAATACAGAAATGAGGAGGTACTGTATTAGCAGCAGTTTGTTTTTTCCTTTTTTATTTGATTCTTCTCATCCTTCCTCTCGCTTGTGTCTTTTCATTCTGTTATTTTTTTTCGTCTCTGTAGGAACTGGGTAGCCCCAGGGATGGCGTAACGCTATGTGGTGTTGGAGTTCAGACAGAAGTGTTACAGGACCTCGTCGCTCTCGGCGGTGTGCAGCTGTGCGTCGTCGGCGTCAGTCATGCTGCTCTCCTGCGACTCCTCCATCTCCGCTGGAACACACAACAATGTCGGGTTTACACACCTCTCTCAGAAGGACGCTATTACTGGAAAATGACGGTACACACCAGGTCAAACGTTCCCTTAATAAAAAAACTAAACCCAATTTTTTAGTGTGGACTTAAAATAAGCAGTAAGTAAACAAGTATTTCAGCAGACTGACTATCAGACGCTTCCCAGATTGTAGTTACAAAAAAAATAAATACTAAAGATTTTCTTTTTTGGTTCCTTAACAACACATAATTGAACAAAAAAACATTTCCGGTGGAAAAAAAAAAAAAACACCATGACTATAAATATAGGATTTTCAGATATAAATATCTAGTTTCCTGATGAAAACTGTGCGTGTTCTCTTTGTTGATGGTTACAATTAAATAAACCTTTATTTTGTTGTGCTGTAGTCTCAATTTCTCTGTCTTTCGACTCAGAAACGTAGACAAATAGAAATCAGAATTACTCTATCGGTCTAATGTGTAAAAAGTATTTATATTATGGTCTGTAGATTGTATGTACAGGGGTGCCTTGACTTACGAGTGTAATTCGTTGTGTGACGGAGCTCGTAACTCGAATGTCAAATCAATTTTTCCCATTAAAATGAATTAAAATGGCATTAATTAGTTTCACAATTTTCTGTTACATGTAAATAAGAAAAATAAACTTATAAATACTGAATATTGTATAAAAAAACAATCCAATAGGATGTACTGAAATAAACTGGTTTTATCAAGCATTTAGCTTGGAGATCAGCTGACTTAAGGATGCTGGTGGGGGAGAAAGGCTGAACTGATTAATAAGCTTACTTTTCGCCACAAGTTCCTCACTTTCATCTGCAGGAGTTTTCCATAAAAACCTACAATGCTTCTGTAGCCTGCAACGATTAAGTAAGCATTTTACCACCTGTCTAGCTAATAATCGGTGGGGTATCTGAACTGGCTCGTAACCCGAATTTTAGCTTGCAACTCAAAGTAGTATTTAAAAATAAAACGGTCAGAGAGACGGTTTGTATCTCAAAAAGCTCATTGGTTGGGACACTGTAAGTCAAGGCACCACTGTACTTGCTTGAAATTAACACAGTGTAACCAAAACTTGATCATTTTGTCTTCAATCAGATGGACAAACAGTTTAGTCAAAAGGATAAACTTGCATGGTTGATAGGAAGACAATATAAGGGTTAAATTCCTTTTTCACACCAGAGTTTACAGACCAAACCTGCATTAGAGTCTGTTGGGCTACAGTAACTCTGAGACAAACACACAGACACGACACAGTTAAAACCCCTAACTCGTGTTAACTAAGTCATTAATTGCGTCATAGTGTTCTGTATTATTGGATGATTAAACTGTATGTGGTTCCTGCTTACTGGAGTAGTAGAGGTAGTCGTCGGGGGTGACAGGCTCTTCGTCATCAGGGAGGTAACGTTTATCTATGGCCTCTTTGATCTGATTGTTGGCTCCTTTGGGGTCCAGGTCCATGGCCCATGAAAAGTTCATCAGAGCCAGATGAGTCTGTCCGAGCTTCTTATAGACCTGCGGAGAAAAGTGAGCGCTCACAATCACACACCGGTCACATGGCACACCGGTATTACACGTCTACACGCAGCTACTTCTTACCTTTCCTATTAAAAAGTAAACAAGTGACTCTTTGGGCACTATTTGCTTCAGCTCCTCGAGTTCCTGTAGAGCCGCCTGCAGAGAGGAAACGCCACAGGCATGAAAATCAGTCACTTCTCACGACGCTGCACTATATAAAAATAATAATAAAAGTAGGGTTAGCTACCTTGTATTTTTCGTTCGCGAAGAGAATAGACGCCCTGTGAAATTTGCATAGTGGGTTTTTAGGGTCGATGCTGATGGCTCTGTTTAGGGTCTCTAAAGCATGATCTGATTTTTTCAGTGCGTGCTGAACCTGTGACAGGAAGAAAGAGAAAGAAAAGTGAAAACAATGTAGAGACATAAAATGATAGAGACAGGAAAGGAAAGTGGCAGAGAAAAAGATGTTGACAAAAAGAAAGTTAAAAAGATGTTAAGATTTTTTCCCCCAAAGTAGACATTCCACATAATCTATAATAGTCCGCATGCTGTCGCTCAGGCAAAAATTGATTCAGATTGAAATATTCGGGTTTGCATGATCGGATTGGACTAATTGTAATCAGAAGACATTGCTTCATGTAAACATGGCTACTGTGGGTCGCTGGCCCAGACACTCGGATTTAAAGAGATTGGTGTGTTTTGCGTTAAGGAGGTCACACCTACCACTCCGATGTGACACAGCAGTACGGAGCTCTGTGGGTTAATGCTTAAAGCCTTTTTAAAATGAATCTCAGCCAAGTTAAACTTCTCCTGCTTGTAGTAGATCATTCCCAAACCGTACCTGTTAAAACAGAGGGTCATGAACACGTTAGCTAATTGCCATGTTTATTATTCCGGCTGATAATTTGATACGGATTATACTGCCTCCATGTTTTTAACTAAATCCCAAAGGGTACAATAGACTGATAATAAAACCATGTGAAAGGTAGAACAAAGTGTTGTGAGGTCATAGGAGAAAAACTCAGGTTACAGGTTCAGAGCTACGACAACACTAACAGTCGTACCAGGCGTTGTAGTGGCGCTTGTTAAGGCGGATGGCGTTACGGAAGGAGCCCAGCGCTTTCTCCAGCTCCTCGGTGAGCACCAGCTCGTGACCCAGCAGCGTGTAGGCGTAGGCAAAGCTCGGGTCCACCTGGATGGCCCGTGTGAAGAATTTAATGGCGATGTCATGCTCCCGCTGCAGACTGAAACAGTTTCCAGCTACACACCAGGGCTACAGGATAAAAATGGAATTTTACATATTATATTTTAGTAAACATATTGATTACACTTCTGTTTGTGGGTGAAACATAATAAGTAGTTAATCACCTCTGGAGAGTTTTTGTCCATGTCAGTGAGGTCTTTAGAAAGCGCAGAGAGCGCCACGTCTTTCTGTAAGTGCCATAGTGTAGTAGAGTAGATCTCCATCCCTTCCACCCGGTAGCTCTCGATTCGCCGCACCTCTGAGAAAATTCTCTCCGCCTGGCGACGGGAACGGGAGCTTAGTTACGAATTATGACCTTGCAAATATTGAGAATGGATCTGTATCCAAGACTGATTATAAAATCTGATGATGGTGTGAGGAACAATAATGGAGGTCTCTGAGTGATTGTCAGCAGCAGGTTCATCTGTACGTCACTTGCTCACCTGCATGTACTCTGCCAGTTCGAAGTGGGCGCGGCCGATCTGCCCCAGCACCCAGCCGGTGTTGTAGTGGTGTGCGGGCAGCTGGCTGAGGATGCTGATGGCCTCCCTGCAGTTATACGAGCACAGCGCTACGTAACCCCGTCCGATGTCCCGCATCAACGACATCAATCCGTCTGCAGAGTGTTTTTTTAAACAAAAAAAAAAAAAAATTGTCAAATAAATGCCTTTTTTATTACTTTAATAACACATCAAACAGTACGTGAGCTTACCTGCGGCGGCTTTCTGCAGCGTGAAGGCCTGAAACTGTGGCGAGCTGATGTTGCCTTTCCCCTCAGCTATGGATGAGTCCAGCTTCAGAATCTCAATGCTCTCGTTCAGGTTGGATGGGGTGATTCCACCCTTTCCTGTTTTTGTTTTTGTCTTCCTGTTAGGGATTTTGGTGGGAAACTTCATTTTTAATTTCTTGCTGTTCTCCTGTGTCAGGAAAAAAAAGATTGTTTTATTGATAAACTGAAAAAACAGACATGTGGCTAGACACTTTTAATAAGAAAATGACTAAATTAAATAATAAAACTGCACAGCATATAACTGGAGGAAATTTAACTGCTGCTTATTAGGTTGCTGGAAAAAGCAAGTAATTATTCAATTAAATTTTGCCAGTTTGTATTGAATTTCTTGCTATTGTATTTTGCTTTATACAATGTGAAGCGTCATGACGAGTAAAGGCTGCGGTACAAACAAACCTGCACTGCCTTACGGTATTCAAAAGATTTTTAAACATTCTTCTAAAGTTTCTTGAGCTTAATATTATGATCGACATCATACAGGGTTAAAATGTGTTAAAGAACTGGGTTTTGATGCTTTTTTCCCCTTGGCTTGTCTTCACCTTGGCCGTAGAGCTTGCACTGGTGAAAAGCCTGGAGCTCCGTCGAGGCTGCACGTTTGGTGGGGCGGCGATGGTGGGACTCAGCACCTGGGGTGTAGTACTGCACAAAATCACACAAATGTATTTAACTGCAGTTAAGGACAGATAAGCAAATCCAGAGTCATCCGGGCTAAAATCACTTATTCAACAAACTGGCAGACTCTAATGCACATATCCGATTCATCCCTGATTTATTTCTACATATAAATGAGGCCTGAGATCCAAGAGTGGATCATATCCCATCCTGTGACACATTAAAGGAAAAAATGTGAATTGTGATCCGAGGGCCTTTCAGTGAGACATTCATGAGTCCAAGGATTTAGTGGATTCTAAGAATTTGTTGATTGCCCTCTTGTGGAAGGACCATGGCAAACAGGCAGAGTCCCTACTGACTCAAGTGATTCAAGCGGCTGGTGAGTCTCAGATCCGTTCAATGAATGATTTACAATAATTCGAGTCTGTAAATAGATTCAGAATTATAGTGTATATATACACTTCGTCCACAATGCTTAAAATTCTAGTATGAAGACATTTTTATCTAAAGTTTATTTATGCAATTATTAGAATTGTGTCATGCAAATGTGTCATTCAATCGTCTGCATTAGAAGCAGTGTTTGGGAAGTAATTCCCACCCCTTGTTCATCAATCCTTACCCCCAGGATCTACAATGGCCACGTGAAGCGTTTTTATTTTAAAATTTGGGTAATTTAGAACGATGACAGAGAGACAATAACGAGAAACACAGTAGAGTCGCATGTACAGGAAAAAGAAAAAACTATTAAAACACTAAAATGTGTGAGAACAGCCGCAGTGAAGAGAGAGAGAAAAGAAAAAAAGGTTTTTTGGCAGTCATCCCTTGCATACAGTGAGGGAATTATAATATGATCCCTGGGTGATTTTGTACATTTGGCCACTGACTAAGAAATGATCGGTTTATAATTTTAATAGTCGGGTTATTTTAACAGTGAGCGACAGAATAACAACAAAAACATTCAGAAAAACACATTTTGAGGACGAGCTAAAATTCAGAGAACTAAGACCAATTACCATCAGTTATGTGGTTGTCCCCCACCTCAACAAACACACACATCAGTTATGTGTCCCACCTCACAATTAATTTTAACACTGTCGTGCTGTAATTTTAGACAAAGAGATTATTCTGTCATTACTTTTAACTCAGGTGCTCACCTGGTCTGTGGTGCGGTGGTCTGCGTCTGGTTAAACGGATTAGGAATAACCTCTCTGCTGTTCCCGCTTTGCGCAAACACCGACTTCGTCCCCACCTGACTGATTCTGCTGACCGCCTATCAGGAACACAGAGGAACGCTGTTACACTGCGTCGAAATCCAACACACAGATTTAAATTCCAAATTCATCTTAGAATGAGGAAATAACCCTTTTTGGTGGGCCAGGTGGTGGAGGCGGCTCCATCCCTGTCCCACTGTGACTGTAGTTCTGCAGATACGAGGGGTCACCCGGGCTTGGTTCCAGGGGCAGGATGCCGAAACTGGACACAAAGTGAAAAGAAACAGGAGAAAGAAGGTAACGATGACTTTTAACACTGATGACTACAGCGACTGGTATATGTATATAAGCACATGTGTATAAAACCAGGTGGTTAATGCTCTCATGCTTGCCCCTGTGTATACCTGGGCGTGAGAGGGCTCAGTGAGGCGGGGCCTCCCAGCAGACAGCGGCCACTCTTAGGTTTGTTCTGCACCTGCTTGGAGAGCAGAGAGCCGCCTGTGCCCAGGGACACAGAATCAGGCGAAATAACCGATGAGTCGATGTAGGACATGGACGAGTCCGTGTTTAAAGACGAGTGCTTTGAGTTGGACGACTCCAGATTGAGCCGATTTAGTTCCTATAGGAAAAAAAGAAAAAACAGATTAATACCATAGCTTAATGCGAAACTTCGCCCACTTTCAAACAGTTCTGATTGGTTGCACAGACACTAATAAGGTTTTTTTTTCTTTTTTTTAAAAAAAAGGAGAATCAGGTTAAATAAGCTCTATTTTTTTATTATATGTCATGGAGCAGTGTCTGCTACTTCAGTATGGAGGTGCGTGTGGATGCGGAGCCAGAGTCAGAGGTGGTGAGACTGTAAAGTAAGCGGCTTTAACAAAATCAATTACACATCAATCGTTTGTCGTTACGTGCCAGTGCAGAACGATGACGTATTAAGTAAAAGTCACATGAATTCAGTCATAACCGTTCACATTGTGGTTTTACTGCAAAACATCAAATCTGCGTCAGATTTAATATCACATATAGAAGTGGAAAAGATTAAAAAGATTTAAGTTTATGCGGTTTGTGCTGTTTATACTGTCATGAGAAAACCAGATCTAAATCACATGTGGGCAAAACAATCGGATTTGGGCCACATTTGCTTGCAGTGTGAACGTAAATAATAGTTTAGACACCTAATTCACGCCCCTCATCAATCTCCGCCAACGGGATCTACAATGATCACTGAAGTAAAGGGTCTTTAAAATAGCCCACACGTTTTTCAGTTCTAGGTCACGTGTACAAGCAACACTTGGACCACACAGGACGCTTTGGCACAGAGATTATTTTCATACATCAGGAAGTTTTTTTTAACCGTCAACCCCAGCATATGGGACCGTTGTCTGCATATGGCCTACCAGCGTGTCCTGGGGCGTCTCCATGAGGACAGAGTCGATTTGCCTGTGAGTTGTGTTGTGGCTAGGAGTGTGAGCTGGGCTCATGGGGAAAGCGGGGGCGCCTCCTCCGCCGTTACGCTGAAGCTCTGCAAAGACGTTAACTTAAAGATCTGCTCAGGGTCTGGTCGCTCACCTAAAAATACACGGGCACATACGCGATTAGATCAAAAAGGATAGACAGACAGATGAAGAATAAAAAAGGATAAACAGATAGACAGACAGAAAGATAGATAAAGAGCTAAAGAGGTAGACAGAGATATAGAGACATATAGATACAGTAAACTGACCAATCTGACACAGAGACTCGAAGGGCGACCAGAGGAACGGATTCTCACTCATGCTCTTCTGATAACATTCGGCTCCTTTCACTAAGCGATCAGTTTTGCTGTGAAACATGACAGGAGAGACATTAACATGGAACAGTAAAGAGCAGTAAACATGGTCTTTATTTCTAAACCGAGAGAAGTGTTTATAAACAGATAGTGCTGAAGAAATATCGGCAACATATAACATCTGCTTCATGGTCAGTGCTATGTGTAGTCTGTGCAAATATTAGTAAGATCTTCTTTGCATGAGTAAAACTTTCTATCATTCACCACATCAATCTGTATCCAAACGGTGCACTAGCCAACCGCTAACGACAAAACACAGTAGAGTCGCATGTACAGCAAATGGAAATCAAATGTGTGATTTGCGACATCCCCACGAGAGACTAACCTCGGGATCGTAGTGCACAGAACGTGATTAAGTTAGGTATTAACTAGCAAACTTAAATCTATAGAATGTGAACAGAGATGCGCACGAGAATTCTAGTGTTTTTGTTTTGAACGCACTTTGCGCAACTTGTGAATTCGAGGGTGAAAAGAGCGCAACAGGAGGATGTTCTAGGCTTCATTTGAAAGTGTAACGTCTCTTATTTTAGATGCAAAAAGAGTTATTGCGCTACAAGTTTGGTTTTGGTTCCTATTGGCTCTTAAGCCTTCGGTCTTACATTTGTAAAATTTACATTTACATTTACATTTTGGAAGTGGTAGCCATCGTTCTTCCGGGTTGCTAGCTAACATAAGAAAGGAGAAAACCAGCAGATGAATGGGAATTGTGAGTTGACCAAATTGGCGGATTTAAGAAAAAATTTTAAAAAATGTGTTCATCAGTGTTTGTCTACCACTAGAGAAAATCATGTGTTTATGGTTTGTCAGTTTATTGTCAGTATAAGAGAGATCTTCTGAGTTCAGCATATTATAATTAGCAACCAGACATCATCTAGTCTATACATGGATAAATGGATAATTAAATTAAGAATTCTTAATGTTGGAAAAAGGAAAATAAAAATTTGTTAGATTAAAGTATTTTTCCACCTCTTTCCTCCACAGGTTCTTCTGACTGTACAATAAACACAGAGAACCCTCAGAGAGAACCCAACAGTCAATAACCCTAGGTTAAGCATTTGCAGTAGAGCGAAACGGCGCTCACACACCAGTAGATTTGGCCGAGCAGCGCCAGTGTGAACAGGACGAGTCGCCGAATTCCGTAACGATGTCGTCCTGACTTTTCTGTTTGTTCAGGACGCCACCTGTAAGGATCTGTTCACCCTCTGCCAGCCTGAGAAAAGAAAAAGCACACACAGATACACAGATTCATGAGCAGGAGATCATATTGCAGTGCAGCAAAATAGACAGATAAACACAGGCAATGCGTCAGATTATAGATTGAGCTGCGGTCCATCATAACATGCTTCCTTTAATAAACACCATCTCTTGCTGTATCACTTCACAAAAATAGACCGAGGAAACCGGCGACCGGGGCTCCACGTGCAATCACATACTTACATACACATAATTTCACACACTATATAGTTCCTGGACGACCTACTACTATACGGCCGCCCGGATTCTAAAGTATGCATACGATGTACACTTTACTATCATCTGCCATTTACAAACACACACATGGAAAAAACTATTCCAGCACAGATAGAAGATTAGGTAGTTATGCAAATGACCAAAAAGGATTGTATTTTGTACCATGTGTTTACTTTTGTTTGTCTGGGAAAAATAAACATTAAAAACTAAAAAAAAAGGAATTTCTTTAAGATTAATATAAATAAAGTTGGATTTTTTTGTGCCGCCACAGCTAAAATTAATTCGTTTGCAGCAGCTGAGTCGATTCAATTCAGTGAGTCGAGCTGATTTAGTGAATTGAGTCAAATGTTTCTATCAAACTAGCGTCCAGATGATCAATTAAAAAATAGATATTTATTGCTTAATCGAGTCAAAATGCCTCTGAGGTACAGATTTACATCAGGACATTAACTGTATAAATACACACAACTGTTTATTTATATATAAACATATAGAAATAATTTTTTTTTTTTTACCAAGAACCAAACCTGTTAAAAAGGGTTGTTTTAAGACACCAATAGCATTGCAAAAACAAAACAGACACACACACAGCTTACTTGCTGAGCTCCACACAGCATTTAGCGAGGAGGTATTTGCACTGTGGTGTGGTGCAGCTGTGCCCTTTGAGGAGGTGATAGGCTTTGTAAGGTTTTCCCGAGCGATAGTAACATGTAGCCAGGAGGAAGAGCGTCTCCTCAGAGTGCACTGACAGGAACAAACGAAAGCACACACACACACACAAAGGTCAAAAACTCATTACATCATAAGCAATAAGAAAGACAAGACGAGCTGATCGAATTATCCAAAATATTTTACTCTAAAACTTCATGCCGCCATTTTGCGACAGACCGTTTCTGAAGCAACACTGTTTTTTTAAATCGTACATTTTAGTGCCCCCTTAAACACAGGGTCTAAGAATTATCCTAACTTTAGTTCAATCAAACGACAAAACTGAGTATAAAGAAATGCAGTCAGTCAGTAAAGGAGTAAAACGAAAAAATTGTTCAGCAGATGAAGAGGAAGATGTGGGGCTTTACCCTCAGCGTAGAGCCTCTCAGCCAGAAAAACGGCGTCTCGGTAGGCATAGTGGTTTAAAGCGTGCCAGACAGCAGCCTGTAAATAAAACAAACAACACACAGCAAATATCACCACTGGGTCTCATTTCACAGGGTTCAACTTCTTCACAGAGTTCCTGCTGTTTTTACACCTAAAACCTAAACAAATAAAAAAATAAGCAGAGAGAAATAAATAAATAAATAAATAAGGGTTAGCTCTTTAGCATCAACCCTGGACATTGTGCTTATTATCTACCACTAACAAAGACTTATAAGTTTAAACATCTTTTACTGTGTGTGTGTGTGTGTGGTGTGAATATTTTACTTTCTACATAAACTGCAAGGTTGTTTAAATTTAGTCTTTAAGCCAGATCATCTCGTAGATCGCTTTGCATTCTGGACACCAAAGACATCCAGCCGTTATTCTCTTGAATATAACTGTCGAGTCCATGAAATGCGTTTCGGCACAATTCGTATAAATATCAAAGACATCGATCCAAGAAAGTGCCTTGTAACGTTCTGCGGCACATCCGTCTGTGTCACATCCTTAAAGACGCAGAATTTCTAGTCCGTGCATTGAAAACCAATGAGCAAAAAGCCCAAATACATTTACCAATCTCCTCAGCTGCTCCTCTCACCCGCTTCCATTCCACCCATCTTTAATCACCTGCCCTGATGAGCCACAGCATCAGCACTAAATCATCCCACTGCCCTTTAAAGCCCTCCACAGTCCCACTCCTTCATCCCCACATCTCAGCAAGCACTCTCAGCTCATCTGAAACAGACCTCCTCGCCATCGCACCACCGGGCCTCAGCTCAGTCTTTAACGCTCCAACACTCCAGCTGAACCGCAGTAACATTATCGCCATCTCGATCTTTTAATTAAATTCTTTTCTCTTTGATTAACAGTTGAAATTTACTTCATTTAATCTATTTCTCCTCCTCTTAGTCTCTCGATTTTTTCTCCTCTCTCATTCTTCGTCTTCCTGTATTGATTGGTTTTTTGTTTACTGTCATTAGTTTGTTTATTAATGTTCTGCTTTAGAAATGAGGCTACCAGGCAGAAGACCAAAGAGGAGGTATCTGGATGCGATAAAATGAGGAGATGAAGTTAGTGTGTGTGAGTGAAGTAGAGAGGATGTAGAGAATAGGGTTAGGGGGAGACAGATGATTCGCTGTGGCGACCCCTAAAAGGGAACAGCCGAAAGGAGAAGAAGAATGTTCTCCTCGCTGCCGATCAGTTTAGAATGTGAAGAATCCATAAAATATTAAACGGTGCTGAGTAAATCAAACATATTTCTTTGGTCTTCCAGTCAGGTGACGATCCTTTAACGACCGCTATTTAGGAAAACAACCACATTTACATAGCATCGTCCGTTCGCTTATTTCGCTTAAAATCAATTTTATTTGTATAGCAAACAAATAGACGTTCCCCAAGCAGTTTTACAGAACATTCGAAATATAGAGGGAGGAAAAACATTCAAGCCTAAAATTATACATAAATGCAAATACATAAAATTATTTATCCTTAATGAACAAGGGGGAAAAAAAGTCTTAGATGGTAAGAGGAAGAAACCTAGAGGGAAACAAGACTCAACAGGAAACAGGGCTGTGTATTAACCGAGGCCTTACGATACGATACAAATCATGATAAAATAGCTCACGATATAGTGCGATACGGTACATACTGCAATACTCACTACAAAAGAAATAGCCAATAACACAAGAAACAAAGCGGAAGGCATCCTTATTTTTCCTGCCACGCTCGTGTCCGAGAGAACAGCGTCAGGATATTATAGGAGTGCAGACAGAAGTTAATTAAAACATAATTTTAAAAACAATTCTCGCGATAGCTAGCTGTATCGTTATTCCTACACAGTCCTAAGGGGAACCCGTCCTCATTAGGGTGACACCAGAGTGTGTGATTATAAATCATTATTAACACTATTATTAAATTATGTCATTCATATACAGTCATCTAGGGTTGTAAAACCAGGAGAGATTTGAGCCAATCAGAACGTTTCTGTGGTTTATTTGAGGGGGTCACTCGGGCTGTTGTGGTCCGACCCGCTAACTCACCTATGACCCGTTAACTCACCTACGCTGAACTATTCTGAAAATAGTCTTTAAAGTTTTGGATCGGTTTGCAGGTTCAGTGTTGGACGTTTAGTTTTCTCACTGACGTGTTGCTTCAGTAGCTGTGAAACGAGATGATTTCTGAAAAAGGAGAATTTGATGTTGGATGGTTTTTTTCCCAGGATTTTATCCTCTTAATCGGAGCACAGAAAATCCATACTTCATCCAAAAACGTCTTCGACTTGTGTGTTTTATTCAACATCACACTGTACACTTTTATTCAAGGTTAAGAGTGTGTGTGGGTGTGTGTTTTAACACCTCAGTGATAAGAAATCACCCAACAACCGTCTGAACCTGCAGCAGATCTGACCCGAATCTGACATTCCAGCACATCATCCATCCTGTCTATCGCTTCAACATGTGAACAGAATGTGAAGCTTTCCTTCATTTCATTAAACTAAAATAATAAAACGTCACAAAATCAATGAGATATGAGGAAATCATCAGTTCAGAGATTCTCTGTGCAGTTGTAGTTTTCTTCAGGCGACATGACAGCAGTCACATCATTTACAGGTCTTAAAATAGTGCTGGTTAGCAAGCTAAAGAACTAGTTGACTGCATTATAACCTGTTAACTGACCCATGCTAAACTCTTGCTGAATAAATGTCATTCACTCGTTAAAGAAACCCCGCAATGGCATACATAACAAGATCACTGTTACATTTCTTTAGTAATATTATTATTATTACTAAAAAAATCAAGTCATTATTTAGGTTTCATGTTTATGGTTAAACGTATAAACCCCAAAATGTTGACTTAAATATTAAAAGAATACGTTAGCTAGCAAACTAAACATGCTAACGTGCTACCGTGAGCGCCATTTAAATCATTCGCTATGGTTAGTTAGCGTCAGGAAATAATCTTCTGTCAACCAAGTCTGGTTTCGCCAAGACATTTTAGATATTTTAAATAAATGTTTGTTTTTTTCACTGCTGTCAGACTGAAGCCAAGTCGAGGCTTTGACGTTTACTTTAGCTTAGCACTGCGCGGCTAGGCCTGAGCTTCAGTCCCAGTACTGAGTGATAAAACATCCCGGCAGGCGAAGTGCCGCATTCCGCCCGGTTAAACCTCACTTCTGGACCGAATGTGTAGGTCGGTTACCTGGACAGGTTCCTGCAACACCGTCATTCCGGACGCAGGCTCCTTCTCTCCTTCCGTCCCCTCTCTCGCGCTCTCTCTCTCTCGCGCGCTCTCTCTCTCTCTCACTCTCTCTCTTCCCGTCGGCTTCTCCTCTTTCTGCTAGCTCCTTTCTGATTCACTACAGGCCAGAAGTAGCTAGCAAACTGAAGCTAGCAATCAGAGATTTGAACACACTGACCGTTATCGGCGGCACGAAGTTATCCGGAAACAGTCGATTCAAATCGACGGAAAAAGCCGAGAGATGACGTAAAATGCCGAAAAGCAGTAAATTGAAAGAAAAGTCACATATACAGTCTATCCCTGCACAGTGAGATATTTCCTATCTAACAAATTTATTTTCCGATCACATTTTCCAGATGATTGAAAAAATGGTTTTCAGAAATACGTAAAAAAAAACGTACGTAAAAAACTTAGTTTAACCTTGGTCAAACATTATTTTAAGTTGTAGTTCTTAGAACTTTTTCTTTAAACATTTTGAGGAAATGCATCAAGTATGAATAACATCATGATGACATTCCAAGCACATTATTCTAATAACCTTTTCTTTACATTACAAGAACGTATATTAACTATTAATACCGGCATGAGAATGGTTCATCAATATAATTTTTAGAACATTTAGACAGCTTTGAAAGACGTTAGTGAAAGTTGTAGGGGATTTTTTTTTGCATAGGAAGTTGGCTCGTAGATAAAATGTTGTATGTTCTTGTGGGATGTGCCAAAAAATGAATAAAGGAAACATTTACATTTACAGCATTTAGCTAAATAAAGCAAACAAAACACAGAAGCAGATCATTAATTATTATTATTAAATCCCAAGACAAACCAAGTGTTCTAATGGCAGATAAACAAATAAAATAGCCCAATTAACATCTTATAAAAAAGTTTTTTTTTAAGTATAAAGATAAAGCAGACAAAACAGATGTTACAGTAAAATAAAAAATACACATTAAAGTGTTATTTAGATGATAAAAATGTAAAGTAAATACAGACAAATAAAAGTGCAAGTAAGGACATACATTATTGTTTAAAAGATCAAAACAAATAAAAAAAGAGCAAATTCTTAATATTGTAATATAAAATCTTCCATTAATGCTAATTCATTTATAAACCTCTGACAGAAATATGAAGTCATAATAAAGTATACAAACACGTCTGTAATTCTAAGCATTAAAAAAATTGTACTTTAAAATATACCAAAAAAAGGAGAATGCCTGCTGCAGTTCCTAACAGGAAGGTCCCGAACCACAAGAGGACCTCAGCGAGCTCTGTGGGGGGTTGCGTCATATTTTGTAAAAAGTGTTGAGCAGTGAGGAGCATTAAGTAGATCAATTATATTGCATCGTCTAATTGTATCCATGATTCCTGGTTCACCAAAAAAACTGACAAATTTGTTATATGTCCTCCACAAAAACCGGCGAGTGTCACTGATTCTCCTTCAGCAGCTGGTAGTAATGACCCAGACATACTGGACCCTGCAGGTGAGGAAGAGGCCGTGCAGCAATACTGGAAACACAAAATGCAGGAAATACCAAGAGCGGTAATATCATTAAATCTGAAGGGAGGACCTAAAATATTTGCCTGGAGAAAAGGGGGATAGGAACCACTGGACTACTGGATCTTAAAGCTGGTACGGAACTCCCGCTCAAATATCTCACTCAGTTTGGCTCCCATTTTCCCAAACTCGTTATCCTGAAGAGAGAAAGAAAAAAAAAGAGAGAGAAAGAAAATAATGGCTTTTTTTACTTAACATATTTTGATTAATAAATCGAGGACAATATGTAATATAATATTATATTCGATCAGATTGTATATGTAGATGATACACTATAAAAGGAAAAGTATGTGCACCCCTGTCCACCACATATATATTTTCTTTCAAACTGTTAATACAAATTCAGAACTGTAGATTTCAACACTGTAGATTTACAGCAGGTTACTGATGTAAGCCGGTTCCCTGAGAAGGGAAGGAGATCCCGCATCATGACTAAGCATCGTGTCGTGTCCATGAGGTACCAGTGACCAATAGCCATCTGGAAAAAGGTACCCCAGTATTCGGGCCCTCACAACCCGAATATGTAATAGTAGCTGAATATGTTCAGTAGCTCTTTGTTGTTTGTTGTTTTGTGTAATTCTGTGTTGTTTTGTGTAGCACCATGGGGTCCTGGAGAAACATTGTTCCGTTTCACTGTGTTCTGCGTCTCCTATATATGGTTGAAATGACCATCAAGCTTCTTGAACTTGAACTTGACCAGTTTTCCTGCCACTTTTCCTTAAATTCGAGGAGCTTTAAGGATGGACTGGGTTAACACTCATTTGATCGCTATTGCAATATGCCGTAATTACCCAAAATATGCAGTGTCCCCCAGGTGAGGATGGGTTCCTTCTTGAGTCTGGTTCCTCTCAAGGTTTCTTCCTTATTTTATCTCATGGAGTTTTTTTCCTGGCACAGTTGCCACTGGCTCAATCATTAAGTTACTGCATTCTGTGTAAAGCTGCTTTGCGACAATGTCTATTGTTAAAACCGCTATACAAATAAAATTGAATTGAACTGAGCATCTGGTTCCCTCACAGAGCCCTGACTCAACCCCTCAAGTCTGACTCTTTAAGATGAACTGGAGCCTCCACATCCCAACATCTGAGGCTGATCTCACTTAAGTTCTTCTGGATTAAATAGATAAACTTAAATCCTTACAGCTACACTTCAACATCTAGTATAATGCTTTATATAGGAAAAGAGAAGAAACACACACACACACACACACAGACACAAAATGTTTGCATTTCACCTTGTTGAAAATGCGGCAGTTTTGAAAGATGAGCCGGACGTCTCCTACGAACTCTCGGACGGTTTTATACTCCTTCTTCTGTAGTTTGGTCTTCACTCTGTTCAGCCACATGGGTGTAGCGATCACCCTGGTGTATCCCGGAACCTGCACGAACACACGGCTTTATAAAGACCATGTGTGAAAGTTTCAGTATAGAAAGAAAAAAAAAAAGAGAATAATATTAAAACTCTTACCGTTGCAGTGGGATCTTCAGTAAACACACACAGAGCGTCACTCTTATACAAACACAGCAGCAGGTACTCACAGCGCTGAGGAAAGGAGATCAACATATAATCAGAAACAGAGCTGCCTTTCATAGCATATGTGTGTGTGTGTGTGTGTGTGTGTGTGTGTGTGTGTGTGTGTGTGTGTGTGTGTACCAAAATGTTTTCGAAAACCGGACTGTTCAAGGCGTCTTTGTTGGTCATGTGAATCAACCAACGCAGATTAGTATTTAATACACAGAAAGTACATATCCAATTGCTCCTGCACACAGACACACACACAGATACACACACACACCACACACACAGGTTTAGATTAATATGTCGGTTAATATTCTGTGTTGTAAATCTTCTGTAAATCTCTCTCTTTTATTAATTATCTTCTTTTTCACCCTCTCGCTCATTTTAATCTTTCTCTATCTCTCTATTTACACTCTTTTTTTATCCTGCATTCATTCTCCCTCTTTCTCTCCCTCTCTCTCTATCTCCCTCCCTCTCTCTCTATCTCCCCCCCTCTCTTTCTCTCCCTCTCTCTCCATCTTCCTTCCTCTCTCTTCACCTCTCTCCCTCTCTCCCTCTCTCTTTCTCTCTCTTACCCGAGTGTTTTTTCCTGTAGCACTGGTAGGTGGCAGTGATGGTGGAAAGCTCGTGGACATTCGTCACAGCACACCAGATTTCCTCCAGAGTTACAGATGAAGCAGACGTCATCGTTATCCTGTTCCTCCTGTTACAGAAGAAAAGAATATAAAAATGCTGCTTTATAAACTTTTTCTTCATGGAATAAAAGAAGGATCCTACTGCGTCCTCCACACACCGGACTATAAACTAGATGTGAAGAGCGTCAGGTTGGACGGGTTTGTTCTTATATTTCTGCATGAAGCTGTCCACAACAAATCTATTTGAATATTTCTGTTGTGACATTTCATGCTGTTTCTGCCCAAAGACAAAAACGAAACCTGCCCCTTATATGATGTAATGTTTTATCACTTTAAAAGACACTGCTGAAATAAATGATTTGTAAATCCTGAAGGGTTCAAAAGTCACAGGTTTCAGACTTACCTTATTCTTAGGACAGCAGAGAGGACATGGACACAGCAGCGGGTGGACATTCAGGATTTTCTTCTATAAGCAGAAGAGAAGAGAAGAAGAGAAGAGAAGAGAAGAGAAGAGAGAGAAGAAGAGAAGAGAAGAGAAGAGAAGAGAAGAGAAGGAAGAGATAGAGGAGAGAGGGAGACGGGAGAGATGAGACGAGACGGAGAGAGAGGAGAGGAGAGGAAGAGGAGAGGAGAAGACGAGACGACTGAGAGAGGAGGAGGGAGAAAGGAGGGAGAGGAGAGGAGAGAGGGAGGGGAGGGGAGAAGAGAGGAGAGGAGAGGAGAGGAGAGGAGAGGAGAAGGAGAGGAGAAAGGAAAGGAAAGGAAAGGGAAGGGAGGGGAGAGGAGAAGAGAAGAGATGAGAGGAGAAGAGAAGAGACGAGAAGAGAAGAGAAGAGAAGAGAAGAGAAGAGAAGAGAAGAGAAGAGAAGAGAAGAGAAGAGGTATGAGTAAAAAGATTTCACTAATCAAACTATCATTTAGGAAATACAAAAACAATAAGAAAAAGAGAAATAATAAAAAAAATAAAAGAAAGAAATAAAGAAACAGAGACAGGTAGACAAAGAGAGAAGAGAGACAGACACCCAGATGAACAGAGTTAAAGAGAGAGAAAAAGACAGACAGATAATAGAAGTCGTGTTGAAATAAAAGGACCTCTAACAGATGATTCAGTGTTTTGCCGTGACACAGTATGTCCCTCTGCCAGTGTCTGTCTGTCACTGTTAATTCCTGCCTCACAAACTCCTCAGGGCTGCACCATCGATCCTGTGTGCGGATACTCTTACTGTGTGACCCTGCAGCACGCACACACACACATACACACACACACACACACACACACACTTAAAAATATAGCAACACAACGTGATAAGCTGTATTCTTCTCTTATCCATTTCGAGAAAGATAATAAAGAGTAGCTGATGGGGGAAAATGTAGTATGGCAAGATTCTTGCTAAAAGAGAAGCATGGTGTGTGTGTGTGTGTGTGTGTGTGTGTGTGTGTGTGTGTGTGTGTGTGTGTGTGTGTGTATGTGGTGTTATAGGAAGTTATTCACAGGTGGTATGAGGAACACCGCTTCACATTACACTACTCGGTCTTTGATTATTTTCTGTTTAGTTTTGCTGTTACATTACATTCCAGCATTAGTGAGAACCTGAAAGATTCACTGTGAATCAACAGGAAGGTGTGGAAGACAGCAGAGAGAGAGAGAGAGAGAGAGAGAGAGAGAGAGCAGTTGTGTTGTACGGTTTAGAGACAGGAATAGACAGGAAGGAGGAAGAGTGTGAGGTAGCAGAGCCGAAGATGTTGAGGTTCTTTGGAAATGAGAAGGTTGGACAGGATTAGGAACACATCATAGGGACGGATCATGTTGGATGTTTCAAGGGGCAAAGAGGACATGATGGACATGATTGAGATGGTTTGGACATGTGCAGAGAAGAACGAGTGGAAATATTAGTAGGAGGATGTTGGACATGGAACTGCAGGCAAAAGATAAAGAGGAGGTAGACACAGGGGCGGCCCGTGGCATAGGTGACATAGGAAGTTGCCTAAGGCGCAAAATGTCTGGGGGTGCCGCACTGGCGGGTTTTTTTTGTTGAAAGTGCGCCCTCTTATGTCCATCGTGCACTCCTACACCCATATATTACGCAAAATATTTCAGCAGAACTCAGTTAACAAAATTTTAGAACAAAGTGCACTTTTTTTGTTAATTTGGACTGTTTAACTGTTGTGTGACTTTTCTAGTGACTATCAAATTTGTTTTTTATTTATTATCACAATTTATTTAATACTTACTTCAATGCTTAAAGCGTATTTATTTATGTATTTGTTCTGTATTTATGTTATGTCATAGTAAAGGTTTTAAAAAACCTTTTTTTGCGGTAGAGTATGTGTGTGTGTGTGTGTGTGAAAAAGGGGTGTTTGAATAAGTGGGTGTAAATCTACAATCTCGCCTAGGGTGCCGCCAATGCCTGGTCTAACCCTGGGTATACAGTAGGATCTGATAATGAGGACATAAAGTTAGTGGGTTTGAGTAAAGAGAATGGAGAGGACAGGGCTAAAGAGAGACAGATGATTCACTGTGGCGACGCCTGAAGGGAACAGATAAAAGGAGAAGAAGACGCTGCTTTAAAACGTAAATGTGTGTAAAAGTAAACTGTTCGCTCATCTATATCACCGGAGTGTTTATGAGCTTCAGACTGAACTCCAATCACATACCTGCAAACCGGCTTTTATATAAAACTCCACCGACAGAGCCACAGCTGACCGGTAGAGCGTAACCCTTAAATTTACATATCTCCACTTCCTCACTGTCCTCGTCTTCTTCATCTTCATCTTCATCTTCATCCAGGGTTTGTTCGTCCTCATGGTCCGTCCCCACACTGGATACTGACATAGAGACCAGAACACAAAAGAAAAAAAAGTTTAAAACTTGTTTTAAGAAGTGTGTATGCATGTATACATGTGTGTGTGTGTGTGTGTGTGTGTATGTGTGTATGTACTAACAGGGACTCAGGGATTCGAAGGAGCTGACAGGAAACTGACTCTTCTGCGCCTGTGAAAAGAAGGAAACTCGGATATTTATGCTGTATATGAAGCAGCTTTATGACGACGAGTAGCAAAAATAATCAGGACCTTCGGATTATGGTGTCGTTTTGGACTCTGTAGATGACCGTCCTGAAAAAAAATAAAAGACATGTAAAAAGACATCTTTTAAAATCTTCCTTAAGTGGATTACTGATCAGTGTGTATCTTTTACAGTATAGACATTTAGACATTAGTGCATGTGTGTGTGTGTGTGTGTGTGTGTGTTCACCTCTATAAGTCTCTGCAGTGGAGTGTTCTGACAGCAGACGCTCTGTTTCCATTTCCTGCCCTTTCCCTTTCCAGCGAACCTCTCAAACTCGTTTGGAGTGAACCAGCGCCCCTGAGACTGGATACTCTTACATCCTACCGGAACATCAACACAAAGTAGGAATAAATACAGCCTTCAGGAGCGGCTGGGGTGATTCCACTTCTTGCCCCTGAGGTGGTTGCTATAAGTATGTTTCAAAGGCACCCAAAGAACGAACAACACCAAACTATTTTTATTTTGCTTTTACTGTTACTCATGTGCAACATCCTAGTGGGAAACTCGTATTTACGATCATCCCGATTGCATGTGAAGGCAGCAAAACTAGTCGGAATTACAAAGCGGTTTAAGATGTAGACATACAGTGTAATAAACATCTCGTCATAGTAAAGACCATAAGGAAATCAGACGATCAGTGTCCGAATCCTGACTGTGCTTTTCATTTTATTTACGTATTTATTTTAAATACAATCGTTCTAATAATTATATTTATTTTATATGATAAAGCTGTACCTTTGGCCAGTTTGTCTCGATACAGAGTGCCTTCTGTATCGCCGCAGCTTACAGGGAGCTGAGTTTTATAAAAATCCCAGGTCCAAATATCCGCCTTCTCTCCTTTCTTAAATGGAGTGGCTGAAAGAGAAAAAGAGAGAGAGAGAGAGAGAGTATAGAGTCTCTATAGTATAGAGACATATTAGTGGTGTTCTAGCACTAAATTGCAGGTTTAATAGGTTAAGCTGAAGAGTAATAACAGTAGCATTTCCCTCTAATTATTTATTATTCTGTAAACTTCAACCAAACAGTGTAAGGAACTGACTGAACGTCGGCTTCTTAGCTGGTTTCTTTTCTGGCATTTGGCCGACTTTCTTCTGGTTCGGATTAGAGAAAGAAGAAGGGACTGGTTCCTCCCTTTCCTCTCTTTCTTCACTGCTTTTCTTTCTCTTTTTTTCATTTGTTTTATCCTCTCTGCTCTGGATTAAGTCTTCCATGTTCTCGCTTGGTTCCTCTGCATCAGGGAGCTCCATATAAAACCTGAAGGAGCCTAAAATGAGAGCGAAAGTATTCGAAATCTTAAACTGTAAATGTTGAATTAGGAAAAAACAGTGAAATCACAGCAAAAACAAGACTCAACCGTCCAGGAGGCTGTTACGAAGCTGGCGGAAAACCGGATATTTCTTCATGATGTGATTTTTGAATGCACAAGTCCAAAAGATCCTCAGACACTCGCCTCGCTCCTTCTCCAGCCAGTCCAAAAGCTGATACACACCTTCCTGCTTTCTGTTTTTACATTTCATCTTCATTACCTTCTACAGAGAGCGAGAGAGAGAGAGAGAGAGAGAGAGAGAGAGATACACATCTGTCACCTGATGAGGAACAGTGGGGTACAACTTCTCTAAACACACACATGCACACACACACAGACACACACACATGCACATATACACTGTACATATGTACATTTCGCTTTCTTTTTTAAATTTTAGCACCTTTTTATAAGTGTATGTCCTAATAAATAATGTCTCGGTCTTTGCTCTTGGACAACAGGTCCTTGTTTTCTTATCATTGGGGTGCTTTAGGGAAACATGTACTGATCGGCTAATGTTGCAAAACTTTAGCATCGTCATCACAATGTGTGTATCTGCAATAGTCACGTTACAGGATGTTCAGTGTCAGGTGATGATTATATGTGACTGCATCACAGTTCCGAACACATGTGATTTGTGGCTAAATTGTAAAGTTTGTCATTCGTACATTATTTTAAGTTCTGTAACTGTGTAAACATTTCAAACAAGATTGAATCATTCGGACGCAAAAAATCATCACTTTTATAGCTATAACACAGATTCACTGTGGTGAATTTTATACAATGAAGACGATTCAGAGTGATTTTACATTTAATTATTCAATTTCTGTATCTGAATCTCTGGAAAAACATAAAACACTGATTATTTCATTTACATATTTGTTCTATTGTAATTATCTATCATTTTAATTTTTGTATTATATTTTACACAGATTCACTTGTATATAAATTGTATACTAATAGAGGGATTCGAGTTATCTGGGGATTCTAGGGGATTCGAGTTATCTGGGGGATTCGGGTTATCTGGGGATTCAAGTTATCTGGGGATTCGAGTTATCTGGGGATTCGAGTTATCTGGGGATTCAGGTTATCTGGGGATTCAGTATCTGGGGATTCAGGTTATCTGGGGATTCAAGTTATCTGGGGATTCGGGTTATCTGGGGATTCGGTTTCTTGGGGATTCGAGTTGTCGGGATTCGGGTTATCTGGGGATTCGGGTTATCTGGGGATCGGGTTATCTGGGGATTCGAGTTATTGGGATTCTCTGGGATTGAGTTATCTGGGGATTTCGGTTAGGGATTATCTGGGGGGATTCGGGTTATCTGGGGATTCGGGTTATCTGGGGATTCGGGGAGTTATCGAGTGGGGATTCGGGTTCATTCTTATCTGGGGATTCAAGTTATCTGGGGATTCGGGTTCTCTGGGGATTCGGGTTATCTGGGGATTCGGGTTATCTGGGGATTCGGGTTATCTGGGGATTCGGGGTGTATCTGGGGATTCGGGTTCGGGGGGTTATCTGGGGATTCGGGTTATCTGGGGATTCGAGTTATCTGGGATTCGAGTTCTGGGGGATTCGAGTTATCTGGGGATTCGGGGTTATCTGGGGATTCGGGTTATCTGGGGATTCTGGGGTCGTTATCTGGGGATTCGGGTTATCTGGGGATTCGGGTTATCTGGGGATTCGAGTTATCTGGGGATTTCTAAGAGTTATCTGGGGATTTAAGTTATCTGGGGATTCGGGTTATCTGGGGATTCGAGTTATCTGGGGATTTCGAGTTATCTGGGGATTCGGGTTATCTGGGGATCCGGGTTATCTGGCGAGTTAGGGATTCGATTCGTTATCTGATCTGGGGATTCGATTTTTTCTGGGGATCGAGTATTCTGGGTTATCTGGGGATTCGAGTTATCTGGGGATTCGAGTTATCTGGGGATTCGGGTTATCTGGGGATTCGAGTTATCTGCTGTACCTTCATGTGTATAGGGAGGTGGTAGTTTAGTGGTTATGATGTTAGACTGCTAACCAGAAGATTGTGGGTTCAATTCCCAGCATCACCACTTTACCCCAGCTGGACCCCTCACCCCTAATTACTAAATGAGATGAGTGTAAGTTGTTCTGGATAAGGTTAATGTATATATTCATGCTATTTACTATTTTTTATATTGTTGTAATATAAATTTTCTTGAATACATTTAAGTAAAATAGATTAATGAACTTTAAGTTGAACTTTTTAGTTTATATTCCTGTTTTCAGGTGTTATATAATTTATCCAGCTGTGAATAAGGTGGATTTTGGGCGGGAATGAGTCATGAAGATTCTATTGTTTCCAAGGAGTCAGATGACTAATGAGAACCGAATCCATCAAACGATTCATTGCCCTTTATGCCTTAGCAAAAATTTGCCATATTATGTCTTGTGTCTGATCTTCTTTAAACCTATATAATGATTATATTAATTCATTTTGCATTTCATAAATTCCCTAAAAACAGAAAGAAAATTATCCATAAGGATCACATAAATGATTCAGTTCAAAGAGTCGACTCAAGATCTAAAAAAAAAAAAAATCTCACCGACTTTCTAAAACTTCCACAGGAACTTCATATAAACACAGCGTTCATTATTAACAACTGACTAAATATTCATACGCGACAGCATACAGACTACAGGTGTGTGTTAGACTCTCAGTCGAGTCCAGTGTCGCAGGCGCTGTTCAGGTATGAGCAGAAGGTATGAACAGCTGTGCGCAGATGTGTTACCTGGTAGAGATCCTCAGGTACCAGGTTATGGTCTCGGAGCTGGTTGAGGAAGGTGTTCGGTTCCTCCATGCAGGAGATCTCGGTCTTCTTGCAGTGAAAAAAACGAGTTAACTCTCTCTGAGTTAGAAACTGCAACGGATCCGTTCCGTCGCTGCTCATTTCTCTAGAATAAAACACTGATTATATTCTCTAAACTCTCCACACGAAACGTGCGCACTTTCAGCTAAATTTTCAATCTCCCGCTTTCCCGCATCAGACCCGCACTGCGCATTTCTTCAAAATACGGAAGTTATGCAACCAAAACGAAAGTTAACAACTTTGTGGCTTGGTGAAGTGCTGGATTTACTGCCTCTCGCCAGCAGATGGCGCCAAATAGCTTCATTCGAAAAACAACATATAAATGGATTTAATAAACGCTTTATATACTTAAGTTTATAAGTATATGTATAAGTATAAGTATAAGTAAGTATACAAATAAAGTATCTATCTATCTATCTATCTATCTATCTATCTATCTATATATCTATATAGGGGGGGCAGGGGTGGCTCAAATGGTTAAGGTGCTGAGTTGTTAATCTGTAGACCAGAAACACCTGGGTTCAAGCCCCACCTCGCCAACAATTCAACCGTCCGTTGGGTCCTTGAGCAACCCTGACCATTCCTGCCCCAGGGGCACTGTATCATAGCTGACCCTGCGCCCTGACCCCAACCCCACTAAGATGGGATATGCGAAAAATGCATTTCATTGGCTCTGTACACATACCTTGCACAATGACAATGAATTGAATATACTATAGATAGATAGTAATTTTAAATAGAAGTCATTTTCTTAAGTACTTTTAAGAGGAACAAAATTGGGTTTTTCTTGCTTGTTTTTCTTTCTAAGGTGTGTCTTTCACTTCACACACCCAGGTTCTCCCTCAGTGACGTGTTCCGCTCTTTGAGTTGAGTTGAAGCTTCAGTTCCACTCAGTATCTACGAATCAGTTTAAGGTTTCTATTAAATTTACACGGGAATTAATCGGCAGTAAATTTCTAATTGTGGGGTGTCCTTACTTTCTGCATTTCTCCAGATCAGACGGATAAAAGCAGCCGAATGGATACCACGGATTTTCTATCTTTTTTTACTTTAAAGGAGTTGTTAGATTTTTTCAGAAAGAATAAGACAAAGATGTCTTATTCGATAAAGGATCCGACCTTGTTTCTCAGACAGCTCCGAGACCACAATCTGGTACCTGTGAAACTCTTCAAGGTTAGAACTTTATTTTAGAACTTTATTTTAGAACATTTTATTTTTTACTCCGTTTATACAACATGTATAAATGCACCTTAAACCTGTTCTTTTAAATTCTGTACTAAGAGGAAACGTGCAAACACAAACCATAATATTCATCTTATGAATTTACTTTTCCATAATGACACACAAGTATTTGGCCCAGACGTCAAATAAAGACACATAGACACCAAACACAAACCTTACAGTACAAAGCTTTAGTACTCAAAATTTACTCAAAAAATATTTTAAATTTGACATCTGGCCCAAATACTTGTGTGTCATTATGGAAATGTAAAGGCATAAGATGAATATTATGGTTTCTGTTTGCACGTGTGTGTGTTTGGGTATACATGCTCAAAGCTCTGCCTTAAAATGCATATCTAAGTAAAATTCTACTACTTTCAACACTGCACACACTGCCAATATAAGCAAAACGTATATATGAACAATTTTTTAATTCTCTCTCTCTCTCTGTCTCTCTCTCTTTATCTTTCTTTCTTTCTCTCTCTCTGCAGGATGTTATGAGCAATGAGACAACTAAGCAGGATTGTGTGTATGAGATTTTGGAATGGGGGGAGGAGAAGAAAGAACAGTTTGTGAGCTCATTTTGGAGATGTGTGTTTCAGGAACACATCCAGGAGAAATATCCCATTTTCAACAAGCTCAGAAAAGAACTCCTGAACAGTCAGTGACTTATTTTTTTTAATTTTTTTGTGCTAATTCCATTTGTTGTACCCCTGTGGTAGACAGGTGAAAGCTTTTTATTCATCCTAAATATAATTTTAATATCTTGATGAAAATACGTCCAATGCAGAGCAACAAAAAAAGACTAAAGAGGCTGAGGAAAAAGAGAGGGAGCGAAACCAAAAGAAAGGTGCATCTATAAAGAAGAAACTTAATCAGGAGCCAAATAAAGCAAAACCAGGCACGTCTTCTGAGTCGACCCGAAAGAGACCAGCCATAAAATCCAAATCCGGTGAGTTGGTGTAAATGTGATATTAAAATTTAAAGTAAAAAATTTCCTAATGTTCGTATTGAAAAAAAAAAATACTTGGAGTGTAATCACATGATAAATTTGGGTAAAAACGGGTAACTGTTCATCTGCCAGGAGAAAAAGCATCCAATGTGTTTAAGGATACAATAATTTATGGGTGTATAAAGTATTTTTATTATAATGTGAGCTCATATATCATCTTAAGTAAAAAAGCATGAATTTAATTACTTTAAGTTTAAAGCAGTAATTCCAGGATCTTCTTCCTCTTACTTAGTGCCGCTGTTTAAGAGAGAAAAGATTTCTGTTACCTGCAAAGGAAAGAAAGGTGTGTTGTTTCCAAAAAAGCTTGCCAAAGGTACACCTTTATTTGCATATTACATGTTATTATATATTCATTACATATGTTATACTAATAGTTTATTTTTTCACAATGTTTAAAAGACCTCAGTTAGCAAAAACTCACAGTAAACTATAGTGAAGTGTTGTAATAAACTACACGCTTGTCTGCCTGATGGTGAATACAACTGAAAGATGAACATTTAAGTAGCTCAAGGCTGTGTAAAAAAATGTATAACTCTTATTTTATACATATATACACACTGCTCTTATAGTTTATTATATATTGGTGCTTTTATTGGTACGGTTATGTTCTTCTAGGACAAGAGTGCATTTTTTATGGAGATAAATGGCTCAACCCACCCGAGTTTGAGAAAATTTCAGGAAAGGAAAGGTGTAAGAACTGGAAAACCAGCATCTGCTATCGAAATAAGCCACTGCAGAAATTCCTCAAGGTAACCCTCCTTTTCAAACAGTTACTATAAAGACACAGACCAGGATGAAGCTGCAAGAACATACAAAAAACGCATTTTTCAACATTAACCTTCTTTCTTTTTGTCCTGTTGTTCTTTTATTTTGAAAGGATGGCCGTTTAAAATGTCGACATCGTTACAGAAGGCGTTTTTAGAAGGAGGTTTTGTGCCTTTTTATCCTTCTTCCAATTGTATCATGCTTTTATAACTTTTATTCTTTTATTCGTTAAAAGAAATCTTTTTTTTTTCATTAGAGACAGACTTTAGTCCAGCTGTGGAAGAACCTGTAATTACATGGTTTACATTTATTACTTAAATCTAAAAAAAAGTCTTACTTTAATTGTAACAAATACATTTTTATTGTATAAATTAAACCCAAAAAAAGCTGGAACTTTGTTGTCCTTTTTGTGTGTTTGAGCGTCTGTGTGTTACTTTACTGCTGCTTGTTAGTATCTAGTGGAAAGACAAATGAATCGATGATGCCCCTGAAAATGGTATAACTGTAAAGCACACACACACACACACACACACACACACACACACACACATATAAACGTAATACAGATCAGATTATCACTCAAATCACACACACTATTGAACTATTCCAGACTTTTATGGAGTTCTAATTTTAACCCAGTTTTTCTTATAAAAAAGTCTTCGACGGGCCTTCATACCTACAGAATGGTCTGTTTTGCGTTGATTTTCTTTTTCTGACTTTCTGTTCAGCAGTAAAGGTGTGGCTACGTTTAAAACACTCTTTTACTTTCACTGCAGCTTTTTCCTAACAATCAGTCCTCCTTCACCTTTATTATAAGATAAATCCTCACTCCTATACATGTCAGGGTAATTATATGCTTATTATTATTCTTATTCTTTTTGTTTTAGTGACCTACAAAAATTACAATAAAAAATACTTATTAGTGATTTTGAGTGATTGAGTTTGTTTGATGTTTTGTTGGGGGGGGGGTGTTTTTAGTTCATAAACAGTCTGAGGAGATGTTGATAGAGAGATCTATCTCTCTCACACACTCTTTCTATCTTTCTCTATCTCTCACACACACTCTTTCTATCTGTCTCTATCTCTCACACACTCTCTCTTTATCTTTCACACACACACTCTTTCTCTCTATTTATCTATCTTTCACACACACACTCTCTATCTATCTATCTTTCACATACACACTCTCTTTCTCTCTCTCTCTCTCTATCTTTCATACACACACACACTCTCTCTCTCTCTATCTCATCTATCTTTCACACACACACTCTCTCTCTCTTGTCTTTCATACACACACACACACTCTCTCTTTTATCTATCTTTCACACACACTCACTCTTTCCCTCTCTATTTATCTATCTTTCACACACACACACTCTCTCTCTCTCTTTCTTTCACACACACACTCTCTTTCTCTCTATTTATCTATCTTTCACACACACACACTCTTTCTATCTGTCTCTATCTCTCACACACACTCTCTATCTTTCTCTATCTTTCATACACACACTCTCTCTCTATCTTTATCTATCTTTCACACACACTCTCTCTCTCTCTCTCTCTCTCTCTCTCTCTTTCATACACACACACTCTCTCTCTCTCTCTCTCTCTCTCTCTCTCTCTCTCTCTCAGAATGGCAAAAATTACATAAGAAATTAAAATGATAGATTCAGGGTTTGATAAAAGCAGGTTAACGGAGGAAAAGGACTGCATGAGGTAATTGCTCATATCTTTTTTTTTATTTTACTTTATCATTTTAATTTCATATTATAATCTTTTTTTTTTTTTGGTTTTGTTTGAAATTCGGGAACTGGGTTTGACTCCTAAATCTTCTTCCTGTCGAGTTAACTTTCGCTTTCGTTACGTCAACTTCCGGGTTGTGTGTGGAAATGGCGCGAGACGCAGGTGGGAGTTTTTGCGAAGATTTAAGGTTTAAGTTCGCATAAAAACAAATCTTTATTCAAAGCTTGTAGCGAGTTTTGTGGTTCGAGAACTTTTTTTAGTTTGTGTAGTTTAAGCGAGCATTGGTGTTCATGTGGCCTGTGGGGTTTTAACCGAAAACATAACACTCGTGTATATGTACTGCTGATGAGTGTGTGTATATTGTTTTTTTGTTTTTTTTCTCGTGAATTAATACACAATTAAATCTAAGCAGCGTTTAATTGCGTGGGCGTGTAAATGGGAGTCGCACTTACCCAATGGATCCGCTGCACTTTCTAACTCAAACAGAGTTAATGAACTTTTTTCACTACAAAAAGACAGAAATGTCCTGCATGGAGGAACCGAACACCTTCCTGAACCAGCTCCGAGACCATAACCTGGTACCTGAGGATCTCTACCAGGCAAGAGAGCACCACGCCCTTCTCCCTATCCTCCTGAAACAGAACAGTGGTATCTTACAGACTGCACTTATGAATGTGTTTCACATACAACATAAATAAGGGGACATTCTTTAGATAAATGTCCGATTTAGTCTCAAGATCCTTCAGAAAAGAATCATTTTTAGCATTAAAGTGAAAATCCTTTTTATATCCTGTGCATCACATGAAACATTGAACGTTTCTGTTAATCGTCTTTTTATTCTTTTTATTTTTAATCGTGGGTTATTAAAAAAATGTACACAATGATGTCCCGTAACATTCGCTTAACCCTGTTAGCAGATCAGTATAACTCTATTATGTAAAGCTGGGTAAAAATATCAATACAGTGAACTATTGTGATATATTATTTTACGATAGTGTATCGATATTCTAACCTCTATTTTATTTATCTTACCTCGATTATGATTATGTTTACATTTAATTAAAACTTTTAGTTTGTGTCAAACGATTGTAGTCGCTGTCACGTACAGACCTCGTCTCAGAAGCGAACATAGCGGAAATCATAAAAGTGTCTCCGGCTTTGTATTTGTTTAATTTTAGCTGTTTAGTTTTAATTAATTTTTTTATTTTTGCAGTGTATTGCAATATGTATTGTATCGTGACCTGTGTATCGTAATAAGTATCGTGAGGCTCTTGCCAATACACAGCCCTACCGTTATATAATCCCGCCGTAGTCACATATTCATTATCAGATATTCCTCAGAAGATCACCAAAAGAATTCGTTTTTCCATTTACTAATTTTAATATAACTGAAAATTCGGAAAACTATTCGGAAAAGTGCTGACACTGGAGACTCCTTTAAATTTTCAATAAACTGAAATACAATCATTTGTATAACATAAAAGTGCCAGAATTTCTGCTGACCTGGACATGGATAAAATAATCTAAAATGTTCTTATAACAGATTAATAACAGAACTAAAGTGCTGCTTTTATTCTATGCGTAACATGTTGACGCCCTGATTAGCGAATGTTCTCAAATAATGCAATCTTCTGTATCCTAGTTTTAGTTTTTGGATTACTTTGGTTTATTTAGTGTGTTCGAGTCTCTCTTACTTGCCTTTCCTGTGCAGAAGGTAATAAAGATGAAGAGTAAGGAGAGAAGGCAGGCTGGTGTGTATGAGATTTTGGACAGGGTGGAGAAGAAGAAGAACGGGGGGTGTGTGAAACGGTTTTGGAGGTGTGTGTTTCAGGACCACATTCTTCAGAAATATGCTGTACTCCACATCCTGCGAAACAGCCTTCTCGATGGTCGGTCACTTCAAAATAAATATTTAGTAAAGTCTCGGTTATGATTTTACTGTGATTTTAATCCAATCCGATTCTCGTCGTAGGCTCTTTTAAGGAGCCGTCTCTTTATGAGAAACCTGATGAAGAGGAAACGGACGACACGGAGAACGAGAACGAGTCAGTGCAGGAAGAGGAGAAGAAAGGGGGAAAAAAGGGGGAAAAGAGGAAGAGAAGCATGGAAAGGGCTGAGGAAAAGGAGGAGGAACCAGGACCTTCCACTTGCTCCACACCTTCCAGGAAGAAAGGGTCCAGAAAACCCACATTCAGTGAGTCATTACACGCACATATAACAAAACAAATTAGGAATAAAATCAGTGTGCAAAAGTGAAAAAAAAAAACGAATGCAAAATTTCACATGACACAAAAATTAAAGATTGGAATATCGCCCACTGTAGGTACTGGCAAAATACAGCACATATCTTGCGATTATAATAGTACAGTAAATATTGTTATTAGAATATATAAAAATTATTGATAATATGTACACAAAGCCGAACGCTTAATCATTTAAGGTAAAAGTTGTGTGCCAATCGTTGGAAAAAGTTGTTATCAGTAAAGACACATACTGTAGTGACTTTCCAGGTGAGCTATATTCATGACTTGAAACAGGTTTCGGCTGAAGGTGTGATGTGATGTTTTTATAGGAAGAAACGCCACCTGAAGCTGCAAAATTTGAGTAAAATTTCTGTGAACTGAAACTTTACTGAGTGTGGTTGGGTTTTCGGAGAGTAAATAAAGTACTGAGGCAATAGCAACTTACAGTCATTAAAGTAATTTGTAATTAATTCCCTACAATTATCAGCATGTTTGTCTTGTAGCTGGAATTAAACAGGTTTAACTACAAGTAGAAAACAAGACAGACTTGTTGGTTAAAAAACGCTCTAACTAAGCGATTTATGCTTAAGCTTTAAAAGCCCTTAGTTCTAAAATAAAGGGTAAAAAGCTAAAAAGCCCAATTTTTTGAGGAAATGCAGATTGTTTTGATGTCTGGCTGGGACACATATACTCTGTTAACCACCCGTAGACTGTTTTCCTTTTCGGGGATGTGCATTCATCAGCTATCTGTCATAGATAATAAAACACAAGTGTAAAGCCATAAATCCGTAGCTGATTATTTTAAAAGATAGAGCGAGGAGACAGAGCAGGGGCCATCAAGAGATGGCCAAGAGACGAAGGTGGGAGTACAGGTGCAATCAGGGGGACTGAGTTAGGGAAGAAAAAATTGTTTTGTTTTGTTTTCTGTGCACTTTATATAGTAGAAATATATATTTAAAACACCTGTGGTTTTTGCAAGGGCTGGTTTTGTAGTTTGTTATGTTCTGTTTACTGTAAGATGTAGCAACTATAGCAACCGTGGCACCCATTGGTGAAGGTGTTTGTCACACTTTACAGGACAGTGAAAATTGTTTCTTCGCATATCCCAGCCTAGAAATTTAAGGTCAGCTATACAGCGCCCTGAAGCAGAAAGAGTGACACACTGGTGGCGATGGGGATTAAACCATGGTCTTCCAATACTCATAAATAACGCCCCCCCCTTCAATTAAATTACTTAAGGACTTTAATGCAGGCTGCAGACTAAGCTGCAATGCTACTAACATTTCCTGGGTGTATTATAAAGGGTTAACCTATAACACCAGAAGATGTCACTTGTAATGTCTCTGAATGCTTTTTGTTTTTTCTGTCACAGACTCTCCTTTAAAAAAGGGAGAGAAAGCTGAAATTTGGACGTGGGATTTGTATAAAACGACCCTCCCTGTTACCTGCGGTGAAATAGAAGGCACACTGTATCGAGACAAGCTAGCCGAAGGTACACCTCAGTCACTCCCGGGTCTTTAAATGTGATCACACTCACAATAATTAAAGGAAATTTTACCTTAATTGCTGCTGTAATTGTCAAGTCTATCCTGAAGCTCCTCCCAGTATTCACTGTGTGATTCACCGTGTGATTCGATTTGCATTTCTGTTAAGATAATGCGTATAGATTAAAGCACTAAACCACTGAACTAGTTAATAACAACAGGAAACAGAATCATACACTGGAACCTCAGCATAGAAATTTTCCTATTAGAAATAATGTAAATGCAGATCATCTGTTGCAGACACCCAAAAATATTGTCAATATTACAGACTTTCCAACAATATCATCATATTTTTGCATGTAAGACAATTTAAACATTTGAAAAAGACATGTAAATGAGGTAAAATATGAATTAAATAGACCACCAATGTGTCAACAAAAAAACCTCTTTATGTAGATTTTGAACGAATACTGAAGGCGACATTGGCATTGTTAGTCAACTCTTTCGGTGACTGAAAATAATTAGTAAATTCGTAACCCTTCGTCAGTTGGCTTTGCTTGGCTTTCCAGTGACGCAAACAAGTCTTAGCCGACATTCGCTTTGGTTTGTATGCCGGAAATGCTTTATGAGCTGTTGCGAAGTTCTAGCAAAATTTCAATTCTTAAGGCGAAAACTAGTCAGGGTGGACATTCGTTTGCCGAGATTCCACTGAACGGGGAAATTCCTTATGTCCCTGTAAGTGACATTAGACTCTGACGTTGCTCCAATAGGGATCGAGTGTATTCTGCATAATAGACGTTGGTTCACCCCAAGTGGCTTCGAGAAGTTTGCAGGAAAAGAACGCAACAAGAACTGGAAGATCTCCATCCGCTGCCAAAAAACTCCACTGCAAAAACTTTTTAAGGTAATTAAGCACCTGTATAAACATGAGTACACATGATCACGGGTTTTTCTTTTCAATTCTTCTTCTTTTTCTTATTGTTGTTGTTGTTGATTTTTTTTTTCTAAGGACGGCCATCTGCACTGTCCACACATAAGGAGAAGATGTGTTCAGAAGGTGCCGAGCTTTTTTCACTTTGTGTGTTTCTCACATTTGTGTGTTTTCTCAGGAAATGATGTACTGATTTTCTGTCCTTGCAGAGAAGGAGAATACTGTTTCCTGTCAGCTCGTCCGAAAGCTCCAGCCCGCGTCAGTACACAGAGACACGCTCTTCTATTATTGATTAGTTGATAAATAGATCTGCTGCACTGAACCCATCTGCTCTCTATTAGAGTCAGAATACAGTGGGGAGATTGAGGAATCGAGTGAAGACCAGCAGGAGAAAGGAGAAGAGGATGAAGAACGAGAAGAAAGCCACAACAATGACGAAAAGGGAAATAATGACGAGGAAGAAGACGATGGCGAGCCGGTGGATCTGTCCGAGTTTGAGTCTGTGGTTTTACCAGTCAGCTGTGGTTCTGTCACTGGGGAACTTTATAAAAAAAGGTTTACAGGTAAGTAAACAGAACAAAGCTAAACGTTTTAAAAACAATTAATCGACAACATCGAAAAAACTGTTGAAAAATATTTTTGTTATTTAGTTGCTGTCTTATAAAATGAGGGAAGGAAAGCTTAATGCTCATCACTGTAGCCACTTCCAACTATAAAATATTAAGACTGAACAACATGTCCTACAATACAGATGTTGAGATCAAAAAATAATTTTATTTGTTATGTAAATGCTGGGAAATCGACTTTGATGATTCGAATTGCAACAAAAGATTCTTTGACTCAACATTGAGTTGGAATGGAAACTGACTGGACAGTATTAATGTGTTTTCATAAATGTGTGTGTGTGTGTGTGTGTGTGTGTGTGTGTGTGTTCAGGTGGCTCCCGCAGTAAGAGCATCCGTACAGAGGAGCGCTGGTTCACTCCTGAAGAGTTTGTGAAGCAAGAGTCAACTCTGACAGACGGATACTGGAAGAGAGACATACAGTGTCACGGCAAAACACTAAACTACCTGTTAAAGGTGATGTGCGAGAGATGAAATAGTATCTGACTAAAAAGATTTGAGACACATCAACAGATGGCAGCACAAGACTTAATAAACACATTATTTGTGCTGCCATCTGTTGGCGTGTCTTGAAACTTTTTGATACCCCCTCATACATTTAACCTGTTAATAAGAGAGAGAAATCAGTATCCTTAAGTGTGTGTGGAGTTTGCATGCTCTTTCTGTGCATCAGGGGTTCCCTCTTGGTTCTCTGGTTTTCTCCACCAGTCCAAAGTCAGGGAGGGAGGCAGGTAGACACCCTTATCCAGCGCAAGGGTAAAGGGCCTTGCTTACAGTTTCCAGCAGTGACAGCTTGGGGGTTATAGGTTTTAAACTCACCGTTTTTTTGATCGGCAACCCAACACATTACCCAAACAAACTACTACTTTGTTGGCTGACTGGCATCTCTGAATCCGTGGTGTGTGTATGAATGTGTCCGTGGTGTGTGTATGGATGTGTGTGGAAAAACTTTGCCCTCTGATAGTTGGCATCCCATCCACAGTGCCCCCAAAATTTGTGACTTAAGTCCACCAAGATCCCCATGACCCTGTGTAATATCTGATCGAAAGATCATGGTTTCGATTCCCAGCATGACCAAGCTGCCACCTGGGCCCCTAAACAAGGCCCTTGACCCTCAAATGCTTTGTTGGATAAAAAATTAAGAATGTATGAATGTAAGTTGCTCTTAATAAGAGCGTCTACCTAATGCCTGAAATATAAATATAAAAATATACAGATCAGTTTGCCGGGTTTAATTTTTTTTTTTGTATTAATCGAATCGAAGTCATTGTGAAATGCAGTAAATAGATGACTTTAAAATTCTAACACTCAATACAGGTTTAGATTAATTTGTGTATGTTTTGTGAGCAGAATAAGGTCCTGTATGTCCACTACCTGCTGTGCAAATGTGATTGCTGTCGTCCCGGTGACCCGGTGAGTCTGAAACACACATACAGTGGAACCTCATTCATGAACATACAAATCATTTCACATGTAAATAATCTGTCCCTGTTCACTGAAATATACCGAAATATATTTATTTTGATATATACGGTATATTTTTCCTATGAAACAGGCAGGGCGGGAATAGGTTTTTGGTAGTTCCAATAGATGATAGTATAGCCCCAGGATGTCAGGCCAACAATTTTGTGAGCCCTGAGCTGAACAAAGGCAGGATGTGTCGGTTTTGGGTTGTGATTTTGGGGTTGTGATCATACTGTAGTTGTGTGTAGTAGCTGTGAACATCATCATTTACATTTGCAGGATTTGGCAGACGCCCTTTTCCGGAGCCACTTACATTTTATCTCATTTTTATACAACTGAGCAATTGGGGTTGATGGCCTTGCTCAGGGTTAAACTGACAATCTTCGGGTTGGTAGTCCAACACCTTAACCAAGAACCACCACTTTCCACCATCATCAACTTCTTTTCCTAGCAGTTTTTGTATTTTACTATACAAAATAATGCCACAATTGCCTTTCAGAGAGTGTGGAGTGGTCGTGGAAGTGGGAAGAAGGTGATAAAGAAAACCTTTACATTTATAATAAAAAAGGGTTGGCAAGAATGAGCGTTGTGTTTGCATGTCTGCACATCCTGCTACACAATAGCATACAGTACGGCTAAGTCTCTTTAAGACAGTTACATAAACTATATATGTAAACATGAAGTGTTCTGTCTTCTGTACAGTTTTATATTTAGTGCTGTATTATTTTTTTTATATAATAAAAGCCTTTTATGCTTTGTTTTTATATTTTGTTCTATAAAAACATAACAAAATTAAAATATATTATTAATATATTATAAAATATATTAATATTAACTTACATATAGTTTGTAGTGATCAGATACAGATTCATTGTATTTGCATGTATTTCTATGGAAAATAAAATCAGTCTACAAACAATTTATGTTCATGTCTCAGGGTTCCACTGTCAAAATACTACATATAACATTTACCATCACATAATAAAATAAACATGTGACCACTTCTAAATCCTCCAGCGTGAACACTTACGTCGCGTTATAGTTGTGATGATTTTATTGTCTCCTGTAATCAGCTGGCTCAGAATAATGATGACGTTTGCTTCATCTGTAACCTGGAGATGACTGACGGAGACGCAGACGGAGAGTTGGTGTGCTGTGACGAGTGTCCACGGGCTTTCCATAAAGACTGTCATATACCGCCTATACACAACAGCACAAACAGGTGAGGGGGAAACTTTCAGGTTATTAAAGAACGAAGTAAATGATTTGTGGGTAATTTTAGTAACAGACCAAAGATGTTGATAGGAAAGAATTAATGTAAAAATTATTAACACAACTAATGTTGAATTTTAATACAAACTAAATATAAACTGTACAGTCATATGTGTGTTTGTGTGTGTGTGTGTGTGTGTGTGTGTAGGGATACATGGATTTGCACTTTTTGTGTTTGGAAGTGTAACCAGCGAATGTGGGTTCCCATGAGTCTGAAAGAAGCCTTCAGCAGTACAGTAACACAAAACATCATGGTATACACACACACACACACACACACACAAAACAAAGCTATGAGTGAGAGAGCTGTTTATCTGATTGTGTGTTTTTCCTCATCAGCGCTGTGAGTATTTGCTGCTTTGTCTGTATAAAGAGGACGTGACACGTGTGTTTACCTACGATCCCTTTACAACTGTAAGACATTTAACAGCAATTCACTTTCTTCTATTTATTTTATATTTTGGAGGTACAAACATTTTTCTCCACTAGATTCTGTCATGTGACTGTGTGGCTTTGAGGTCCAATAGTATGAGTGAGATCAGACACTAATGTTGAGGTTTGGAGGTCTGGGGTTCAGTCGGGGTTCCAGTTCATCCCAAAGGCCTTCAGTTTAAAGGGGTTAGATCAGATTACACAATATGAGAGTTCTTCTACTTTAAAACATCCAGAACACAGCATGTCTTCGTGGAGATCAGGGGTTTTGTGCACAGGGACATTGTCATGCCGGGACAGGGGTTGAGTCTCTAGTGATGGATGGCTAATGCTACAACATACGGAGACATTCTAGACACTATTCTGGAGGAAGTGCTAGCGCAGTGGTTAAGGTGTTGGACTGCTAAATGAAAGATTGGGGTTCGATTCCCAGCACCCCTGGGTTACTAGTACTGAGCCCCTAAACAAGGCCCTTAACCCCTAATTGCTGTAAATGTGAATGGAATGTAAATGTAGACACCTGTGGGATTTTGTGGCAACAGTTTTGGGAAAACACACTTGTTTGGCTGTGCAGGTGAGGTGTCCACAAACTTTTGCCTGTAAAGTCATTTAGTCATGTATTCATTTAATAATATCTAAAAATCTATACCGTATCTTTATCTGTGAAAAAAATAGAATAAAGTCTCAGTAAAATGAATTGTCTATACCACATAATTTAAAGCCTATAACACTTGATCACATGACCTGCGCTATACCTTGTGTTTGTCAGGTGCCCGGATACAGCGGGGTGATTTCGAATCCCATGTGGCTGGGACGAGTGAAGAGCAAACTACGGGAAAACGTTTACAGCACAGTGGGACAGTTTGTAGGCGACATCAGGCTCATCTTCCAAAACTGGAGAACTTTCAACAGGGTGAGAGTTAAAGTTAAAGAACAGATCAGTGAAAGTGTAACATACAAACTGTGTTACAGAGTCATTCATTTCCTGTTAAAGAACTTTAAATTGTCAATTTTAGACAGAGAACATTTTGCCTTATGCTTAAATAGGAAATTAATCAGCAACAGGATGATTTTATGTCAGCACAATGCTGTCCCTGAGTGCTACACAAAAACAATTAGCAAATGATCCATCGATTAGATCAGACCGTTGGATAGTGAAGATAAAAGCCGAAATTCAGCTCTATTTTCTCATGTTAATCCTTTAATCTTAAACTCGAAGTCTTCAGTGTAAAGTTAACAAGTTCCAATATTTTTGAAAGAGTCTTTAGGTATTAAAATACTGGAATAGATCAGACTCTATAAATACTTTAATAAGTTTGGTTATAACTCTAAAGTGTTGACAAATGACATGGTTTTATGTTTTATTGCTTCATAGTTTTCTTAGTTAATGACTTAATTTGTTGTAATGAATGAATAATGAGACAAATTCCATGTGGAAGTGTTTTGTTACGGTGAAAAGGTTTCATCAGTTCACGTTAAGGTTTGTTTGCTTTTCTGTTTGTGTTTGCGTGCACAGGATAGTGACCTCGGCATGGTGGGCGACAGACTGAGCGAGTTCCTCGAGCAGAAGTTTCTCATCAGCTTTAAGATCCACTAAAGAAAAATATATGTCGTTTGCTCGATTTATCATCAGGTTTTTCATGTGAGTGAGCAGAATAGTCGGTGTTAACTGAACTGTCCTGTTAACAAAAGAGAGAGTGTCACAAACTTCATCGGCCAATCACATTCCAGTATGCAGATTTCTGACGGAGGTGGAGCTTTTCTTGTAGGGCTTTGACTTTAATGCTTTTCCGACTGCTGCACAGCAGAATTACATAAAAACATGTTCCTATCTCCAAGTACTGTCATAATAATATGGAATAGAAATTACAGCACAGTTATATTGCAAATCAATGTTATTATTTGTGTGTATAATTCTTTGAATCGTGTGTTTGTCGTGTAGGACTTCTTTGTGTATTGTTTTATTTGGATCCAACCTTCTAACTCAGTGCAGGTCAACTTGTAAAATGTTTAAAACTGAACCAAATAGTTTTTAATGATCATGATTGAATTGTTATTATTCAGGATCCTTTAGTCCAACCTTTTTAATGAGAACTTAAAATCATTCTAACAGAAAGCCATGCCATGTTTGATTTTACTGAGATATATGTCAAATTTAGATGATGTAATTATTAAAGAGGTGATAATGTCAGACACACTGTCCAAGAACAAAGTGTTTTGGGAGTGAGTGTGTGTGTGTGTGTCAGTACTGATATAGATACCTGCACTCTTACCCTGTCTGTGTGTCCAGAACAGGTTTTTGTTTGTTGTTCTTCCTCAGTCATTACTTTATACATGTTTTTATGACATTTACATTGAAAAAGGTTTCTTTCAAAAGTGTTTCCTGCTTTTCTCTATAAAGTGTTTGCTGTTGTGTTAAAACTGCACTGGTTACTGTTTAATCAATACTGTTATGCACAGCCAATTAAAAATGTTTCCCAAACAGTGATTACAGTACTTGTGCTGTAAGAGACTAAGACAGAGAGAGAGAGAGACACAGAGAGAGACACAGAGAGAGAGATTATGTTTGTTTATAAATGCCTGTCAAACTGGTTTGGTGAATCTCCGCTTGGATCTTCCAGAATGTTCGAGACCGATCAAGTAAAGTGTAATAAAGTGTAAATGATTATATTAATTAATGTTTTGGACTGCTGATCAGAAGATCCAGGACCACCGAGCTGTCACTGTCGGGCCCCCGAGCAAGGCTCTTAATCTTTAACTGATGTCAGAGAAGAACTGACCCCCTTGACTAAGCCTGGTTTCTCCCAACATTTTTTTCTCTGTTTTGTCACCGATGGGGTTTTGGTTTCTTGCCCCTGTCGCCTCTGACTTGCTTAGTTTGGGACTCCTTAGAGATGGTGTGTGTGTTTACTATTGTCCCTGTATCGACAAACTATTCTAATATGTGATTCTATAAAGCTGCTTTGACACGATCTCTATTGTTAAAAGTGCTTTAGAAATAAAGGTAAAAAACCTGCTCATCAGGGCGTCTGCCAAATATCAGAAATGGCCATTTAAACACAGACAAGTGAAAAAACTGTAAAACTGAACAGCCTCGTTAAATTATGTAAATTTTATTATTAATTTTATGGTAGTGATTAAGGTGTTGGACTGTCTGTTGAAAGATCGTGGGTTCGATTTCCAACACCACCAAAGTTACCACTCTTGGGCCCCTGAGCAGGGCCCTTAACCCCGAATTGCTCAGTTGTATAAAAGAGATAAACGTAAGTCGCTCTGAATAAGAACGTCTGCCGAATGCTGTGAATGTAAAGTGATTTTCTCTTTTAACTTAAATAGTTATGGCAAATTGTTGGTTGTTAAATTTTAGTCTGAAGTAAAATGAAACTGAGTTTATTCTTCAGTGCAGCTTTTAATCAGGAAAATGTGATTACAGTGAAGTGGAACAAACCTGCACAACACCGAGTTTTCTACAGAATCAGAAAAGAAAAGAAGTGAAGTGAAAAGGAAGGAAGAAGAAAAAAAAAATATGACTGGCAGATTTGCCAGATCTCAGAAAAGATAAATGCGTTCTAAAGATCAGATCAGATCAGATCAGATCAGATCAGATCAGATCAGATCAGATCAGATAAGATAAGATAAGATCAGATAAGATAAGATCAGATAAGATAAGATCAGATCAGATCACCTTTATTGATCCCACAGTGGGAAATTAAATTGTTACGGTGGCTCAGATACAAAAACAATTACGTGCAAAGTAGGAAAATAGAAAAAATGTGTAATAGAAAAGTGCAAATTGTGTGTATATAAAAACAATTTACGATAAAAAACATTTTTAAAAATCTAAAGTATTTCTTGCAGTGGGACTTCACTATTACTCATCGCCATATTTTGACTGTCTTTTTTTAACCACGCCTTCGACAGAACCTCTGATTCTCCAACCGCAGACAGTGTTTTTCACTTTCATTTCTGACTCACACTCCTTACAGCTTGCAAAACAGCTACACAAGATACCATTTTCTAAAATAACCAAGGTAAAGCTGAAAAAATCGAAAAAACAAACTGTACAAAATACTAAGCAGAATGAATTCAAAGTGATGTTGATTTTTAAGGAGAGTTTAGGAGAAGATGTGCATCCAACAGGGACTACCCAAAGCGACAGAAAGAAAGAATTGGATCAGTTGTTTTGGCTACATGTTTAGAACAAGGAAGAGAACTGATAATAGTGAATACAGAATGTTGTGAGTCACCTGTTGTGAGTCGCTTAATACCTGGTGCTATAATTGATATTAGATCAGAAAAGAGAATGGGGGGAAATATTGAATAGAATTTAAATAGGGAGAGGGAGGAGGGGGGGGTGATTAAGAAAAGTTGTGTAAGAATGAAAAAAAAAACAACAAAAAAAAAACAAGGAAGAGTTTGATGATTAATAAACCAAGACTGCATAACAGCAAAAGTAGGTAGTGATACACACACACACACACACACACACACAGGACACAATGCGCCAAAAAAAACAAAGAAGGAGGAGAAGAACCACATACGTCAGCGCTTGTTTTCTTCCACACGGGGTACGTTGCTCACTTTGCCACGTCTGTTGGCCGGGCGGAGGTAAGTGAGCCGCTTCATTAAACTGATTTGCGCCGCATTCGGAAAGCAGGAAGTCGGTGTGGTTTCGTATATTTTCCCACTAGTGTAAAGTCCGAGCTCATATGCGGGTCTCGCTGCGTGGTGAAGTTTCATAGTGTCTATAGGGAAAATGATGCTGTTTTCCGTTCAGATCAACGGAAATAAATCAGATTCATATCCGTTTAAGAGTAAAAGTGTAAATGACCGTTTGGATAAATCAGATCAGAAAAAAAAACCCAAGTGTAAACAGGCCCCAAGATTCACACGATCAAATATCAGATAAGGGATGAACTGGCGATTTTTAACAGAACTTGAAGTTCCTGGAATTCAATATTTGCATAATTTCTTTATTTATTAATAAACTCTATACATGAAAAGAATCGTAGTTTAAAATTTGATAGTTCAATGGTTAAGATGTTGGACTGCTAACTGAAAGTTGCCACTGCTGGGCCCCTGAGCAAGGCCTTAACCCCCAATTGCTCTGTAGTATTAAAAAGAGTTGTATAAATGGGGAAAGTGGTGGCTCATGGTTAAGGTGTTGGATTACCAACCTGAAGGTTGTGGGTTCGATTCCCAGCTCGACCAAGCCACCACCATTGGGGCCCTGAGCAAGGCCCTTAACCCCCAATTGCTCAGTTGTATAACAAGGAATATTGTAAGTCACTCTGGATAAGGACGTCTGCCAAATACTGCAAATGTAAATCAAAGGGTTGTTTATCAGGAAGTATAATATTCAGTGAGCTTAAAGTGTGGTGTCCGACTTCCTTTGCTGTAAGCTGCAGCTGTGTGTGTGTGTGTTTGAATAATGCACAATAATTACTGTACCCATCGGTTTCCTTTGCTCACTTTCAGTGAAAGAGTTTCATTTAAAAGAGCCAAAATGTCGCAGAGGTTTAAAGAGTGACGTATAAAAGAACAGAACCAGATCACAAAACAAAGTGTAACAACCCCAAAACTCTTTAAGAGCTACACAGAGTGACGAATGATTTGTAGTATGAGCGGCGGTCGCCAGTGCTAGAAGAATTTCAGGGGCAAAAAGAAACTGTAATGCAGGAGTGTAAATAGCCGATGGTGATGATTGATCATTACTGGCAGAAAAAATACTGAAAACGTTAATGTTAAAGTCACCTGTTAAACCGAGAAATATCACAGTGCATGACTTATCCAATCACAACCACAACAATCTCAACGATCCAATCACATGAGGCCAAAACTATAAAAACAATATTGATTCGCTAACAACAACTGGACACCCCGATGGGAATATAGAACAAGTTATACATACACACTTAGTTGTCTAGACCCCCCACCACCACCACCACCCCACACACACACATAGTATGAACTAGTTTGTATTACAGGGCTTTTTTTTGTGGTTTTTAACAATGCTATTTTTTGTACAGAAACATCGTATTCACGATTAATAACTTGAGATGTGGTGAAAATAATTAGTAGATAAAAGATTGTCCTATAAAAATGTATTTAATAATCAATAAACCGGTACGCTTTGTTATATTTAAGTTTGTGTAACATTTATTATGTTCTTTCCAGGAGGTTATTTACCATTATCACTTGTTGTTTTTCTTCCTCTTCAATTTCATTATCCAGTTAAGACAATATGTCCTGTCTAACATAATACCCAAGACGCTACAGTGCACAGTGAAGCTGTGATTTTAATTTATTTTTTTTGTTCAGGTGACTGTTCAGAAGTCAGAAGAGAATGAATTCATACATGGATGTCAAGTCTGAAAGTGAGACAGACTCAGACTGGCTAAGTGAGAAAGAGCTCAAAAGTCAGTGGGGGGACAGGATGAGAAAGACCAGAATGAGGAACTCATTCCCTCTTGATACGTTGCACCAGAAAAGAGTGAGAAAAAGTAAATCAGCACCACGACTGCTTTAACACGAGCTGGTGGGGGGGTGGGGCGCTTCTTGTCTATGTGTGGTTGTGGTTTCTTATTCCTATTGCGGAACGTCTTATTGCACCATTCTGCCCCAGAAAAGGCAGTCATTAAATTCTTCTCTAGCTTTCTAATCACAGCTTTAACAGTTTGACTGATTTTCACTTGACTTGATTGTTTATTTCTTTGTGGGGTTTTTTTGCACTCTCTTTCAGTGTGTGAGAGCATCGAACAGGAACATTTTTCCGTCACATGTGGCGATAAAGAAGGCATCCTACACAAAGTGCAATATAAAAATGGTAAATATTTTCCTCTAATAGTAAGTTAGCTTTATTATCTTAAATTATACAGTTACTGCGGGTTTGACTTTGGAGGTTTAACTTTCTTCATGAAGCTACTAAATCCACTGTAAACTTTATCTAATGAACCCCCAGTTATAAAAAAGAACGTGTCATTTTTACTAGTTTTTAATGATTGTTGCTCGTCAGACTGCACAAATATGATCCCCGTGTGACACATTAGGATCTTAGTTATCATAATGTCAGATTTTATGTCAGTTAAGACGCATTAAGAAGATTCCTCTGGAGTTTTAGGTCATCGAACCGTACCGCGTACAGTATCCCGGATTCGAACCGTACCGCGTACAGTATCCCGGATTCGAAACCGTACGCGTTTCGTATCCCGGATTCGACCGTACCGCGTACAGTATCCCGGATTCGAACCGTACCGCGTACAGTATCCCGGATTCGAACCGTACCGCGTACAGTATCCCGGATTCGAACCGTACCGCGTACAGTATCCCGGATTCTCTTGCTAAACCTTAGCTGACAGCAAACAAACAGCAGCCTAACACATCATACAAACACTCATTTTCCCTACAGAACCTAAAAACGTTTCTTTTCTTGCTGTTTTGTCCACCGGACTCGTTTCCACATTTTCCCGAGGTGGTCTGAAGTTGTTGTTAATCTTATCATAAATGGAATTTATAACGCAGTCCAGTGTCTGGTTTATAAAGCAGTCTGGTAAGAAATAATTTGTGCAAATATAAACAGAAATGGCAGACATTTCACATCTCACTCTGGGCCAAGGTTGCCAGATTGGAATGAAAGTCCCCAGCCTAACTACTGCATAAAAAACTCTCATCCTTTCTAACAAATACAAGCCCACATTTATCAACCAGCCCAATACATAGTCCAATTTGGCAACACTGCTCAGACTGGGTCTATGCTAATATAACAGTGTTAAACAACCATCATGGGCGTGGCCTTGGTCCGTGTGACATCACAAAAACAGGCATCTGAAAACGATTTGATTTGAGGAAGGAGTACTGATTTAAAGAGACCGTTATAGGGTGGTTGTGTACACACACTGCTAACACACATTTCAGTTCAGACAACTTGTAAGGTGCACGTCACAATGGGCAAATTGTAGTTTGTAATACAAAATTTGTCATATGATGAATTGTGCAAACATTTTTGTGGGTTTATTTATTTTTCCAGGTTTCCCAGGTTTTTCGTAACTGTAGGTACCCTGTGTGTGTGTGTGTGTGTATGTGTGTGTATGTGTATATATATATATATATATATATATAATATATATATATATATATATATATATATATATATATATATATATATATAATATACACACACACACACACACAGTGTTTTCCTGTTTACAGATTTGACACATTATTCTTAGTAAGCTTTGTGTATAAGGTTTGTGTGTATATTGTAGAGCCTTTAACTTACAATCTGTCTGTCTGTCTGTCTACCTGCCTGTCTGTATATCCATCTTTCTGTAGGTAAGCCGTGCATCTTGTCTGAGGGGCAGTGGTTTTACTCCTACTGATTTTGAGAAATTTGGAGGAAAGGAGAAGAACAAAAAGTGGAAGATTAGCATCCTGTACAAACAAATTCCACTGCAGATGTTGATCCAGGTAAACAGCCACAGCAGGTAACATCACACACTCCCAAGTGAGGCTGAAACTATTAGTCGACATTATTGACGTCAGCAGGCTTATGCGCACTTAGGGCTCAATCTGTGCAGAGCACAAGCCCTGTTTGCCCTTACACTCCAAAGTGCCATTTTTCTGTGGTGGTGTTTTGTTTTGTTTTTTACTCTAAAAAATAAACTCTATTGGTCGCCCTTTATGTCTGTTTTAAAATGATTTATTTATAAATGAAAGGTCATTAAAAAGAGCGTGTGATTAGATTTTGTTAGATCAGTTCAAACTGTCAGTAGAAGCACGTGACTCGTGAACTAAATGAACCGAAGTTCCACGGCAGCTGAACGAAGTCTTGGTAAATTAGGATCTTGTTGTTTAAATAAGTACAGTGTTTTGTCATGCAATAAACACTTTGTCTCTAAAGGCTGATATATTATTTATTCGAGGTCTGATGTGGGACCTGGCAGAGAAGACTAACACGTGTTACCTAGTCATAGCCAATATATAGGTTCCAGGACGCAGTAGAGCGTCGGAAAATTTCACAAAACTAGACACACATGTGTAAAAGCTGTAATATAATAGCGACTAACTTCTTTTTCATTAACTTTTAGGTAAAAAAAAAAGAGAAGCATGTGATCAGAGCAGTCTGTGGAGGTTTATGCCTGCGGAATACATTCACCTTACGGATATTTTAAATAAAAGCTTTAAAGCATGTTAACGTAAATTTAATACAATTATATTCATGTATATATATATATAGATATATATATATATATATCTATATTATATATATATATATAGAGAGAGACAGAGAGATTGATAAACTTTCAGTTAGACTTTTAATTAGATTTTATTCTAAACCTAAAGTCTAAAATCAGTTCCCTTCATTAGGCTCTCCAGTGTGAGAGTTAATCTTATTATTCGTGAATACGAAAATAAATTAAATAAACAAACACATAAAAGTATTAATAATACTAATATCATTTTAATAGTTTTTTTTTCTTAAAATTTGATATTTCAACATACTGCAAAAGCTGAAAATTTAACCAAAGTATATTTTTAAATCAGTGTAATAAATGCAGTAATGTTAATAGACAGTTTTAAAGTCATTATTATTAAGTCATTATTGAGTAATTATTAAATATATGTTACAATAAGCGTAACTCAATATTTCAATTAACTGCATAGAACGAAATTATCACAAATTAATCATTTAAATTATTGTTGTTTAATTGACTATTAAAATAATTGTTTGTTCCAGCCCTAATTTACACAAACAGAATGAGCAACAGTAGATTATCCACACACAGCAGATGACTTGTGTAAACGTCTGTCTGGTTTATATGTCATAATTTAATTGTTACTGCAGGAAGGATTTCTTTCCTCTCCACTGTTTAAACCGAAGCGCCTGCAGGAGCCGAAGGTACATAACATTACTGTATTCTCATTCATCATACAATTTTCCTCTATTGTGTGTATCCAATGTGTATGCAGACTTCTTTTATGTACGTTCTTTCAGCCATTGTGCAGAAAGAAGTTGAATAATAATCGGATAAGCAGTACAAATCATGACGAAGGTTAGTGTCTGTTATTTGCTCCGATTTTATTTTAACCCAAACATACTTTAATTAATGAAAAAATAAAAACAACTAGAAGATTTTAGAGTCAGCGATAAATATAGAATTGAGCTGCATCTCAAATCGACATACAACAACACATACTAAACACTGTGATGAACTCTGTACTCAGTGTTACTCTTTTTTTTTTTAAACTATTCATTTATCCTGAAAAAACAAATGTGGCACCACCAGTTTCTGGCACCACTAAGCTGACACTGCTGGGCTTCCAGCCAAGACCCTTAACCCTTAACTCCTCAGTTGGATTAAAAAAAGAGTGATAAATTTACGTCACTCTGCCAAAAATAAAAAAAACCTTTACAATAACCACTTCTAATGGTAGCCCCGCCCTCTCCTCGTCTTACTAAGTGTGAAACACTGAAGCGTCTAAACGTGTTTTTTTCTTGCACTTCTTCCTGCGCAGACTCTACTCACACTACACAGTGTCTACACAGTGTCTACACAGTGTCTATGTAATTTTAAAAATGTGTCCATAAATATAAATACTCCTGAGTGTTTTCTCAAAGTCTCAAGTCTGTTGAATGTAAGGGTGTGTAATTAAATACACGAGTATTTTTATGTGTGTAGACAGTTTCACATCAGTGTCACAAGATGATGTTCTGGACGCTAAGATGAAGTTCAGAGGCGAAGTGTTTAACGTCAAGTGTGAAAGAGGGGAAGGGGTTCTGCATGTACCTCGCTTTGCTACAGGTATATGTGTGTGTGTGTGTGTGTGTGTGTGTGTGTGTGTGTGCACCACTATGATGTGTTGTCTAATGATCAGTAGTGTCACTTGTGATCTACAGAAGAGGAAGTGGGAGATTAGTGGTTAACGTGTTGGACTGCTGATTAGAAGATCCTGAGTTTAATTCCCAGCACCACCATACTGCCACTGCTGTGCCCCTGAGCAAGGCCCTTAACTCTCAAACTGCCTCAGTTTAATAAAATAAGGTTTGCTGAAAGCGTCTGCTACAGAAATGTCAGAAATGTAGATGTAACAAGTTACAAGTGCTGTTTCAGAAGATGAATCTGACCAATCAGGATTGAAAGAGACATTTTTGATCACTTCCACACTTAAAGGTGTAAATTGTACCCTTGGTGTGTTTTAGAAACTAGTGGAAAATGCATCATCAGGACGGAGGACGCCTGGCTAACCCCCAAGGAATTCCTCGACCACAACAAAATTGATGGGAACTGGAAGCGGGACATCATATGTAATGACATCCCTTTTGGAGTGCTGATAATGGTGAAGAACGATGTTGAATTCAGATAAACACCAGAATTTCATATGAGAAAACTAAAATTTTATGCCAGTAAGCTATAAAATCTTAAAAATTCTGTCTTTTTAAAAGAAAAAAAACATGGCTGCTATTATTTATACCAGTTGTAGCCAATGAACAGGGTGGGCAAATAGTCTTTCATTCATATTATCAAATCTTTCAGTCATATTACCCCCCAAAAAACAGACCACAAAAAACAGATGACCTGTGACTAATTATGATCACTGGACAGACCAATGAAGTTTTTTCCTTGTCGTAGTTATTGCGATATATGAGTTATTATTAGAGAGACTTGAGGTAGCAGGTTGAACTACAGGGAGCTGCGATGGGTAAATGCATGTTTCATAAAAAAAAGGATGAATTCTAATAGTAGTTAAAGCCGGTGCCTGAAAATGTCTATGAGGAAAACTGTGCCGATTATATGTGAAAGTGTGTGTGAATACAGTGGGCATCGGAGCGGTGGAATCACGCAGAGTGGGAGGCAACGGGAACATGAGAGAGCTGTTTCTAGGTTGGATCAAGCCTTTAATTGAACTTGTTAAACTCTGTAGACGCCCTGATGAAGACTGTTTGTATTTAAAGCTAGTTTGCTCTTCAGGGTTTCATATTGAATGGTTCTTAAACTGCAGTTACTGCTGAGAAATTAAAGCTGTTCTAGTTCATGAATAATTTTTTTGGTGTTATGTTTGTGTTTTGATCTAGTGGCGAGTGTTAGAGCCTCACGCGGTAAACTGCAAGTGTCCAATCTGCAAAGGAGAAACTTTACATCTAGTAAGTCCATTTTACATTTCTGTCATTGTGCAGACACCCTTATGCAGAGTCACTTACATTTATCTGATTTATTCTACACAACTGAGCATTTGAGGGTTAGGGGCCCGGCTGTGGCAACTTGGTGGTCCTCGGGCTTTAAATCATGACCCAACATCTTAACCACTGAGCTACCACTAGCCCTGTTTAAAGTAATAATAGCTTAAGCAGTAACTTGCAGCAAAGACAGAAGTGCAGCTGCAAATTTTAGGGTTTTAGGGAAGGTTAAAAAAAGGAAATACTAAATTAATAAAAACACTAAACAGCTGAACCTTAAAGCCCGGAGTGTCTGCTTTCATATAAGCATCATAATAACTGTCACTTTGGGGTAAGACATTACAAAAGACATGCAACAAAAAAAAATGGACACGACAAAATTTCATTCACTTGGAAAAATAGTTGAAGATGAAGCTTAAATAACAACCGGTTGTAGACAAATCTAAACCCGTTGTATACACACGCTAAAATGAATCTAAAGCCAAAAGTATAACCATAATTAGACATTCCGTTTGCTAACATTTCTAGCTTTTGGTAGCCAACGTTATCCAGAGTGACTTACAATTATCTCATCTATTATTTATTTAATCTATTTCCAATGTGTTAAGGGTTAAGGGCCTTGCTCAATAGAAGATTGGTGGTGCTGGGAATTGAACCTCCGTCTTCCAATCAGCAGTCCAACATCTTACTTGTAATTTGAGTTAACATGGTTTTTTAACTTTTGTATTCACTCCCAAAACCCCTGTAGTAATGTAGTGTGTGTACCATAGAAATTAAATATCTATTAAGGTTTGTAAATGTTTGTTCTTACTGCACTTGTGACAAATATGAACTGTTGTGTGTAGGATTTCTTTAAAATCTTGTGTGTGTGCTCTTAACCCTAGCTCGATCAGAAGAATGATGACGTGTGCTTTATGTGCGAGTGTGATGGAGATCTGGTGTGTTGTGATGAATGTCCACGTGCCTTCCATCATCACTGCCACACACCAGCTTTAATGGATGATGCAATTGGGTGAGCGAGAATACTACACCAAATGGAGATCAGGCTGAATGAATCAGTGTAACAGCTTTGATCTTTTTTAATTAGTAAATTAAGTTAATTAATTAATGTGTGTGTGTGTGTGTGTGTATGTGCAGTGATTACTGGACCTGTTCCTTCTGCAAAGTCGGTTCCAGCTACAAGAAATAGGAGCTCATGACGTGTCCTAAATAACAGCATTGTGTGTTTGCCTTGTTGGTCTTATTAATCGAATTCAAAAATCTTTTATATATTTTTATATTTTTGTATAAAGTTATTTGTGGTTGTTAGTTATATAAAGAATAGAAATATTTTTAGTTTTTACTGTTTACTGTTTGATTTTTCTTATTGATTTGAATTAGTTTGGTAAAACCAAGAAATAACTGATATTAAATCAGATATCAAAGCAGACCTGAGGCTTCTGTTATTCACCTTCAACTCCATACTAAAATTTTCTTCTTCTTAGAATTAATTCTTAGAATTTTTAATCTTCTTAGTGACATTTCTTCAAATCTAAATCATATATTTTTAAACCAGTTGGTGGTCGAACATTCAAACAGACTGCTTCATGTTGTTATACAAACCCCCATAATAATGGAATGACACATTTAAACACACTTACACATATCAAATAACCCAATTCTGTATATTTTCCTCCAATATGGCACAGATGGGATATGAACAATGCCCAATTCTGATTTTGTGACTATATCTCCCCATTTTTTGATGAACTGCTTAGATCTTATGTTTAAACTGACCTGTACCTGATATCTGTATGTACACTATACACAGCAAAATAGCCCAATGCAGATGTACTTACTGGAAAAGGAGGTAACAACAGCATGATAATCAATGAACAAAGATAGGGTAGAGAAAAAAGGAGAGTCCTTCCCTTTGTGGCTAATAAAAATGCAATAATTGCGGTTGGATTCGATGATCGCGGTTAGGTCAAATAATTGTGTTTGTTTTCAGTGTGTTCTTATCATATAGTGCAGGTCATGCTTTCTCTAAACTTTAATCGGCTTTAGGAAAATTCTGTTAACATTTCTAAACTCACTAAAAAGCATGTTCTTTACACCTATTGCATGAGCAAAGAACCAGTGCTGACCTACTAGTGCCTCCTTGTGGAAATTCTTCAGTCTGTCATGATAATCTGAGAACATACAGTACAGAAGCCAAGACATAAAATTTTGCAGCATACATACTACTTACATACTGCTCTATTACAGTCATAAATAAACAAGCAGATATTATTATGCACAATCCATCAAATAAAGGGGTTTATTAGGCGGCAATACGACGATTTATTAATTTATTTATTTTTGCCGTCTTGGAACTCAGCATTATATACATTTATATTTACAACATTTGGCAGATGCTTATTCAAACCGACTTACATTTACTTCATTTTACTTATCCAACTGAGCTGTCGAGGGTTGAGGGCCTTGCTCAGGGGCCCAGAAGTAGCAGATTGGTGCTGCTGGGAATTGAACTTGTGATCTTCTTATTAGCAGTCCACTGCCCTCACCACTGAGCTAAAATATAACAAGCAAAAAAACCCTCTAATGCCAATAAATAGCCAAAATATTACTGTACATGTTTTTAAATCGTATTTTTTTTTTACATTTTAAAGACTACCAAAAGAAATTAATGCCAAAAATGAAAATATGTTATTGCATTTCTGTGCAAGTTGCGACGTCAGTGTGAAACTACAGTACCTGCCTATATCATTTGAAACAATTTGTTGTCAAGTTAAAACACAGCATTGTTTAAAGTGGAAAACCTAATGATTATTTCTCACCTTCTGTTGATCTGCAATTATGTGCAGTGAGTTGGACAACATTCTTAAATATGACATGACTTTAACTGTGTGTTTGAGTACCGTGATTCAAAAACTCAACTGTCCGTCCTGGTTCGGTGTTAGTAGTGAGTGTGTGTGCTACAGGTAAGTGCTGGGGTCAGCCAGGTGCAGGTACTCGGGAAAGCTGTCACTGTTGTGTCTCTGGCTCCTGCGTTGGCGTGTGGAGAGAGTCTTTCTTATCTCGTGTCCTCTTTTAGCCAGTGTGGAGACAATCAGGTCAGCCAAGTCCTGCTGCAGACGCTGAAAGTTCTCTCTGAGAAACAGAACACACAGGTCGTGTGTGTGAGTAATTGAGTGTGTGCTCGTATTATAGGCAACCTTTTGATTCTACTGTACATGCTTATTGTTTTTTATTTTCATTTTGTCTTGCTGCTATTGTTTATTACAATCAGTCGTAGAAAGGATTTCAGCCCCAATATTCAGATTACATGTTGGGCCAATTTACAAAGTATTTTTTAAATGCAATAAGACCTTTATACTTCACATATTGTTTAATATTAATTAGAAACCGATAATAAGATACATATTTATTAAGACAGGTTTCAACCACATAGATAAGCTGTAGATTTTTATTGAAGCTCATCTCATTTTCAGAGAATTGGAAGAATGATACAGTACTTTTATGTGACTTGTATGTTTTGCATGTCAGAAGGTTTGAAATCCCTTCTTAGACTTCTATTGAGTTTATTGTTACCGTTAGCCGCACCTGTAATGTCACTGTTTTCAGCACATTAATAATTTATACCTTCTTCTAAAACTTAAACGTTTTTAAAATGTTATCCTTCTACTAACCATGACAACAGTGTGACCACAGACTGTAGTTTTGACTGTAATTTTCTTTTTGTATATTTCAGCACACATACCTTTTATATAATCATAAACGTAATAAAACTTCACAAATATGATGACACAAAAGTCTTACAATTTAATAAATTAGCGTTTAACTGTCTTTTAGCTTAGAGAGTATATTCTTACGCCGTTGGTGGAGTGGGCAGGTTATATTTCTGTCCCGTTACACCTTTCAGCCAGTACGTCATCTCCTTTCCTTTACCCTTAAAACAAACACATTTTACATTTACAGCATTTGGCAGACGTTCTTATCCACAGCGAAATTTTCGTACAGTTCAGCGTACTGTCAGTGTCTCCACGTTTCCGAGTTTAATTATTAGCAAATACCTTAAGAAACGTTTCTCCTCTTGCCTCACACTCAAACGGACAGTCTGTCCTCTGCAGGATGTTTATAGTGGACTGACTTACGTGGATCCTTAGAGCTGTGTGGGGATTAAATTTATCGAATAACTGATTAAAATAAAATTATATTTATTCAAAAAATGAAAATTAAATGTTGTCAAGCTTTGTTTAAACTATAAAATCATGTATCAAAATCAAATAATGTCTCTTTTTATCATTAAACTGAGTTGTAAAAGAATGACTTCAGTGATATACCTTGAAGTAATTGTTCTATGGAAGGTCTTACCAAGTGAAGTTTAAAAACTTTTTCTTGTGTGTACATGTGAATGTGTGGGTCTTACGTAGTCCTGTTGACTCCATTCGTGAAGCAGTGTTCACTGTGTCTCCAAATAAGCAGTAACGGGGCATTTTATTCCCCACAACACCTGCTGCACAGGGTCCTACACACGCATTAATCATATCAGGAAACAAGTCAGGGCTTAGTTACACAAGGTAGATAGATTGATAGATGATTAGATGGATGGATGGATGGATGGATGGATGGATGGATGGATGGATGTTTCAATTATAATTATATTTTCTCAGGGCTGTTTTTATACAGCTAACGATTAGATTTTTTTAATGATAGTGTAACGATATTCAATCCAATCCTTGATTAGTTGATTTACATTTAAGTGCGTGTCAAACGACTTCTCTGACACAGACAGCCATTGTTTCAGAAACAAGCATGATGGACAAAAATAAGAATTTGTTGTATTTATAGCTATTTGTTTTTCTTTTTTATTTAAAGTATTGCAATATGTATCTCATTGCAATATAACATTATATATTGTATTCTGACCCTTGCCTATACACAGCCCTATATTTTATTCTATAATAACCTCTGTGCTTGACTATTAAGTAGATGGATTTTCAGGTCTTGCATGTTAAGAATTGTTTTGCTTTATTCTCATCATTTAAGGTGTTCCGGTGTGTGTGTACCTGAGTGCACGCCTATACGAATCCACAGCGGTATTCCGGGAAGGTGGCGGAGCTGAAATGTTCCCATGAACTCCAAAATATCTAGAGCCATGTGACAGATGTCCACCGCATGCCTGTTTCCGTTTCGCCGAGGCAAACCAGACGCCACCATGTACGCATCACCGATAGTCTCCACCTTGAGATACAAAGATACTTTCAGCTTTTCTATATGTATATATACTTGTGTGAGTGTGTGTGCGCTTGTGTGTGAACCTTATAGACATCATGGCTGTCGAGAATGCTGTCGAAGTTTTTGTACATGTCGTTGAGCATGTCCACTACCTCCATGGGTGTACTGTAGTGGCAGAGAGTAGTGAAGCCCACAATATCACTAAAATAAATGGTGACTTCATCAAACAACTCCGGCTCCACTCGTCCTGTCTCCTTTAGGGAGCGCACCACAGGACTGAAAGTGTATGGGTGGAAAAAAAAACCCAGAAAGCACACGTTAGCCATGAAATTAATAGATTAATAAAATGTGTAACTTAAATCTTAATAATTTAATACTACTTTCATCATTAGAAAAACAATTTTATCAAATTTCTTTTCTTACCCCAAATGCAGGTTGTACAATGCTAATCTTAAGGCTATATACTTGACTAGAATAGCCTTATATATTGATGCTGTGTGTGGGATTGCCATGGCGTTTGTCCTGTATTTTCAGGTTTTGCAGCATTTATGCAAACCATTCCTACATTCATTAAAGGATTGTCCTTATCTTCCTCTGATTGGCTAATACTCTCTGTTATCATAAGTTTGATTGGTTTAATCTCATCAGGGTCTGGTCAGGGCCAAAGATGGCAGTGACAGATTCCATATGTTATAATTTTTTTGTTTACTAAGGCTTAGTTGTACAGTTAGATATATAGGTCTAAGCAATGATTAAATAAAAGATATTTAATACTTATTTTATAAAATATGTTTATTCTTATCTACAATAAATACATTTAATTAATAAAGTTGGTTTTTAACTTAAATTTAAAAATCTTTGTATATGTATTTATAATTTTTGGAGTGTCAGTGTGGATTTGCTAATTTTAATAATTTCTGGTAAAATTTCCATAACATAATTTCTCCTTAATTTCTTTCTTATCATTTGTGATCTATTGTTTATGAAATAGCTTCTGACATTTTTATATTTCATATATATGTGTGTGTGTGTGTGTGTGTGTTTTGTGTGTTTCTCCTACCCAGGCAGCAGCATAAAGTTCAGCTGGTCAGCTCGGTCTCGCTCGGCTTTGTACAGTGCGGTTCTTTCCTCCACCAGATGCTCCAGGTTGCGCGAGTACATCTGAAGCCGTCGGATCAGATTGTCCATGTAGCTAGCATTGGCCTGGTCATGCAGGTTACTATTTAAAAAAATACAAACACACATGAAGACTAAAGCCCAAATAAAGGTGACCTAAAAGTGGCTTTAGGGTTGTCTATTTGTCCTAGTTAACAAACCTGAAAATCTTCCCTAAGCTAATCTCAATCTTTTTGAAGTCCGGCCTCTTTTCCGGATCCTCGTCCCAACAGCTCTTAATCAGCACATACAGCTATAAACAAATATAAACAAACAGTCTCAGAAAAAGTGTCACAAGTTGTTTGTGTGTGTGTGTGTGCAAGCTTACAACTTACCTCCACTTCTCTCTCTCCTGCAGTCTCAAAGTTGAGGTCAGGTCTAAAGACATTGTGTCCACTGGGACACTGAACTCGGTACAGTTTTTCTAAATAGCAGCAGTGACGAGAAAAATAACAGAGGAGAGAAAGAGGATTAAACTTTTTAGATAATATTACCACTGTCTGTGTATCTGTAAATAACTTGTATTGTTTGTAATAATGGTGTCTATTCTTCTCTCCAGACACATTTCATAAACGCAGTGATGGATTATTTGAAATCAGATCCTTTATTTTAATTTTTGTTATACTTTACCTGATTGTGCTTTTTACGTACATACCTCAGACGGCTGCAGTCTATCGTGAAACTTACCATCTTTTTATACGGAACATGATAGAAACTAATTTTCAAAACTAAACATTTACTGTAATAGTATCAAAGGAACACCATCAAATGTAGCAAAGTAAAATTATGTAAAAATAAACTTTAGTTAGAGTAAAATTAATGTCAGATAAAATGCAGACTCTTAAAAGGACTTTTTTTAAATTTCCTTAAGTAAATATAATAATATTTATAGCTGGTTAAAACAACTAGATTTAACGATTTTATTTAAATTTCTATCCATATTTCTCCACAACATAATCCCATAGTTTAATTGTAATAATAATGTCAGTTTATAACCTAACATTTTTTTAATCTGTGTGTATACACGGTTTATTTAAATTTCTCCTAAATTTCTAAAATAATTTAAATCAACTTCCACAAATTTCCTGGAAGATTCCTAATTCCAAATATTTCCAAAATTGCTTTTAAGTTCCTGTAAAACAATTTAACCTGAACTTTCCACTTTGTTGCAACCCTAATGACACATGCACTGTTCGCATGAAACAATAAAACTTAAAAGTATTAGAGTACTTAAATACTTAAGTAGAAAAAAATATTTTAAAAAGAAATTGGGGCTCAAACGAACTGCTCTAATAAAGGATTAACATCATTTGTTAGACGCCCTTACATTTATCCTATTTATCCAACTGAGCATCTAAGGAGTTAGGGTCTTTGCACAGGGGCCCAGCAGCAGCTTGGTGCTGGGAATTAAACCCACAATTTTCCGGTCAGCAGACCAACACCTCAACCACTGAGCTACCACTTTAACCCATTTAACAAATTTACAAATGTCTGACCTTAAAACCAACCCATAAGGCGGTCCAGTTTTTTTTTGCAATTACCTGCTACATCAGAACAGCCTTCAGTATAAAAAGGACACATTCTTAGAAGGATCTCATGAGCAATTATAGCAAAACTGTAGACGTCTCCTTTCTGAGAGATTCCCAGAACGCGCATGTGTTCCGGAGCAGTCCACAAGTCTGCCAGAAACAAAGGAAGTGGTTTTAGGGTTTTCAACTTCTCAGAAAAACCAATAATAATAATAATTATAATTTGTGTATAAGATATGTACATGACAGACCTTTTCCTGGTGGCAGGATAGTATTACAGCCAAAGTCTGTGATTTTCACCACCATGCGGTTGTCCACTACGCAGTTGGTGGATTTGAGTCTCCCGTGGATCTCTATATTGCTGGAGTGCAGGTAGGACATACCCTGATCAAGCAACCAGAGGATTTTTATGATTTTATGTTTCGTTTGACTGGTTTATATGCAGGAAAATTAAAATAGGTAAAAATAAGAATAAAAGGTCAGTATTGGTGCTTTGGTGCCTATACGTACTTTTGCAATGTCATACATGACAGAAATTTTAAACTCGAGGTCCATGAAGCTCTCTTCTGGGTATGAGATCTTATCATTGAGAACATACTTAATAAAAATATAGAAACAAGGACATAACATTTTAGTAAATCACCTACCAAGTTCCCCTGAAGAGTAAAGCCCAACAATTCCAACACACTGTTACAGAATTTCTAGAAAGCCTCTATATATTTTTTTTCTCAGAGGCCCTGAGGCATTTGTTTGTGTGTGTGTGTATGTGTTTGTGTGTGTTACCCTTAGAGAACCTCTCTCGCAGTATTCAAACACGCCAAACACTCCATACTCATACTTTACGGTGCCATAAAACTTTGTGAGGTTGTAGTAATCGATCCGGAGCAGCTGAAAAGAACAGACAAATCAAATTATTTTTCAATACATAGCAATTATAATATTCAGTAAAAGACATTGTTTTAATTTTTAATCAACAATTCAAACAATGTGCTCGTTTATAATTTTTTAAATAATTAGTCATAACATTCATTTTAAGACAATTTACAGGAACTATAGATTAGGAGGAACCACAGAACAACAAGCTGAGTAAGGTGCAAAACCGCTGCTGATTAACTTTTTATCATTAATACTCGGGTTTGGATTCCTATGAATTTTTACTTGGAACATAACGCAATACATACACACACACTCATACACGCAAAGGATGAGTTTAGAGAAGGAAAAAAGAAAAAAAATATGAGAAATGTTAATTACAGAATTGAGTTCGATACGCTGTTCCTCCAAGAAATTTCCATCAGACTGTTTCAGCTCTTTGAGAATGACAAGCTGTGACAGGGAGAGGAAAAAAAGGGAAAAGAAACACAAATGAGTATACTGTATGCATAGGTCAAAAGATATGCATATATAGATAAAAAGACAGATAGAAAGAAAGACAGACAGATGGACTGATGGATAGCTTGACAGACAGACAGACAGAGAAAAAAGAGAAAAAAATAACCACCTATGCACAGTATATATGTATGAATATACTGAATGTGCACAGATAGATGGTAGATAGATAGATAGACAGATAGATAGATAGATAGATAAGACAGACAAGACAGACAAGACAGACAGACAAGACAGACAGACAGACAGACAGATAGATAATAAACAGGTATCTATATTTGTATGAATATAGCAGAGTAAGTGTGTCTTAAACACAAAGAGAGAGACAGGTTAAATGGGAAAACCTTTCTGTCGTAGCGTCCTCTCTTTATCTGATACATGCTGTCTCTCCTTTTGTCTTCATCGATCTAATCAACAATAATACAACAGACAATATAAAACAATGACAGCGTATCAGACTAAAGAAACAACATGGAGGTACAATTTAAAAAAATAATCTATTTAAAATAATTATTTATTATGTGTGTGTGCATGTTACTTTAAGAGAGATGTAGTTTGGCTCTCTGCTGTCTAAAGGTGTGATGAGTTCTGAGTTGATATGAGCCCATTTTTTCTGATTGTAGCGTTGCTTTCTGTTCTGTCTGTAGAAAAAAAAAACATACATATGCTTATTTTTTTTCAACATGGAGGTAGTTTTGGAAAAGGGATAAGCTTCATAACTGCAATTTTGTGACCTGATTTAAAAACCTAATGTTTTTATATTTGTTTATTATACACATTTTACCCTTGTCCTTAAGTTTATAGTTTATATTGATCGAATTACATGCAGATGTGTAATATAACAAAGTAATAATCATTTCTTACAATTTTTGGGGAGAATTGGTGTACTTCACTTAAGGTTTTATTTTTCTGTTGACTTTTACTTCACTAAATTTCCTAACAATTAAAACTATTAGGATAGAATACAAAAATATTAGATTACTAGAACACAAAATACATTTATAATGATGAACAATCATGGACACATATTTGCAAGAAAAATGTGAAAAGAGTCTTCATACTAAAGTGCTTCTTCTTTATGTAAGTGTAATATTTATGTTTTGTTCTTTTGGGAAATTTTGGTCAACGTTCTGTCATGTTTACATGTTTACTTTTTATTTAAAATAGATTTTTAAAAGCTGTTTACAAGTCATTTAAATTATTATTAGTAGTAGTTATATTAAGAGTAGTAGTATTTTTGTACCATTAATTAATGTCAAGTACATTTATTTAAAAAATACCTTTCATACTTAAGTACAATAAATATCATATACTTTAAGATTTTTACTCTGTGACTGACAACTACCAGTCATTTTTCAGTAAAATAACTTTGTTGCTTTTGTGTACTTTATACACCTCTGATTACAGGCTTGAAAATGTATACATAAATAATCAGTGTTCTAGTGTGATAATCCTGAGCATTTTAAGTGGCCGTGTTTTATTTTGCATTTTTGCAAAACTGTTTTATGTATGTTACCTGTAGAAGATAAAGGCAATAGCAGTAGCAAGTACAACGCTGATTCCAAGCACAATCATTATAATATCATGTATCTCCAGGCCTGCAGGGTATACACACACACGCATGCACACACAACACATAATTAACACAGCAGAAGAGAAAAACATTCAGAACTAAATACCACTAAACACACAGAATTGTATTCTGCATTTCTACCGTTAGCAGGTTTGTCATTAGGCAGTCGAGAGCCTGGCCAGGGCAGGTCAGGGTTACTGTGGTTTAACGTGGTTTTGTTGTTGGTGGTGTCGAAAACAAACAGTGTCTTATACTAAAAAAAGCAGAGGGTGGAAAAATACAGATTATTTTGTCCGAGGTCACCACGAATATGATCTTTAAGGGAATTTAATTAAGAAAAATCTCTGAACATGCTATAAGTTTCATTATTTGCTAATGTTACTTATTTTCACATCATGAGCTATTTCAGTGATTTTTTTTATTCTTAACAGTGAAGTTTACTGCAAACGTAATATAACTGAGTAATATAGAATAAAACCTGACCTGATTTGCGCTGGTTGTGTACATCAACGAAAAATTCACATTTCTGTCTCCACTTGCGTCCAAATCGTAGCGTCCTCCCAGTCCTAATCCCAAATAAAAACAAAACAATGAGCAATGTGTTAATAAAGATAGCTCTCAGATGTAAAAACACATTCTTTTTAATAACTGTTGACTTGGTGAGTGAAGAGGAAGAGACAAAAAGTGGGAAAGGAAAGACAGCAAGAGAGAAGGTGCCACAAAAATAGAGAACGTAACAGGATATTTACTTTGCACATGCAATGGATGTAAGTGTTACTACGGATTTCTATTTCGATATGGCAGCCTTGGGGTCATGAAAAATAAGGCAAAGCACCATACCCGTAAAGGACAGGTTTCGGAAAGGGTTTTCACTGGAGAGGTTGATAGTGATGTTCTCTGAGCCAAGGCCCTGACCTGAGAGTAACATCGCCCTCATCACCTGACTGAAAAGAACCACGCCGTCATAATAACCTACAATATAATCGTTTAGAGTCTACAGAGATAAAGAGGCAGAGAGAGAGAGAGAGAGAATGAGAGACAGGGCGAATAAGAAAAAGAAAAGGGAAGGGGCACACAATATTTTATGTAAATATTTTTAAAATACTGTGTATCATTTATTTTTGATATATGAAAATGATATAAACGAACGGTAGCATGAAAGGGCCAGTCAGGCAAACTGTAGTTCCGTATGCTGTGCATAGTCAACACCAAGACGTCCCTCATAAAATCAAACGATGAGGTGTTGATGTGATATCCATGACTGTAAGCCAGAAGAAAAAAAAAAACTGTAATTTTTTCACTCAATTAACTTTTTAGTAAGCGCTTTATTCCAGTCAGTTAAATTGGTTTTGAGTTGGTGAGCCAGAAATTCAAATCTAGGGGCAAAAATTAACCTCAGGTAGCCAAAGGTGGGTAGTAACGTGTTATATTTACTTTGTTGATTTTATAAAAAAAAATGTCCTTTTAAATGTCGATTTAACTAACCTTACTCACTCAAAATTTTTTATTGCAGAAATTTATTTTACTTCACTACATTTGTCACTGTTCCTTAGTTACTATTAAATGTTAATGATGAAAACGTAATTTTAATAATTAGTTTTTCAATATGTTCTGTATAATGACTGCAGCTTTCTGAAGTACTACGTGAAACTCGCTCATTTTTTTAAGTAAACTCAGTTCGGAAAGTAATGACCAAAGAGGCAGAAAAAGTGAGAATATTAATAGAGACAGAAACACACGACATCACATTCAGTTAATTTAGGAGAGAAGCGAACAGTAACATAATTGTGATGTCTTTTATGTGATCAAAACAAGTTATAATATCAGCGTGACTAATGACTATTTAAGAGGGATTCTGTACCTATGGACACTTTAATGTTACCTTAAGTTACTATAAAATCTCACATATTCATTTTTTTTAATATTTGGCCACTTTACCCACCTCTGTATCTTGTTTAAATCATCATAATTAAATTATAGTTCACGAAAAAACCTTTCTGAAACACCTGCAGGGTGACAGGAAAAAAATTTGCCTTACTTAAATATGTCTATAAGAATGAAGGCGATGTCCTTGCTCACGGTCGTCCTGTTTTTAGCAGAGACGATGTCATCTGGGCCTCCACACAGGATGAAAACTAGACAGAAGGAAGAAGAGAGGTTTAGTAAATTAGATCTACATAAAGCAAATAAGGTGTATATCTTAAAAAAGGACCCAAAAATGTCTTCTTCTTCTTTATTATCACCTTCTGAAATCTAACCTCTGGTCTGATCAGATCTAAACCTTCTGTGATGGCAGGTGGCTTCTTACTTACTGTTGCTGTGTCTGTTCGAACTCGTCAAAGCATCATCGAGCTCGTCTTTACTGCGCAACACTTTTCTGTTAATCAGTGAGGAAAACTGAGCCGTCGCTGCTTCCAAAGCGTTAATGTACCTGTAGAAGTCGCAGCCAGAGATAAGTACATAAAAAATAGGACAAGAATGAGAATGAGATAAATTTACAGTACAGTATATACTGTCTATATATAGATGTAGAGACACAGGAGTACATGCTCTGTACCAAAAGCACTCCTCGGAAATGTTCTGCTGTTTGTACACATAAGCTGTCTTCCAGTATTTGGGCTTCAGTCTGGTCACTGTCACGTTCCAGAAATGTACGAAGAAGCTGGAGACTTTTCGGGCCGGAGGAAGCAGGCGTGTCAACTTCTCTTTGCCGTCACAGGACAGACCAAAACTCCCCGCAGATATTACAGGTATGGACAGGGTCAACCCCACCTCCTGACTGACAAATAAACACACAGACACATGTTAAGTTATTTAGTACTAAATGTACTTAGTTACATGTCTTTTTAAACCATGAGAGACATGTGCTTTAAGAAGTGACACTGGTGCAGAAATATATGTCTATTTATCCCTTTTCTGTGACTCTTATCCTAAACATCAAGGGTGAACACTTCCTCACAAAACTTAATCAATTTGGACCAGAGATTTAGCTATGAGACTTTTTTCCCTTACACTAATTGTCCTATTCGCTCCATAAAGATAAAAAACTATCTTTAAAAAAATTATTGTATTATTAGGCATGTTGGGTATTATTAACCCACGCTTCCTCTGCCAACTCAAACAGTCTTTTTTTAAATAAATACCATCTGCAGGTCTTCCAGAGGCGACGAGGATGCAGAACAAAAGTTGTACGGCTTTGTAATCTATCGATTACACAGAAAGGAAAACTGTAGCCCACACCTCTACTGTTCCTATCGTCAGTTTTTTTGTAAAATACATAGAAACAACGTCAACAACCCTGGTGATAGAAACTGTCCATAGATTACTCAGGCGCCTAAAAAGGTAAAGCAAACTGTAATCGCTCAGCTTGATAGGCCCATACGCCTCTGCATTTATTTAAACATACACATGAACTGACGCAGTGCAAACTAAACCTGCAAATTAAGAGAGATAAGGCATGACATTTAAAGATGCACATTAAATAAAAAGGTGTTTGTAAAGGCACTAATGATCATGATTATACAAATTCTAATCACACAACAGCACAGTTAGATTTTAAGTAAGAATTATGCGTTTAGCATACACTCATATGTTGGAGGGGTTTTTTTTTGCATATTATTAGCTTTGGTTTCTTTTCCAGGACATTCCACATTTGTTGCATTTTTAACATTTAAAATTTTTCACCTGTGTGTATGTTAATGATTAACAATTTTTTAACAACACACCAGTAGCAGACAGCATGCATGAGCAAATTAAATATTACACACTCACAAATCGATGACCTTTATTCAACCTTTATAGTCCATGATATTCACAGGGAAAAAAGGAATGAATTTTCAACCTGATATTTAAGATTCTCTTTAAAGTTCAAATAAATAAATATTCAACTTCATTGTGTAAGGTATGTGTACAGAGTCCAATGAAAGGCATTTTTTACATATCCCATCTTAGTAAGTTGGGGTCAGAGTGCAGGGTCAGCTATAATACAGTGCCCCTGGAGCAGAAGTGGGTTAAGGGTCTTGCTCAAGGACCCAACAGTGGTTGACTTGCTGGAGGTGGGGCTTGAACCCAGGTGTTTCTGGTCTTCAGATGAGCAACTCAGCACCTTTACCATTTGAGCCACCCTGCCCCACTGTCGCCCCTACCATTAATTTAGGTAGGTAAATCAACAATTGGTAGAAAACATTTTCAAACTTTAAACTAGAACTATAAGGATATAAAATAAAATAGCAACCAGTGAGAAAAGAAAGACAATCGCATACTTTAAAACTATATAGAAATTGAATATGCACGGCGAGAAATATCCAAATCCTTAGTTTGCAAAATACAGTACGGAAAACGATCCCGCAAGACAAACGATTGTGGACAAAGCAAAAACAGAAGAAAATGGGGTTGCAGCAAAGTAAAGTATATTTTATTTATATTACCCACAATTATACTATGTAGAACATACTTATCCGATGGCATGTAAGTACATACTTAAGTAGTATGCGATTTAAAACTGAGCTAATGTGCGACGCTCATGACGTTTCATTATTTAGCACATAAAGACTCACTCCACCAGCTGGAATGTGGCATATGTACAGGACGGTCCAAGCATCGCACAGCCGACCTTATTGGTGTTCTGGAACAAATACACAAATAATCACTTAAATACAGAGACATGTCCCTTTAAATCTAAATGAAAGATATTTCACTTTCACCTCTACTAAAACTTACAAAGACATCCTTTAAGATGTGAACAAATGACTCTGATATCTTTGTGGTGTTAAATGCACTAGCAGACAACTTACATGTAGTGATTTGAGGATCTCCACTCCTTCACACGTGCTGCTCCCGCACCCTCTGCGTCTGTAAAATGTGGTGTTAAACCCTCTAAAGTCGCTCTTGATGGTGAAGTTCAGACCTGTTTTTAAAATATCAGGTAATATTGCCAAGCTACAGTTACAGGCAAGTGAAAACTTAAAGGTAGTAAAAAAAGATTCCTAATAAAGAAACTAAGAACTAAATTATGAAGAATTTTTGGATGTTTATGATCCATTACATCTGGAGCTTATCTGTGAATTATAGCGGTGCTGGTAGAGTCATGGCTTGAGCTTCCATGGCTGCTTCTCAAACATTTATTCGTCCATCTTATATACCCGCTTATTCCCTAATTCGGGGTCACAGGGATCTGCTGGAGTCTATCCCAGTCTCTGAAAGGGTGAACACTCACACTCACTCCTATGGGCAATTTAAAATCACCAATCAATCAAACATACATTTTGGACTGTGGTGGGAAACCGGAGTACCCAGAGTAAACCCAGGCAAGCAGGAGGAAAAACATGGAACGGAATCACACAGTTTGGTGATGCACTGTATTTGAGTTGTAGTTATTGCAATTTTCAACCAAATATGAAGTGGTTTATATATACAGAATTCGGCATAACGTCTGAATTCACATTTATCTCTTTTATACAATTGGCGGTAAGTGGCCTTGATCAGGGACCCAGCAGTGGTAGCAAGTTGGTGGTGCTAGTAATCAAACCCTGATCTTTCAATTAGCAGGCCAACCACCTCCCTTTTACATTATTTAAAACTGTTGCTCATTCAAAAACGGGTTACCAGGTTGGTACTGTGGCCAAGTGCTCTGGAATTTCCCAGTTTAAAATCCGGCTCATCGACCATTTCCAATCCCATCTTATTTTACTTTCTGTTGTATCTGATTAATTAATAAAGACAAAAATGCCCAGTAAATAAATCTTACCAAAAAGGGGTTCCCTGCCACCAAAGGTGTCATGTTCCAAGTTCACTAAAACATCTACATTTAAATATCAGATAATTAAAAAAAGGAAATTCTGATCTGTCGTTTGAGCTATATTAGTCATTATCGCACTATCTGGACTTTGAGCAACACCGTCCCAGTGCAGATTCACACTAAACCATGCCGCCACCGCCTACAAGTTCATTATATATCATTTTTTATTGACTCTGGGGCAGTAAATCACATGTTCTTTTATCATTTGGACACTAAAAGCTGCTTAAATTAAACATAAGACTATAAACAGAAAGAACACTATATTGATATTTGCCAAACATTGTTAAAAATGAAATCTGCTATTTAACATTAAACTACATGTGCAATTGATGTTAAATACGTGGTATAAAACACTTAACATATAAAAAAAAACACATGACGCATATAATAAATACCTGTTTGTTGTATGTATTAATTATGTGTGTATTTTATTTTATACTAAAAGGCTTGTTTATATGACGACCACATAATATCTTATACATTTCTATTCATATCATGTTCATCTATAATTTTATGATTTATGTATAATCACATGTGTACAAGTGAAATTATGATCACCTGTCTGTAATATAATTACAACTGTTATGTGTATTATGTAGATTCAATTGTGTAATATGGTCACTTATTTAACTAATTCTGCAATGTAATATTGTAAACATACGAGTAAGGTAACGATGTACACACACACACACACACACACACACACACACACACACACATATATATATTGTGGGTTTTTTAAGTAAATCTTGTCTGTTTAAACTTGTTTGTAAAAAGTGAATATTTTACGTACCTGAACGATTATTAAATAGATTTTCAACCTCGATTGCTTTTTCCACGGCAACGCGGACATACTTTAAGCTCCACAGTGAATCTTCGTCCTCCAGCAGCACGACGTTTAGAGACACCGGTAAATTTCTGCATGTGTCCGCGTCGAAACCCGCGGTCACGGCCACCAGCACCGAGCAGCCCGTCAGCCACCAAACACCCAACATGTCAAACTTCACCGCAAAGAAGGACAACTTTTAAACTCTACACCGCCGCGCAAATAAAACCTGCTATCAAACACAAACTATTCTCCATGTCGTCGCTCTCCTATATTCTATTTAAAAAAATAACCGTTATTTAGCGACATAGCATCTCTCCGATTTTTTTAATCAAATCAAGGGCAAAAATCTGTCACACAGCCAAAAAAACACTTTCCCTAAATAGTTTACTTCAAAATAATCCTTTCGGTGACAGAACATATGAATTTATTTATTTGTATAAATATATTTTAGCAAAACTATCCAAAAGTTCCTTCAACGCACACCTGAGGTAAAAGTGACTGACGCGCGCGTTGATCGACAACCTGACAGAAAGTTATGACGTCACGACGAGGCGGAGAAAGAAAAAATATATAACCAGAAACAAGATATAAAGTTTATTAAACTAAATAAAGTTTTATTAAATTTTATTGATTTTACATATTTATATATTTTAAGGACTTTTGTTTAAAAAATTAAAAAAAACATTATTAAAATAAAAAATAGGTTGTTGCAATGTGGTAAACAGTGTGAGAGAGCCACATCCGGGTATTTTCGACATATACTTTTTCCCTATGTTCGGCTAAATTTCAGAATTATGGCCAAAAAAAATTATACTAAACAATAAAGTAGTTCACTACAGTAAATCTATAATGTTATTGATATTTCTAATTTTAAATCGATAATAGTAATAAGCAACATAAAGATAATTATTTTAAGCTGTCCCACAAAAATTAATAACATAATTATCTATAATAGTGACACAGTGTTAAATTATAAGGACCCCAATGTCCCACAAAACCGGAAGTCCTGTGTCAACATTTATATATATATATATATATATATATATATATATATATATATATATATATATATATATATATATATATATATATATAAATAAAAACTAGTCTGTGGACTTTTCCAGAATAAATACCCAGGTGAAAAGTGTGTCTCAGAGAACCAGAGGGACCAAAGGTCTCATGTGGCTGTAAACAGATAGATAGTGCACAGGTGATAAATTAGCTATAAAAGTGAACCGAGTGTTTGACTGTGAAACTGTTTGTATGACACTCATAAAACGTTTTGATCTCCTTCCCTCCTGAATCTGGAGACAAGTGATATACAGCCTGGAAACAAAAAAAAAGGTTATGGAAATGTTTGTTATGGACAGAAGTGTGAGCGTGTGTTTGAGTTAAATGTCCATCATGTTCCAGCTGCTGGTTATGGTCTGGTTTCTGGATTTTTCACAGCTAGTGTAAAGATAATCAAATAAATTGAGCAAGCGCGTAAAATTTACACACCTTAGGGTTATTTACTATCAGACTTGATTTTGTGGTTTATCATTTTACTGAATGTATGAGTTATAGTAATATAGTAATAGTTGTAGCTCAAACATAGTCTGCTATGAGGTAATAATAAATAGAGCCTAAATTTTAAAGCAGAATTTGTGTACATTACAAGTTATTCATTGTTAAACAGTTTACATTTTCAGTTTTTGTAATAAACTGCTACAATCAACTTAGAGTGCCTTATTTAGTTAAATGTAAATATTAAAAATTTTAACGTAGTCTTCTGACAATCACAGCTTATTAGTTACAAGTTCGTAACGTTAGCAAACTAAAAAAGCCAATCGTATTGCACATTTTTATTCGGTCATATGTAGTGCTAAGACAATATGTTATGCTTGTGTTCAGACTGATAAACGTTGATTGTTTTTTAATAATATAAACTTAATGATTTCTCTATTTATACATATCATGTAATAGCGACAGCATCCTGACGACAGTGTAAAGTGTGAGATTCTCCACAGGGTAGATGTAAACATTACTGGAGCGTAGATCTGGCAGTGAGCTGGAGGTATTCAATGAGCTGTAAATCACTGGTAATTTACATTTATCCATGCTCTAAACTAAAAGCAAAACCCTGCATGGTAAAAGAGCAACGAGCTCAAATTTACCAGTAGTGCAGCTCAGCCACTGCAGTGTGCTACATAACCATAGATCCAGATTAACACTTCTTGGTTTGCACGATTAAGGGCTGCATAATGTAACCATTCAAGTTAGAAAATTTCTCTTATATTCAATATAACACAACAGCTAATGTATGACGCGTACTATATTCAAATGAATATAGTTCTGGTGTAAATGCTCAAGCAAGTAACTCGCTAATAAACCTGAAGGCTATAAAAACCTCACAGCCACAGTCGTCACTGTTTACAGAAAAAGTAAGCTGTGTTTAAAGAGGATTTAATGGCTACAAAACTTCCATTCAACCATTACATGCACAGTGTTTATTATGGATAGGAAGTACATGGAAAGCCAGACTACAGTGAAGACTGGAAATAACATTGGTTTATTGTTCATTTTCTTTTCCAGCTGTACCTCCATCCTGGATCCTTATGAAACGTTCGTGCACAATGCAGTTAATAATTACAGCATGCCATATTTTTTCTCTGTAACCCTAGTTCCTCATTTATAGTCTCTTTGTTATAAATGTGTCACAATATTAGTCACCATAAATTACTCTGCCTTTATTATTCTGCTTTCAGCTAATGGTTGAAGGCACTTTAAAATATCTTGTGTTTTTGGAATATATACTTATTATTTTCTATAGCAATAAATATATACACAGAACATTTTTGAATGTTAGAGAATTACATTTTTCTTTACTGGAACTACCATACTAATCCAGCATGACAATGTCCCTGTGCACAAAACCCCTGATCTCCATAAAAACAGGCTGTGTTGTGGATGTTTTGGAGTGGAAGAACTCTTATGTCCTGTACAAAGTCCTGATTTTGTTTCAACCCCTTTAACTGAACACATTTGGGATGAACTGGAACCCCGACTGAACCCTGGACCTCCTGGCCTCAACATTAATGTCGGATCTCACTAATACTATTGTGGCTAAAAAAATTAGCAATATCCAGTTGTTTGCTTGAGTGACTGAGGCAGCACATGTTTATTCGTGCAAATAAGAGCACCCCAAGGAGTACACAGGAGCCCTTCTACCAGGAATACACTTTCCTGAGCACACAACAATCCTCAAATGCTTTGCCTACTATATCATATAGAAGTATGTAAAACTGTGTATTTTAAAATTTTGTTCACTGTAACAAGTGTTCGAGACCCAGAGGCAGAGGCAGCTTTAACAATCCACAATTTTTATTTTTATTTTGTACCGTGCGCTGCGGCTGATCGGAAACACACACACACACCAGGCTCTATTTCTTTCTTAGCGTTTTTTCGTCCAAATAAAGTAATGTTTTGTTGACCTTTTAACATGACGCAGAAGCAACATATTGAATAATCATTTAATCTTCGTCTATTGTGTCCGTGGATTATTGTACCATTTTCATTTTCTTTTCCTGTCAGTACATTCACCTGCGGTTGTTTTGTGTGTGTGTGCATACAGGATGTTGCTATACTCTATGTCTTACTTGACTTTATAATATCAGACAGAGTAACAGGTGGAGGGTCATTGGTGATGATGCAACAGGAACACAGTGTACATTTACATTTGCATTTTGGCCAGACACCCTTATCCAGAGCGACTTACAATATTCCTTGTTATACAACTGAGCAATTGGGGGTTAAGGGCCTTGCTCAGGGGTCCAACAGTGGTGGCCGGAGCTGGGAATCGAACCCACAACCTTCGGGTTGGTAATCCAACACCTTAACCATGAGCCACCACTTCCCCCACACACTGAGTGTACAGTGTACAGTGTACAGTTCACTGTGGCTGTGTGAAAGGTATGGAGAGGTTTATAGAGATTGTGAATATTGTCTTCTTAAAGCTAAAGATCGAAACTTAATAAACAGTTGACTTAATGATCACTTTTCTATTCAATTTATGGAAGATGTATCCATTAATGAGGAGGTTACTGAGGCATTGTATTGTAACATGAATTGTTATTATTATTATTATTATTGTATTCTCTAAAAAAATACTTTCTGGGTAAAAATAACAACTGATTACTGGAGTAACTATTTCAAAATTCCCCGCAATCAACTTCCACAGGCTGTGGATTACAGTAAAGAACTGGCGGGTGTAGAGAGGCAGAACAGACACCAGAGGGCGCTATAAACTGTGTTTCAGAGGTAGAAAGGCAAACGAGAGAAAATTAAATATTAATTGTGTAGATTTCCGGTTAGAGACCCGGTAAATCAACGTGTATAAAAATAATGTAGAGACCATGTTTTCTTTCAAATATACTTGTAAAATACGCTACAAAGCAAAAACTTCATCACGTCAAAACGCCAGACCGGAAGTGACGTCACGAGAGAGCAAGAGCGCGGTCTGTTTAAAAACACTTCTTTAAATTTCACCTGGGTTTTAGAGTTGGGAATGAATAAAAGTCGACTGGGATTTCTCACTGGAACACACATACAGAAAAAAAATTAAGAAAATCTAAAGGTGGACCAAGGAAAAAGCTTACAGCACCTGGTATTCCCAGGCGGTCTCCCATCCAAGTACTAACCAGGCCCGACCCTGCTTAGCTTCCGAGATCAGACGAGATCGGGCGTTCTCAGGTGTGTGTGGCCGTAAGCGAAGGATGAGTAGCAATACAGACTCTTTATAACGTGGGGGAAAAAATACCGCCTCTTTATAATATCAGAAAAAAAAAATCAATTATCTCACCATGAAACATTATTTGGTGAATAGTTGTGAGTATTTAGTCCTAAGGTATAAGAATTCAAATCATAATACAAACATTTTTTTTTCCAAATAAACTAATGTATTAAACGTATAAACCCTTTTTATTTGCATTGCTCTCCCTGTATGGTGTGGTTTGTTTGTGTATATAGATAGTTATACCTCTATAAACTATCTATCCTTACACTTCTACTCTATTCTATCTGATCCGTATTTACTCTGTATTTACTGTTATCATACAAACACTCCTATGTATTTATCCAATATGTCATTTTATGTATGCATCTTTGCTATAACTGTATTATACTATATGCCCGTATAGATACCATATATACACACTACTGCCCCTTCTGTTACATTATTACCCCCACCTCTTAAAACATGACGCCGAAGCAACATATTGAATAATCATTTAATCTTCGTCTATTGTGTCGTAGGATTATTGTACCATTTTCATTTCCTTTTCCTGTCAGTACATTCACCTGCGGTTGTTGTTTTGTGTGTGTGTGTGTGTGTGTGTGTGTGTGTGTGTGTGTGTGCATACAGGATGTGCTATACTCTATGTCTTACTTGACTTTATAATATCAGACAGAGTAACAGGTGTCATTGGTGATGGTGCAACATGGAACACAGTGTACAGTTCACTGTGGCTGTGAAAGGTATATGGAGAGGTTTATAGAGATTGTGATATTGTCTTCTTAAAGCTAAAGATCGAAACTTAATAAACAGTGACTTAATGATCACTTTTCTATTCAATTTAATGGAGATTGTATCCAATTAATGAGGAGGTTACTGAGCATTGTATTGTAATGAATTGTTATTATTATTATTATTATTGTATTCTCTAAAAAATACTTTCTGCGTAAAATAACAACTGATTACTGGAGTAATCTATTTCAAATTCCCCGCAATCAACTTCCACAGGCTGTGGTTACAGTAAAGAACTGGCGGGAACTGTAGACAGCAGAAACAGACACCGAGGGCGCTATAAACTGTGTTTCAGAGGTAGAAAGGCAAACGAGAGAAAATGTAAATATTAATTGTGTAGATTTCCGGTTAGAGACCCGGTAAATCAACGTGTATAAAAATAATGAAGAGACCATGTTTTCTTTCAAATATACTTTAAAATACGCTACAAAGCAAAACTTCATCTCTTTAAGACGCCAGACCGGATAGTGACGTAACGAGAGAGCGAGAGCGCGGTCTGTTTAAAACACTTCTTTAAAATTTCACCCGGTTTAGAGTTGGGAATGAATAAAAGTCAACTGGGGGGATTTCTCACTGGAACACACATACAGAAAAAAAATTAAGAAAATCTAAAGGTGGACCGGGGGAAAAGCTTACAGCACCTGGTATTCCCAGGCGGTCTCCCATCCAAGTACTAACCAGGCCCGACCCTGCTTAGCTTCCGAGATCAGACGAGATCGGGCGTTCTCAGGGTGGTGTGGCCGTAAGCGAAGGATGAGTAGCAATACAGACTCTTTATAACGTTGGGGGAAAAATACAGCCTCTTTATAATATCAGAAAAAAAAAATCAATTATCTCACCATGAAACATTATTTTGGTGAATAGTTTTGAGTATTTAGTCCTAAGGTACAAGAATTCAAATCATAATACAAACATTTTTTTTCCAAATAAACTAATGTATTAAAACGTTAAACGCCTTTTTATTTGCAATTGTGTGTGTGTTTTGTATATAGATAGTTATACATCTATAACTATCTATCCTTACACTTCTCTCTATTCTATCCGTATTTACTCTGTATTTACTGTATCATACAAACACTCGTATGTATTTATCCAATATTTCATTTTATTGTATGCATCTTTGCTATAACTGTATTATACTATATGCCCGTATAGATACCATATATACACACTACTGCCCCGTTCTGTACATTATTACCCCCACCTCTTTTAACATGACGCAGAAGCAACATATTGAATAATCATTTAATCTTCGTCTATTGTGTCCGTGGATTATTGTACCATTTTCATTTTCTTTTCCTGTCAGTACATTCACCTGCGGTTGTTGTGTGTGTGTGTGTGTGTGTGTGTGTGTGGTGTGTGTGTGTGTGTGTGCATACAGGATGTGCTATACTCTATGTCTTACTTGACTTTATAATATCAGACAGAGTAACAGGTGTCATTGGTGATGATGCAACAGGAACACAGTGTAGAGTTTCACTGTGGCTGTGAAAGGTATGAAGAGGTTTATAGAGATTGTGATATTGTCTTCTGAAAGCTAAAGATCGAAACTTAATAAACAGTGACTTAATGATCACTTTTCTATTCAATTTAATGGAGATTGTATCCAATTAATGAGGAGGTTACTGAGCATTGTATTGTAATGAATTGTTGTTATTATTATTATTATTGTATTCTCTAAAAAAAAGACTATCTGCGTGAAATAACAACTGATTACTAGAGTAACAATTTCAAAATTCCCCGCAATCAACTTCCTTAGGCTGTGGATTACAGTAAAGAACTGGCGGGTGTAGAGAGGCAGAACAGACACCAGAGGGCGCTATAAACTGTGTTTCAGAGGTAGAAAGGCAAACGAGAGAAAATGTAAATATTAATTGTGTAGATTTCCGGTTAGAGACCCGGTAAATCAACGTGTATAAAAATATAAAAATGTAGAGACCATGTTTTCTTTCAAATATACTTTAAAACACACTGGAAAGCAAAACTTCATCACGTCAAAACGCCAGACCGGAAGTGACGTCACGAGAGAGCGAGATCGCGGTCTGTTTAAAACACTTCTTTAAATTTCACCCGGGTTTAGAGTTGGGAATGAATAAAAGTCGACTGGGATTTCTCACTGGAACACACATACAGAAAAAAAATTAAGAAAATCTAAAGGTGGACGAGGAAAAAGCTTACAGCACCTGGTATTCCCAGGCGGTCTCCCATCCAAGTACTAACCAGGCCCGACCCTGCTTAGCTTCCGAGATCAGACGAGATCGGGCGTTCTCAGGCTGGTATGGCCGTAAGCGAAGGATGAGTAGCAATACAGACTCTTTATAACGTTGGGGGAAAAATACAGCCTCTATAATATCAAAAAAAAAACAATTATCTCACCATGAAACATTATTTTGGTGAATAGTTGTGAGTATTTAGTTCTAAGGTACAAGAATTCAAATCATAATACAAACATTTTTTTTCCAAATAAACTAATGTATTAAACGTATAAATGCCTTTTTATTTGCAATTGTGTGTGTGTTTGTGTATAGATAGTTATACATCTATAACTATCTATCCTTACACTTCTCTCTATTCTATCCGTATTTACTCTGTATTTACTGTATCATACAAACACTCGTATGTATTTATCCAATATGTCATTTTATTGTATGCATCTTTGCTATAACTGTATTATACTATATGCCCGTATAGATACCATATATACACTACTGCCCCTTCTGTACATTATTTACCCCCACCTCTGTAACTATCAACCCCATTCCCTTATTTATTACACTGCTCTTTATTGTAAATAAGCCACTTATGCACTTCTGGTTAGATGCTCACTGCATGTCATTGGCTCAGTACACGTACCCTGCACAATGACAATAAAGTTATATCTAATCGAATCTAATCTAAAAGATCTGCCAATCAACCCAATTAAATAATCTTCCTAAAATTCCTATTTGACTTATTTTAATCGTTAGTTTTATCTTATAAACCGAATCCTACACTTCTCAACAGCAGTGATAAACTGCAATCTAGGAATTCTCTGTTATCCTGTGCTTTCCTGATTTCGGTTTCCAAACATAGAACTGTGTCCAGCACACTGACGTCACTATCGGCTTTGAAATTTCAACACACGTTAACGCCCCCCATTATCACGTGTCGGGCTGGTCGCGTTCTTATTGGCTGGCACTTGTATAGGCGTGTAAAAGGAAAAAAAAATGTGACGCGAGTGTTGACACGCAGCCGGAGAGTTTACAGCTCCGAGGTTCTTCCCCTCTGCTCGCTTTACGACCTGAAGCGTCGTTTTTAAAAAAAAAACCTCTCTACTGCAGTCGGATTTAACCCGTTTTTTAATTATATTATTTTAACGGAAGTGAGCTACGCGCTTTCCTCGTTATTCTTTGCATTATATCGGTTAATTGAATTATTAATTTTTTATTACATTTTAATTCGACTTAATTGCCGGTTATTCCGACATGGAGAGGAAACAAATCACCGCGGACAGAAAGGTGTTGTGTTTATTTGATGTGGACGGAACACTGACTCCACCGAGAGAGGTATCTCATCCTTCTGTCGCTGGAGAAAATTAATATTCATTTTAACCGCTGAAATTGATCTGTTTTATTAAACATGGTGCAGCTCGTGCGTTTGTAAATACAATGCGCGCATGACATTTACAGATTTAAATTATTATTATTATTATTATTATTATTAATCAGAAAACACCCCGAATCTTTGTGTTAATGTATAAATCCATATTACTGTTGAATAATTCGGCTTTTTCGGTCTTCTAGGTGAAAGGTCAAATCCATTCCCACTAACTAACTCTAGGTTGTGTTATTGCTCCTTCAGTTCTCACTCCACACACACACCACACACACACACACTTCTAACCCTTCTTTCATGCAGCATAGAGAGTTAATATGTTTAGGTAGAAAGTGTTTTGAGATTCAGACCAGATTTAAAGAACCATGTCACGTGACATAAAGCATTATAACACATGCCACAGGTAGTAAATTGGGATTGTATAAGAATGTTATAACCTCATATTTTATACAAAATGTTAAGATTCTTAGGACGTAAAAAAAATTTTATTAATCAAACTTAGTTATGGTGTAACAATTGGTTATTTCATGCGTTATTGCGGTTATGTAGGGTGTTGTAACTCCTTAATTCATGCTGTACTGTACTGTCGGTTCTCCGCTCCAAACGCAAAGCATTTTAACTTTTATTTGATTTTTATTGGCTGCAGAAAGTCATTCAGCATTTCACGAGTGTTTTAACTTAATATTTCAGCAGTATCGTTTCCTCATGGGCTATTATAGCCCTTTAATTACTGCAATACATTGATTACATTAAGTATTATAGTGTGTTTATATGAGTAGTCTACATTATAGTATATGTATATATTCTTCAAGTCCACAGAATGTTATTACCCCATTATGTCATGCAATATGCCTGTAATACACGTAAATAGAAGTATGTTGGAAGCATGAATCTGTTGGTAAGCCTGCATTTATAAACTAACCCTAAAGCATTATAACTCTCATTTTATGCTCCACAGGCAGCAGGAGGTTTTGCAACCCAACGAACTTAATATAAATAACTTTACTTAACTGTACATGGTGTTGTAACCTCTCTTACTGTGTGTTATTGGCGTTTGGTGATACCGGCGTTGACTAAGCAGTTCAGCTCTCGGATATCATCACTGC